>CM037151.1:25675194-26262694 GCA_020921065.1 Vaccinium darrowii
TATGCAATAATCGATTAAATAAAATGTATAAAATGATCATGATAAACAGTAAAAATGCGATAAAATCATTTTAAATCGAAATTAACTAAATTAATTTTTGAATTGCAAAAATAATGGTATTTTGCATAACATTTTTTAATGAAATTTTATCCAATAATCAAGCAAATAAAATGCATAAAATGATGATAATAAAGAGTAACAATGCAACAAAATCATTTTAAATCGAAATTAACTAAATTAATTTTGAATTGCAAAAAATAATGGTATTTTGCATAACATTTTTTAATGATGGTATTTTGCATAACATTTTTTAATGAAGTTTTAAATCGAAATTGAATATTTTGCATAACCTTTTACAGAATATTTTTTAATGAAATTTTAAATCGAAATTGAATATTTTGCATAACATTTTACAGAATATTTTTTAATGAAATTGAATGCAATAATCAAGCGAATAAAATGCATAACATTTTGATAATAAGTAGTAAAAATGCGACAAAATCATTTTAAATCGAAAATTTGTATGCAATAATTAATAAAATAAAATGCATAAAATGATAATGATAAAAAGTTAAAATGCGACAAAATCACTTTAAATCGAAATTAACTAAATTAATTTTGAATTGCAAAAAATAATAATATTTTGCGCAAATTTTTTAATGAAATTGTATGAAATAATCAAGCAAATAAAATGCATAAAATGATATTAATAAACAGTAAAAATGCGTCAAAATCATTTGAAATCAAAATTAACTACATTAATTTTGAATTGCAAAAAATAATGGTATTTTGCATAACATTTTGTAATCAAAATTCTATACAATAATCAAGCAAATAAAATGCATAAAATGTTGCTAATAAGTAGTAAAAATGCGACAAAATCATTTTAAATCGAAATTAACTTAATTAATTTTGAATTGCAAAGAAGAATGGTATTTTCCAGAACATTTTTTATGAAATTGTATACAATAATCAAGCGAATAAAATGCATAAAATGATGATAATAAATAGTAAAAAGGCGACAAAATCATTTTAAATCGAAAAATTGTATGCAATAATCAATAAAATAAAATTTATAAAATGAATATGATAAACAGTAAAAATGCGACAAAATCACTTTAAATCGAAATTATCTTAATTAATTTTGTATTGCAAATAATAATAATATTTTGCAGAAATTTTTTAATGAAATTGTATGCATTAATCAAGCAAATAAAATGCATAAAATGATAATAATAAATAGTAAAAATGCGACAAAATCATTTTAAATCGAAATTAACTAAAATAATTTTGAATTGCAAAAAATAATAATATTTTGCAGAATTTTTTTAATGAAATTGCATGCAATAATCAAGCAAATAAAATGCATAAAATGATAATAATAAATAGTAAAAATGCGACGAAATCATTTTAATTCGAAATTAACTAAAATAATTTTGAATTGCAAAAAATAATAATATTTTGCAGAAATTTTTTAATGAAATTGTATGCAATAATCAAGCAAATAAAATGCATAAAATTATAATAATAAATAGCAAAAATGCGACAAAATCATTTTAAATCGAAATTAACTAAATTAATTTAGAATTGCAAAAATAATGGTGTTTTGCATAACATTTTTTAACGAAACTTTATGCAATAATCAAGCAAATAAAACGCATAAAATAATGAAAATAAATAGTAAAAATGCGACAAAATCATTTTAAATCGAAATTAACTAATTTAATTTTGAATTGCAAAGAAGAATGGTATTTTACAGAACATTTTTTAATGAAGCGAATAAAATGCATAAAACGATGATAATACATAGTAAAAAGGCGAAAAAATCATTTTAAATCGAAAAATTGTATGCAATAATGAATAAAATAAAATGCATAAAATGATGATGAAAAACAGTAAAAATGCGGCAAAATCAATTTAAATCGAAATTAACTAAATTAATTTTGAATTGCAAAGAATCATAATATTTTTCAGAATTTTTTTAATGAAATTGTATGCAATAATCAAGCAAATAAAATGCATAAAATGATAATAATAAATAGTAAAAATGCGACAAAATCATTTTAAATCGAAATTAACTGAATTAATTTTGAATTGCAAAAAATAATGGTATTTTGCATAACATTTTTTATTGATATTTTATGCAATAATAAAGCAAATAAAATGGATAAAATGATGATAATAAATAGTAAAAATGAGACAAAATCATTTTAAATCGAAAAACTATATGCAATAATCAATCAAATAAAATGCATAAAATGATGAGGATAAACAGTAAAAATGCGACAAAATCATTTTAAATCGAAATTGACTAAATTAATTTTGAATTGCAAAGAATCATAATATTTTGCAGAAATTTTTTAATGAAATTGTATGCAATAATCAAGCAATCAAAATGCATAAAATGATAATAATAAATAGTAAAAATGCGACAAAATCATTTTAAATCGAAATTAACTAAATTAATTTTAAATTTCAAAGAATAATAGTATTTTGTATAACATTTTTTAATGAAATTGTATGCAATAATCAAGCAAATAAAATGTATAAAATGATGACGACAAACAGTAAAAATGCGATAAAATCATTTTAAATCGAAATTAACTAAATAAATTTTGAATTGCAAAAATTAATAATATTTTGCGCAAATTTTTTAATGAAATTGTATGCAATAATCAAGCAAATAAAACGCATAAAATGATATTAATAAATAGTAAAAATGCGACAAAATCATTTTAAATCGAAATTAACTAAATTAATTTTGAATTGCCAAAAATAATGGTATTTTGCATAAAATTTTGTAATCAAAATTGTATGCAATAATCAAGCAAATAAAATGCATAAAATGTTGCTTATAAATTTTAAAAATGCGACAAAATCATTTTAAATCGAAAAATTATATGCAACAATCAATCAAATAAAATGCATAAAATGATCAGGATGAACAGTGAAAATGCGACAAAATCATTTTAAATCGAAATTGACTAAATTAATTTTGAATTGCAAAGAATAATAATAATATTTTGCATAAATTTTTTAATGAAATTATATGCAATAATCAAGCAAGTAAAATGCATAAAATAATAATAATAAATAGTATAAATGCGACAAAATCATTTTAAATCGAAATTGACTAAATTAATTTTGAATTGCAAAGAATAATAATATTTTGCAGAAATTTTTTAAAGAAATTATATGCAATAATCAAGCAAGTAAAATGCATAAAATGGTAATAATAAATAGTAAAAATGCGACAAAATCATTTTAAATCGAAATTAACTAAATAAATTTTGAATTGCAAAAATAATGGTATTTTTTCTAACATTTTTTAATGAAAATTTATGCAATAATCAAGCAAATAAAATGCCTAAAATGATGATAATAAATAGTAAAAATGCAACAAAATCATTTTAAATCCAAATTAACTAAATTAATTTTGAATTGCAAAGAATAATGGTATTTTACGGAACATTTTTTAATGAAATTGCATGCAATAATCAAGCAAATAAAATGCATACAATGATGATAATAAATAGTAAAAAGGTGACAAAATCATTTTAAATCGAAATTCACTAAATTACTTTTGAATTACAAAAAATAAAGGCATTTTGCATAACATTTTTTAATGAAATTGTATGCAATAATCAAGCAAATAAAATGCATAAAATGATAATAATAAATAGTAAAAATGCGACAAAATCATTTTAAAACGAAATTAACTAAATTAATTTTAAATTGCAAAAATAATGGTATTTTTTCTAACATTTTTTAATGAAAATTTATGCAATAATCAAGCAAATAAAATGCCTAAAATGATGATAATAAATAGTAAAAATGCAACAAAATCATTTTAAGTCCAAATTAACTAAATTAATTTTGAATTGCAAAGAATAATGGTATTTTACGGAACATTTTTTAATGAAATTACATGCAATAATCAAGCAAATAAAATGCATACAATGATGATAATAAATAGTAAAAAGGTGACAAAATCATTTTAAATCGAAATTCACTAAATTACTTTTGAATTACAAAAAATAAAGGCATTTTGCATAACATTTTTTAATGAAATTGTATGCAATAATCAAGCAAATAAAATGCATAAAATGATAATAATAAATAGTAAAAATGCGACAAAATCATTTTAAAATGAAATTAACTAAATTAATTTTAAATTGCAAAAATAATGGTATTTTGCATAACTTTTTTTTAATGAAATTGTATGCAATAATCAAGCAAATAAAATGCATAAAATGATGCTAATAAATAGTAAAAATTTGACAAGGTCATTTTAAATCAAAAAATTATATGCAATAACCATTCAAATAAAATGCATAAAATGATGATGATAAACAGTAAAAATGCGATAAAATCATTTTAAATCGAAATTAACTAAATTAATTTTGAATTGCAAAAAATAATAATATTTTGCAGAAATTTTTAATCAAATTTTATGCAATAATCAAGTAAATAAATTGCATAAAATGATAATAATAAATAGTAAAAATGCGATAAAATCATTTTAAATAGAAATTAACTAAATTAATTTTGATTTGCAAAAATAATGGTATTTTGCATAACATTTTTTTAATCAAATTTTATGCAATAATCAAGAAAATAAAATGCATAAAATGATAATAATAAATAGTACAAATGAGACAAAATCATTTTAAATCGAAATTAACTAAATTAATTTTGAATTGCAAAGAATAATAATATTTTGCTGAAATTTTTTAATGAAATTGTATGTAATAATCAAGCAAATAAAATGCATAAAATGATAATAATACATAGTAAAAATGCAAAAAAGTCGTTTTAAGTCGAAATTAACTAAATTTATTTTTAATGGCAAAGAATAATGGTATTTTGCATAACATTTTTTAATGAAATTGTATGCAATAATCAAGCAAATAAAATGCATAAAATGATGCTAATAAATAGTAAAAATGCGACAAAATAATTTTAAATCAAATAATTATATGCAATAATCAATCAAATCAAATGCATAAAATGATGATGATAAACAGTAACAATCAAGGTTATCAATACCGTACCGTACCGGCCGGTACGTACCGGTTTAGTATAAAAACGGTGCCAAGGACCCTCAATTCCGTACCGTGCTCAATACCGGTCTGTACCGGCCGGGTACCGGCTGTACCGGGAAATACCGGGAATACTGGTCGGTACCGAAAAATACCGGACAAATACCGGACCGAACAGAATTGCCACCGTATTCCGACCATAACTTTTTACTCCGAACTCCGATCAAGGCAAGTTATATATCAAAATTGAAGAGAATTTCAAGATCTTCAACATTGTAGTTACACATTTTTTCTAATTCGGTATCGGTGTGACCCAAAAACTATGATTTCTGAACGGAGAGATTATAAAAAAACAGCGTATGTTTTTTAAAAAGGGTTTGTGATGCATGGGTTCAACTTCTATCACTACCAAACATCAAATACAACAAGTATGTACTAAATATACATAGATTAAGTGGGTCTAAGGGGGTTACCTTGGTTTTTAAGAAAATGGGATTGAAAATGTCATATTATGTGACATATTTTGTGTCCCTTGAATCCTCTCTCTCAATATATATATTTGTATATATATAGTTGCGGCAAATCCGATACGGTACCCGGTATTTACCGGTAGCGGTACCGTACCGTACCAATAGGAAAACCGGTACTTGAGCCGATACGGTATTCAGAACCTTGGTAACAATGCGAATCAAGCAAATAAAATGCATAAAATGACAATAACAAATTATAAAAATGAAACAAAATAATTTCAAATCAAAATTAACTAAATTAATTTTAAATTGCAAAGAATAATGGTATTTTGCATAACATTTTTTAATGAAATTTTATGCCATAATCAGGCAAATAAAATGCATAAAATGATGCTAATAAATAGTAAAAATGCGACAAAATCATTTTGAATCGAAAAATTATAAGCAATAATCAATCAAATAAAATGCATAAAATGATGTTGATAAACAGTAAAAATGCGACAAAATCATTTTAAATCGAAATTAACTAAATTAATTTTTGAATTGCAAAAATAATGGTATTTTGCATAACATTTTTTAATGTAATTTTATGCAATAATCAAGCAAATAAAATGCATAAAATGATATTAATAAATAGTAAAAATGCGACAAAATCATTTTAAATCGAAAAATTGTATGCAATAATCAATAAAATAAAATGCATAAAATGATGATGATAAACAGTAAAAATGCGACAAAATCACTTTAAATCGAAATTATCTAAATTAATTTTGTATTGCAAAGAATAATAATATTTTGCAGAAATTTTTTAATGAAATTGTATGCATTAATCAAGCAAATAAAATGCATAAAATGATAATAATAAATAGTAAAAATGCGACAAAATCATTTTAAATCGAAATTAACTTAATTAATTTTGAATTGCAAAGAAGAATGGTATTTTCCAGAACATTTTTTAATGAAATTGTATGCAATAATCAAGCGAATAAAATGCATAAAATGATGATAATAAATAGTAAAAAGGCGACAAAATCTTTTTAAATCGAAAAATTGTATGCAATAATCAATAAAATAAAATGCATAAAATGATGATGATAAACAGTAAAAATGCGACAAAATCACTTTAAATCGAATTTATCTAAATTAATTTTGTATTGCAAAGAATAATAATATTTTGCAGAAATTTTTTAATGAAATTGTATGCATTAATCAAGCAAATAAAATGCATAAAATGATAATAATAAATAGTAAAAATGCGACAAAATCATTTTAAATAGAAATTGACTAAATTAGTTTTGAATTGCAAAGAATAATAATATTTTGCAGAAATTTTTTAATGAAATTATATGCAATAATCAAGCAAGTAAAATGCATAAAATGATAATAATAAATAGTAAAAATGCGACAAAATCATTTTAAATCGAAATTGACTAAATTAATTTTGAATTGCAAATAATAATAATATTTTGCAGAAATTTTCTAAAGAAATTATATGCAATAATCAAACAAGTAAAATGCATAAAATGGAAATAATAAATAGTAAAAATGCGACAAAATCATTTTAAATCGAAATTAACTAAATTAATTTTGAATTGCAAAAATAATGGTATTTTTTCTAACATTTTTTAATCAAAGCAAATAAAATGCCTAAAATGATGATAATAAATAGTAAAAATGCGACAAAATCATTTTAAATCCAAATTAACTAAATTAATTTTGAATTGCAAAGAATAATGGTATTTTACGGAACATTTTTTAATGAAATTGTATGCAATAATCAAGCGAATAAAATGCATACAATGATGATAATAAATAGTAAAAAGGTGACAAAATCATTTTAGATCGAAATTCACTAAATTACTTTTGAATTACAAAAAATAATGGCATTTTGCATAACATTTTTTAATGAAATTGTATGCAATAATCAAGCAAATAAAATGCATAAAATGATAATAATAAATAACAAAAATGCGACAAAATCATTTTAAAACGAAATTAACTAAATTAATTTTAAATTGCAAAAATAATTTGCATAACTTTTTTTAATGAAATTGTATGCAATAATCAAGCAAATAAAATGCATAAAATGATGCTAATAAATAGTAAAAATGTGACAAAATCATTTTAAATCAAAAAATTATATGCAATAATCATTCAAATAAAATGCATAAAATGATGATGATAAACAGTAAAAATGCGAAAAAATCATTTTAAATCGAAATTAACTAAATTAATTTTGAATTGCAAAAAATAATAATATTTTGCAGAAATATTTAATCAAATTTTATGCAATAATCAAGCAAATAAATTGCATAAAATGATAATAATAAATAGTAAAAATGCGATAAAATCATTTTAAATCGAAATTAACTAAATTAATTTTGATTTGCAAAAATAATGGTATTCTGCATAACATTTTTTTAATCAAATTTTATGCAATAATCAAGCAAATAAAATGCATAAAATGATAATAATAAATAGTACAAATGAGGCAAAATCATTTTAAATCAAAATTAACTAAATTAATTTTGAATTGCAAAGAATAATAATATTTTGCAGAAATTTTTTAATGAATTTGTATGTAATAATCAAACAAATAAAATGCATAAAATGATAATAATAAATAGTAAAAATGCAAAAAAGTCTTTTTAAATCGAAATTAACTAAATTTATTTTTAATTGCAAAGAATAATGGTATTTTGCATAACATTTTTTAATGAAATTGTATGCAATAATCAAGCAAATAAAATGCATAAAATGATGCTAACAAATAGTAAAAATGCGACAAAATAATTTTAAATCAAAAAATTATATGCAATAATCAATCAAATCAAATGCATAAAATGATGATGATAAACAGTAAAAATGCGAATCAAGCAAATAAAATGCATAAAATGACAATAACAAATAATAAAAATGAAACAAAATAATTTCAAATCGAAATTAACTAAATTAATTTTAAATTGCAAAGAATAATGGTATTTTGCATAACATTTTTTAATGGAATTTTATGCAATAATCAAGCAAATAAAATGCATAAAATGATGGTAATAAATAGTAAAAATGCGACATAATCATTTTAAATCGAAAAATTATTTGCAATAATCAAGCGAATAAAATGCATAAAATGATGATAATAAATAGTAAAAATGCGACAAAATCATTTTAAATCAAAATTAACTAAATTAATTTTGAATTCCAAAGAATAATGGTAATTTACAGAATATTTTTTAACGAAATTGAATGCAACAATCAAGCGAATAAAATCCATAAAATGATGATAATAAATAGTAAAAATGCGACAAAATCATTTTGAATCGAAAAATTGTTTGCAATAATCATTAAAAAAAATGCATAAAATGCTGATGATAAACAGTAAAAATGCGACAAAATCATTCTAAATCGAAATTAACTAAATTAATTTTGAATTGCAAAGACTAATAATATTTTGCAAAATTTTTTTAATGAAATTGTATGCAATAATCAAGCTAATAAAATGCATAAAATGATGCTAATAAATAGTTAAAATGCGACAAAATAGTTTTAAATCGAAAAATTATATGCAATAATCAATCAAATAAAATGTATAAAATGATCATGATAAACAGTAAAAATGCGACAAAATCATTTTAAACCGAAATTAACTAAATTAATTTTTGAATTGCAAAAATAATGGTATTTTGCATAACATTTTTTAATGAAATTTTATCCAATAATCATGCAAATAAAATGCATAAAATGATGATAATAAACAGTAACAATGCAACAAAATCATTTTAAATCGAAATTAACTAAATTAATTTTGAATTGCAAAAAATAATGGTATTTTGCATAACATTTTTTAATGAAATTTTATCCAATAATCATGCAAATAAAATGCATAAAATGATGATAATAAACAGTAACAATGCAACAAAATCATTTTAAATCGAAATTAACTAAATTAATTTTGAATTGCAAAAAATAATGGTATTTTGCATAACATTTTTTAATGAGATTGTATGCAACTATCAAGCTAATAAAATGCATAAAATGATGATAATAAATAGTAAAAAGGCGACAAAATCATTTTAAATCGAAAAATTGTATGCAATAATCAATAAAATAAAATCCATAAAATGATGATGATAAACAGTAAAAATGCGACAAAATCACTTTAAATCGAAATTATCTAAATTAATTTTGTATTGCAAAGAATAATAATATTTTGCAGAAATTTTTTCATGAAATTGTATGCATTAATCAAGCAAATAAAATGCATAAAATGATAATAATAAATAGTAAAAATGCGGCAAAATCATTTTAAATCGAAATTAACATAATTAATTTTGAATTGCAAAGAAGAATGGTATTTTTCAGAACATTTTTTAATGAAATTGTATGCAATAATCAAGCGAATAAAATCCATAAAATGATGATAATAAATAGTAAAAAGGCGACAAAATCATTTTAAATCGAAAAATTGTATGCAATAATCAATAAAATAAAATGTGTAAAATGATGATGATAAACAGTAAAAATGCGACAAAATCACTTTAAATCGAATTTATCTAAATTAATTTCGTATTGCAAAGAATAATAATATTTTGCAGAATTTTTTTAATGAAATTGTATGCATTAATCAAGCAAATAAAATGCATAAAATGATAATAATAAATAGTAAAAATCCGACAAAATCATTTTAAATCGAAATTAACTAAAATAATTTTGAATTGCAAAAAATAATAATATTTTGCAGAAATTTTTTAGTGAAATGGTATGCAATAATCAAGCAAATAAAATGCATAAAATGATAATGATAAATAGTAAAAATGCGACAAAATCATTTTAAATCGAAATTAACTAAAATAATTTTGAATTGCAAAAAATAGTAATATTTTGCAACATTTTTTTAATGAAATTGTATGCAATAATCAAGCAAATAAAATGCATAAAATGATAATAATAAATAGCAAAAATGCGACAAAATCATTTTATATCGAAATTAACTAAATTAATTTTGAATTGCAAAAATAATGGTGTTTTGAATAACATTTTTTAATGAAATTTTATGCAATAATCAAGCAAATAAAACGCATAAAATGATGAAAATAAATAGTAAAAATGCGACAAAATCATTTTAAATCGAAATTAACTAAATTAATTTTGAATTGCAAAGAAGAATGGTATTTTACAGAACATTTTTTAATGAAATTGTATGCAATAATCAAGCGAATAAAATGCATAAAATGATGATAATAAATAGTAAAAAGGCGAAAAAATCATTTTAAATCGAAAAATTGTATGCAATAATCAATAATATAAAATGCATAAAATGATGATGATAAACAGTAAAAATGCGACAAAATCACTTTAAATCGAAATTAACTAAATTAATTTTGAATTGCAAAGAATAATAATATTTTGCAGAAATTTTTTAATGAAAAATAGTATGCAATAATCAAGCAAATAAAACGCATAAAATGATAATAATAAATAGTAAAAATGCGAAAAAAATCATTTTAAATCGAAATTAACTAAATTAATTTTGAATTGCAAAAAATAATAATATTTTGCAGAAATTTTTTAATGAAATTGTATGCAATAATCAAGCAAATAAAATGCATAAAATGATAATAATAAATAACAAAAATGCGACAAAATCATTTTAAATCGAAATTAACTAAATTAATTTTGAATTGTAAAAATATTTGTATTTTGCATAACATTTTTTAATGAAACTTTATGCAATAATCAAGCAAATAAAACGCATAAAATAATGAAAATAAATAGTAAAAATGCGACAAAATCATTTTAAATCGAAATTAACTAAATTAATTTTGAATTGCAAAGAAGAATGGTATTTTCCAGAACATTTTTTAATGAAATTGTATGCAATAATGAAGCGAATAAAATGCATAAAATGATGACAATAAATAGTAAAAATGCGACAAAATCATTTGAAATCGAAAAATTGTATGCAATAATCAATAAAATAAAATGCATAAAATGATGATAATAAACAGTAAAAATCGGACAAAATCACTTGAAATCGAAATTAACTAAATTAATTTAGAATTGCAAAGAATAATAATATTTTGCAGAAATTTTTTAATGAAATTGTATGCAATAATCAAGCAAATAAAATGCATAAATTGATAATAATAAATAGTAAAAATGCAAAAAAATCATTTTAAATCGAAATTAACTAAATTAATTTTGAGTTGTAAAAAATAATAATATTTTGCAGAAATTTTTTAATGAAATTGTATGCAACAATCAAGCGAATAAAATGCATAAAATGATAATAGTAAATAGTAAAAATGCGACAAAATCATTTTAAATCGAAATTAACTAAATTAATTTTGAATTGCAAAAATAATGGTATTTAGCTTAACATTTTTTAATGAAATTTTATGCAATAATCAAGCAAATAAAATGCATGAAATTATGATAATAAAAAGTAAAAATGCGACAAAATAATTTTAAATCAAAAAATTATATGCAATAATCAATCAAATCAAATGCATAAAATGATGATGATAAACAGTAAAAATGCGAATCAAGCAAATAAAATGCATAAAATGACAATAACAAATAATAAAAATGAAACAAAATAATTTCAAATCGAAATTAACTAAATTAATTTTAAATTGCAAAGAATAATGGTATTTTGCATAACATTTTTTAATGGAATTTTATGCAATAATCAAGCAAATAAAATGCATAAAATGATGGTAATAAATAGTAAAAATGCGACATAATCATTTTAAATCGAAAAATTATTTGCAATAATCAAGCGAATAAAATGCATAAAATGATGATAATAAATAGTAAAAATGCGACAAAATCATTTTAAATCAAAATTAACTAAATTAATTTTGAATTCCAAAGAATAATGGTAATTTACAGAATATTTTTTAACGAAATTGAATGCAACAATCAAGCGAATAAAATCCATAAAATGATGATAATAAATAGTAAAAATGCGACAAAATCATTTTGAATCGAAAAATTGTTTGCAATAATCATTAAAAAAAATGCATAAAATGCTGATGATAAACAGTAAAAATGCGACAAAATCATTCTAAATCGAAATTAACTAAATTAATTTTGAATTGCAAAGACTAATAATATTTTGCAAAATTTTTTTAATGAAATTGTATGCAATAATCAAGCTAATAAAATGCATAAAATGATGCTAATAAATAGTTAAAATGCGACAAAATAGTTTTAAATCGAAAAATTATATGCAATAATCAATCAAATAAAATGTATAAAATGATCATGATAAACAGTAAAAATGCGACAAAATCATTTTAAACCGAAATTAACTAAATTAATTTTTGAATTGCAAAAATAATGGTATTTTGCATAACATTTTTTAATGAAATTTTATCCAATAATCATGCAAATAAAATGCATAAAATGATGATAATAAACAGTAACAATGCAACAAAATCATTTTAAATCGAAATTAACTAAATTAATTTTGAATTGCAAAAAATAATGGTATTTTGCATAACATTTTTTAATGAAATTTTATCCAATAATCATGCAAATAAAATGCATAAAATGATGATAATAAACAGTAACAATGCAACAAAATCATTTTAAATCGAAATTAACTAAATTAATTTTGAATTGCAAAAAATAATGGTATTTTGCATAACATTTTTTAATGAGATTGTATGCAACTATCAAGCTAATAAAATGCATAAAATGATGATAATAAATAGTAAAAAGGCGACAAAATCATTTTAAATCGAAAAATTGTATGCAATAATCAATAAAATAAAATCCATAAAATGATGATGATAAACAGTAAAAATGCGACAAAATCACTTTAAATCGAAATTATCTAAATTAATTTTGTATTGCAAAGAATAATAATATTTTGCAGAAATTTTTTCATGAAATTGTATGCATTAATCAAGCAAATAAAATGCATAAAATGATAATAATAAATAGTAAAAATGCGGCAAAATCATTTTAAATCGAAATTAACATAATTAATTTTGAATTGCAAAGAAGAATGGTATTTTTCAGAACATTTTTTAATGAAATTGTATGCAATAATCAAGCGAATAAAATCCATAAAATGATGATAATAAATAGTAAAAAGGCGACAAAATCATTTTAAATCGAAAAATTGTATGCAATAATCAATAAAATAAAATGTGTAAAATGATGATGATAAACAGTAAAAATGCGACAAAATCACTTTAAATCGAATTTATCTAAATTAATTTCGTATTGCAAAGAATAATAATATTTTGCAGAATTTTTTTAATGAAATTGTATGCATTAATCAAGCAAATAAAATGCATAAAATGATAATAATAAATAGTAAAAATCCGACAAAATCATTTTAAATCGAAATTAACTAAAATAATTTTGAATTGCAAAAAATAATAATATTTTGCAGAAATTTTTTAGTGAAATGGTATGCAATAATCAAGCAAATAAAATGCATAAAATGATAATGATAAATAGTAAAAATGCGACAAAATCATTTTAAATCGAAATTAACTAAAATAATTTTGAATTGCAAAAAATAGTAATATTTTGCAACATTTTTTTAATGAAATTGTATGCAATAATCAAGCAAATAAAATGCATAAAATGATAATAATAAATAGCAAAAATGCGACAAAATCATTTTATATCGAAATTAACTAAATTAATTTTGAATTGCAAAAATAATGGTGTTTTGAATAACATTTTTTAATGAAATTTTATGCAATAATCAAGCAAATAAAACGCATAAAATGATGAAAATAAATAGTAAAAATGCGACAAAATCATTTTAAATCGAAATTAACTAAATTAATTTTGAATTGCAAAGAAGAATGGTATTTTACAGAACATTTTTTAATGAAATTGTATGCAATAATCAAGCGAATAAAATGCATAAAATGATGATAATAAATAGTAAAAAGGCGAAAAAATCATTTTAAATCGAAAAATTGTATGCAATAATCAATAATATAAAATGCATAAAATGATGATGATAAACAGTAAAAATGCGACAAAATCACTTTAAATCGAAATTAACTAAATTAATTTTGAATTGCAAAGAATAATAATATTTTGCAGAAATTTTTTAATGAAAAATAGTATGCAATAATCAAGCAAATAAAACGCATAAAATGATAATAATAAATAGTAAAAATGCGAAAAAATCATTTTAAATCGAAATTAACTAAATTAATTTTGAATTGCAAAAAATAATAATATTTTGCAGAAATTTTTTAATGAAATTGTATGCAATAATCAAGCAAATAAAATGCATAAAATGATAATAATAAATAACAAAAATGCGACAAAATCATTTTAAATCGAAATTAACTAAATTAATTTTGAATTGTAAAAATATTTGTATTTTGCATAACATTTTTTAATGAAACTTTATGCAATAATCAAGCAAATAAAACGCATAAAATAATGAAAATAAATAGTAAAAATGCGACAAAATCATTTTAAATCGAAATTAACTAAATTAATTTTGAATTGCAAAGAAGAATGGTATTTTCCAGAACATTTTTTAATGAAATTGTATGCAATAATGAAGCGAATAAAATGCATAAAATGATGACAATAAATAGTAAAAATGCGACAAAATCATTTGAAATCGAAAAATTGTATGCAATAATCAATAAAATAAAATGCATAAAATGATGATAATAAACAGTAAAAATCGGACAAAATCACTTGAAATCGAAATTAACTAAATTAATTTAGAATTGCAAAGAATAATAATATTTTGCAGAAATTTTTTAATGAAATTGTATGCAATAATCAAGCAAATAAAATGCATAAATTGATAATAATAAATAGTAAAAATGCAAAAAAATCATTTTAAATCGAAATTAACTAAATTAATTTTGAGTTGTAAAAAATAATAATATTTTGCAGAAATTTTTTAATGAAATTGTATGCAACAATCAAGCGAATAAAATGCATAAAATGATAATAGTAAATAGTAAAAATGCGACAAAATCATTTTAAATCGAAATTAACTAAATTAATTTTGAATTGCAAAAATAATGGTATTTAGCTTAACATTTTTTAATGAAATTTTATGCAATAATCAAGCAAATAAAATGCATGAAATTATGATAATAAAAAGTAAAAATGCGACAAAATAATTTTAAATCAAAAAATTATATGCAATAATCAATCAAATCAAATGCATAAAATGATGATGATAAACAGTAAAAATGCGAATCAAGCAAATAAAATGCATAAAATGACAATAACAAATAATAAAAATGAAACAAAATAATTTCAAATCGAAATTAGCTAACTTAATTTTAAATTGCAAAGACTAATGGTATTTTGCATAACATTTTTTAATGAAATTTTATGCAATAATCAAGCAAATAAAATGCATAAAATGATGCTAATAAATAGTAAAAATGCGACAAAATCATTTTAAATCGAAAAATTATATGCAATAATCAAGCGAATAAAATGCATAAAATGATGGTAATAAATAGTAAAAATGCGACAAAATCATTTTAAATCGAAATTAACTAAATTAATTTTTGAATTGCAAAAATAATGGTATTTTGCATAACATTTTTTAATGTAATTTTATGCAATAATCAAGCAAATAAAATGCATAAAATGATGATAATAAATAGTAAAAATGCGACAAAATCATTTTAAATCAAAATTAACTAAATTAATTTTGAATTCCAAAGAATAATGGTATTTTACAGAATATTTTTTAATGAAATTGAATGCAATAATCAAGCGAATAAAATCCATAAAATGATAATAAATAGTAAAAATGCGACAAAATCATTTTGAATCGAAAAATTGTTTGCAATAATCATTAAAAAAAAAAGTATAAAATGATGATGATAAACAGTTAAAATGCGACAAAATCATTCTAAATCGAAATTAACTAAACTAATTTTGAATTGCAAAGACTAATAATATTTTGCAGAAATTTTTTAATGAAATTGTATGCAATAATCAAGCTAATAAAACACATAAAATGATGCTAATAAATAGTTAAAATGCGACAAAATAGTTTTAAATCGAAAAAATTTATGCAATAATCAATCAAATAAAATGTATAAAATTATCATGATAAACAGTAAAAATGCGACAAAATCATTTTAAATCGAAATTAACTAAATTAATTTTTGAAATGCAAAAATAATGGTATTTTGCATAACATTTTTTAATGAAATTTTATCCAATAATCAAACAAATAAAATGCATAAAATGATAATAAACAGTAACAATGCAACCAAATCATTTTAAATCGAAATAAACTAAATTAAATTTGAATTGCAAAAAATAATGGTATTTTGCATAACATTTTTTAATTAGATCGTATGCAACAATCAAGCTAATAAAACGCATAAAATGATGATAACAAATAGTAAAAAGGCGACAAAATCATTTTAAATCGAAAAATTGTATGCAATAATCAATAAAATAAAATGCATAAAATGATGATGATAAACAGTAAAAATGCGACAAAATCACTTTAAATCGAAATTATCTAAATTAATTTCGTATTGCAAAGAATAATAATATTTTGCAGAAATTTTTTAATGAAATTGTATGCATTAATCAAGCAAATAAAATGCATAAAATGATAATAATAAATAGTAAAAATGCGACAAAATCATTTTAAATCGAAATTAACTTAACTAATTTTGAATTGCAAAGAAGAATGGTATTTTCCAGAACATTTTTTAATGAAATTGTATGCAATAATCAAGCGAATAAAATCCATAAAAAGATGATAATAAATAGTAAAAAGGCGACAAAATCATTTTAAATCGAAAAATTGTATGCAATAATCAATAAAATAAAATGCATAAAATGATGATGATAAATAGTAAAAATGCGACAAAATCACTTTAAATCAAAATTATCTAAATTAATTTCGTATTGCAAAGAATAATAATATTTTGCAGAAACTTTTTAATGAAATTGTATGCAATAATCAAGCGAATAAAATGCATAAAACGATAATGATAAATAGTGAAAATGCGACAAAATCATTTTAAATCGAAATTAACTAAAACAATTTTGAATTGCAAAAAATAGTAATATTTTGCAGAAATTTTTTAATGAAATTGTATGCAATAATGAAGCAAATAAAATGCATAAAATGATAATAATAAATAGCAAAAATGCGACAAAATCATTTTCAATCGAAATTAACTAAATTAATTTTGAATTGCAAAAATAATGGTGTTTTGCATAACATTTTTTAACGAAATTTTATGCAATAATAAAGCAAATAAAACGCATAAAATAATGAAAATAAATAGTAAAAATGCGACAAAATCATTTTAAATCGAAATTAACTAAATTAATTTTGAATTGCAAAGAAGAATGGTATTTTACAGAACATTTTTTAATGGAATTGTATGCAATAATCAAGCGAATAAAATGCATAAAATGATGATAATAAATAGTAAAAAGGTGACAAAATCATTTTAAATCGAAAAATTGTATGCAATAATCAATAAAATAAAATGCATAAAATGATGATGATAAACAGTAAAAATGCGACAAAATCACTTTAAATCGAAATTAACTAAATTAATTTTGAATTGCAAAGAATAAAAATATTTTGCAGAAATTTTTTAATGAAAAATAGTATGCAATAATCAAGCAAATAAAACGCATAAAATGATAACAATAAATAGTAAAAATGCGAAAAAATCATTTTAAATCGAAATTAACTAAATTAATTTTGAATTGCCAAAAATAATAATATTTTGCAGAAATTTTTTAATGAAATTGTATGCAATAATCAAGCAAATAAAATGCATAAAATGATAATAATAAATAAAAAAAATGCGACAAAATCATTTTAAATCGAAATTAACTAAATTAATTTTGAATTGTAAAAAATAATATTATTTTGCGAAAATTTTTTAATGAAATTGTATGCAATAATCAAGCAAATAAATGCGTAAAATGATAATAATAAATAACAAAAATGCGACAAAATCATTTTAAATTGAAATTAACTAAATTAATTTTGGAATTGCAAAAATAATGGTATTTTGCATAACATTTTTTAATGAAATTTTATGCAATAATCAAGCAAATAAAATGCATAAAATGATGAAAATAAATAGTAAAAATGCGACAAAATCATTTTAAATCGAAATTAACTAAATTAATTTTGAATTGCAAAGAAGAATGGTATTTTACAGAACATTTTTTAATGAAATTGTATGCAATAATCAAGCGAATAAAATGCATAAAATGATGATAATAAATAGTAAAAAGGCGAAAAAATCATTTTAAATCGAAAAATTGTATGCAATAATCAATAATATAAAATGCATAAAATGATGATGATAAACAGTAAAAATGCGACAAAATCACTTTAAATCGAAATTAACTAAATTAATTTTGAATTGCAAAGAATAATAATATTTTGCAGAAATTTTTTAATGAAAAATAGTATGCAATAATCAAGCAAATAAAACGCATAAAATGATAATAATAAATAGTAAAAATGCGAAAAAATCATTTTAAATCGAAATTAACTAAATTAATTTTGAATTGCAAAGAAGAATGGTATTTTCCAGAACATTTTTTAATGAAATTGTATGCAATAATGAAGCGAATAAAATGCATAAAATGATGATAATAAACAGTAAAAATCGGACAAAATCACTTTAAATCGAAATTAACTAAATTAATTTAGAATTGCAAAGAATAATAATGTTTTGCATAACATTTTGTAATGCAATTTTATGCAATAATCAAGCAAATAAAATGCATAAAATGATGATAATAAATAGTAAAAATGCGACAAATTCATTTTTAATCGAAATTAACTAAATTAATTTTGAATTGCAAAGAATAATGGTATTTTACCGAATTTTTTTTAATGAAATTGAATGCAATAATCAAGCGAATACAATTTATAAAATGATGACAATAAATAGTAAAAATGCGACAAAATCATTTTAAATCGAAAACTTATATGTAATAATCAATCAAATAAAATGCATAAAATGATGATGATAAACAGTAAAAATGCGACAAAATCATTTTAATATGAAATTAACTAAATTAATTTTGAATTGCAAAAATAATGGTATTTTGCATAACATTTTTTAATGAAATTGTATGCAATAATCGAGCAATTAAAATGCATAAAATGATGCTACTAAATAGTAAAAATGCGACAAATCATTTTCAATCGAAAAATTATATGCAATAATCAATCAAATAAAATGCATAAAATGATGATGATAAAAAGTAAAAATGCGACAAAATCATTTTAAAACAGTAAAAATGCGACAAAATCATTTTAAATCGAAATTAACTAAATTAATTTTGAATTGCAAAAATAATGGTATTTTCCATAACATTTTTTAATGAAATTGTTTGCAATAATCAAGCGAATAAAATGCATAAAATGATGATAATAAATAGTAAAAATGCGCTAAAATCATTTTCAATCGAAAAATGTATGCAATAATCAATAAAATAAAATGCATAAAACGATGATGACAAAAAGTAAAAATGCGACAAAATTATTTTAAATGGTAATTAACTAAATTAATTTTGAATTCCAAAGAATAATGGTATTTTACAGAACATGTTTTAATGAAATTGTATGCAATAATGAAGCGAATAAAATGCATAAAATGATGACAATAAATAGTAAAAATGCGACAAAATCATTTGAAATCGAAAAATTGTATGCAATAATCAAGCAAATAAAATGCATAAAATGATAATAATAAATAGTAAAAATGCGACAAAATCATTTTAAATCGAAATTAACTAAATTAATTTCGGAATTGCAAAAATAATGGTATTTTGCATAACATTTTTTAATGAAATTTTATGCAATAATCAAGCAAATAAAATGCATAAAATGATGATAATAAATAGTAAAAATGCGACAAATTCATTTTTAATCGAAATTAACTAAATTAATTTTGAATTGCAAAGAATAATGGTATTTTACCGAATTTTTTTTAATGAAATTGAATGCAATAATCAAGCGAATAAAATTTATAAAATGATGACAATAAATAGTAAAGAATAATGGTGTTTTGCATAACATTTTTTAATGAAATTTTATGCAATAATCAAGCAAATAAAACGCATAAAATAATGAAAATAAATAGTAAAAATGCGACAAAATCATTTTAAATCGAAATTAACTAAATTAATTTTGAATTGCAAAGAAAAATGGTATTTTACAGAACGTTTTTTAATGAAATTGTATGCAATAATCAAGCGAATAAAATGCATAAAATGATGATAATAAATAGTAAAAAGGCGACAAAATCATTTTAAATCGAAAAATTGTATGCAATAATCAATAAAATAAAATGCATAAATTGATGATGATAAACAGTAAAAATGCGACAAAATCACTTTTAAATCGAAATTAACTAAATTAATTTTGAATTGCAAAGAATAAAAATATTTTGCAGAAATTTTTTAATGAAAAATAGTATGCAATAATCAAGCAAAAAAAACGCATAAAATGATAATAATAAATAGTAAAAATGCGAAAAAATCATTTTAAATCGAAATTAACTAAATTAATTTTGAATTGAAAAAAATAATAATATTTTGCAGAAATTTTTTAATGAAATTGTATGCAATAATCAAGCAAATAAAATGCATAAAATGATAATAATAAATAACAAAAATGCGACAAAATTATTTTAAATCGAAATTAACTAAATTAATTTTGAATTGTAAAAATATTTGTATTTTGCATAACATTTTTTAACGAAATATTATGCACTAATCAAGCAAATAAAACGCATAAAATAATGAAAACAAATAGTAAAAATGCGACAAAATCATTTTAAATCGAAATTAACTTAATTAATTTTGAATTGCAAAGAAAAATGGTATTTTACAGAACGTTTTTTAATGAAATTGTATGCAATAATCAAGCGAATAAAATGCATAAAATGATGATAATAAATAGTAAAAAGGCGACAAAATCATTTGAAATCGAAAAATTGTATGCAATAAGCAATAAAAGAAAATGCATAAAATGATGATAATAAACAGTAAAAATCGGACAAAATCACTTTAAATCGAAATTAACTAAATTAATTTAGAATTGCAAAGAATAATAATATTTTGCAGAAATTTTTTAATGAAATTGTATGCAATAATCAAGCAAATAAAATGCATAAAATGATAATAATAAATAGTAAAAATGCAAAAAAATCATTTTAAATCGAAATTAACTAAATTAATTTTGAATTGCAAAAAATAATAATATTTTGCAGAATTTTTTTAATGAAATTTTATGCAACAATCAAGCGAATAAAATGCATAAAATGATAATAGTAAATAGTAAAAATGCGACAAAATCATTTTAAATCGAAATTAACTAAATTAATTTTGAATTGCAAAAATAATGGTATTTTGCTTAACATTTTTTAATGAAATTTTATGCAATAATCAAGCAAATAAAATGCATGAAATTATGATAATAAATAGTAAAAATGCGGCAAAATCATTTTAAATCAAAATTAACTAAATTAATTTTGAATTGCAAAGAATAATTATATTTTGTAGAAATTTTTTTAACGAAATTAAATGCAATAATCAAGCAAAAAAATGCATAAATGATGATCATAAAGAGTAAAAATGCAACAAACACATTTTAAATCGAAATTAACTAAATTAATTTTGAATTGCAAAAAAAATAATGGTATTTTGCAAAACATTTTTTAATGAAATTGTACGCAATAATCAAGCAAATAAAATGCATAAAATGATGCTAATAAATAGTAAAAATGCGACAAAATTATTTTAATTCGAAATTAACTAAATTAATTTTGAATTGCAAAGAATAATGGTATTTTGCATAACAATTTTTAATGAAATTAAATGCAATAATCAAGCAAATAAAATGCATAAAATGATGATCATAAAGAGTAGAAATGCGAAAAAATCATTTTAAACCGAAATTAACTAAATTAATTTTGAATTGCAAAGGATAATGTTATTTTACAGAATATTTTTTAATGAAATTGAATGCAATGATCAAGCGAATAAAATGATGACAATAAATAGTAAAAATGCGACAAAATCATTTTAAATTGAAAAATTGTATGCAATAATCAATAAAATAAAATGCATAAAATAATGATGATAAACAGTAAAAATGCAACAAAATCATTTTAAATCGAAATTAACTAAATTAATTTTTGAATTCAAAGAATAATAATGTTTTGCAGGAAATTTTTTAATGAAATTGTATGCAATAATCAAACAAATAAAATGCATAAAATGATAATAATAAATAGTAAAAATGCGACAAAATCATTTTAAATCGAAAAATTATGTGTAATAATCAATCAAATAAAATGCATAAAATGATGATGATAAACGGTAAAAATGAGACCAAAAAATCATTTTAATTCAAAATTAACTAAATTAATTTTGAATTGCAAAAATAATGGTATTTTGCATAACATTTTTTAATGAAATTGTATGAAATAATCAAGCAAATAAAATGCATAAAATGATGCTAATAAATAGTAAAAATGCGACAAAATTATTTTAATTCGAAATTAACTAAATTAATTTTGAATTGCAAAGAATAATGGTATTTTGCATAACAATTTTTAATGAAATTAAATGCAATAATCAAGCAAATAAAATGCATAAAATGATGATCATAAAGAGTAGAAATGCGAAAAAAACCATTTTAAACCGAAATTAACTAAATTAATTTTGAATTGCAAAGGATAATGTTATTTTACAGAATATTTTTTAATGAAATTGAATGCAATGATCAAGCGAATAAAATGATGACAATAAATAGTAAAAATGCGACAAAATCATTTTAAATTGAAAAATTGTATGCAATAATCAATAAAATAAAATGCATAAAATAATGATGATAAACAGTAAAAATGCAAGAAAATCATTTTAAATCGAAATTAACTAAATTAATTTTTGAATTCAAAGAATAATAATGTTTTGCAGGAAAATTTTTAATGAAATTGTATGCAATAATCAAGCAAATAAAATGCATAAAATGATAATAATAAATAGTAAAAATGCGACAAAATCATTTTAAATCGAAATTAACTAAATTAATTTTGGAATTGCAAAAATAATGGTATTTTGCATAACTTTTTTTAATGAAATTTTATGCAATAATCAAGCAAATAAAATGAATAAAATTATGATAATAAATAGTAAAAATGCGACAAATTCATTTTTAATCGAAATTAACTAAATTAATTTTGAATTGCAAAGAATAATTGTATTTTACCGAATATTTTTTAATGAAATTGAATGCAATAATCAAGCGAATAAAATGATGACAATAAATAGTAAAAATGCGACAAAATCATTTTAAATTGAAAACTTATATGCAATAATCAATCAAATAAAATGCATAAAATGATGATGATAAACAGTAAAAATGCGACAAAATCATTTTAATACTAAATTAACTAAATTAATTTTGAATTGCAAAAATAATGGTATTTTGCATAACATTTTTTAATGAAATTGTATGCAATAATTAAGCAAATAAAATGCATAAAATGATGCTACTAAATAGTAAAAATGCGACAAATCATTTTCAATTGAAAAATTGTATGCAATAATCAATAAAATAAAATGCATAAAATAATGATGATAAACAGTAAAAATGCAACAAAATCATTTTAAATCGAAATTAACTAAATTAATTTTTGAATTCAAAGAATAATAATGTTTTGCAGGAAATTTTTTAATGAAATTGTATGCAATAATCAAGCAAATAAAATGCATAAAATGATAATAATAAATAGTAAAAATGCGACAAAATCATTTTAAATCGAAATTAACTAAATTAATTTTGAATTGCAAAAATAATGGTATTTTGCATAACATTTTTTAATGAAATTGTATGCAATAATCAAGCGAATAAAATTCATAAAATGATGATAATAAATAGTAAAAATGGGACAAAATCATTTTAAATCGAAAAATTAAATGCAATAATTAATAAAATAAAAGCATAAAATGATGATGAACAACAGTAAAAATGCGACAAAATTATTTTAAATCGAAATTAGCTAAATTAATTTTGAATTGCAAAGAATAATGGTATTTTACAGAACATGTTTTAATGAAATTGTATGCAATAATCAAGCGAATAAAATGCATAAAATGATGCTACTAAATAGTAAAAATGCGACAAATCATTTTCAATTGAAAAATTGTATGCAATAATCAATAAAGAAAAATGCATAAAATAATGATGATAAACAGTAAAAATGCAACAAAATCATTTTAAATCGAAATTAACTAAATTAATTTTTGAATTCAAAGAATAATAATGTTTTGCAGGAAATTTTTTAATGAAATTGTATGCAATAATCAAGCAAATAAAATGCATAAAATGATAATAATAAATAGTAAAAATGCGACAAAATCATTTTAAATCAAAATTAACTAAATTAATTTTGAATTGCAAAAATAATGGTATTTTGTATAACATTTTTTAAAGAAATTGTATGCAATAATCAAGCGAATAAAATGCATAAAATGATGATAATTAATAGTAAAAATGCGACAAAACCATTTTAAATCGAAAAATTGTATGCAATAATCAATAAAATAAAATGCATAAAATGATGATGAACAACAGTAAAAATGCGACAAAATTATTTTAAATCGAAATTAGCTAAATTAAGTTTGAATTGCAAAGAATAATGGTATTTTACAGAACATGTTTTAATGAAATTGTATGCAATAATCAAGCGAATAAAATGCATAAAATGATGATAATAAATAGTAAAAATGCGACAAAATCATTTTAAATCGAAAAATTGTATGAAATAATCAATAAAATAAAATGCATAAAATGATGATGACAAACAGTAAAAATGCGACAAAATTATTTTAAATCGAAATTAACTAAATGAATTTTGAATTGCAAAGAATAATGGTATTTTACAGAACATTTTTTAATGAAAATTGTATGCAATAATCAAGCAAATAAAATGCATAAAATGATGCTAATAAATAGTAAAAATGCGACAAAATCATTTTAAATCGAAAAATTATGTGTAATAATCAATCAAATAAAATGCATAAAATGATGATGATAAACAGTAAAAATGCGACAAAAAAATCATTTTAATTCGAAATTAACTAAATTAATTTTGAATTGCAAAAATAATGGTATTTTGCATAACTTTTTTTAATGAAATTTTATGCAATAATCAAGCAAATAAAACGAATAAAATTATGATAATAAATAGTAAAAATGCGACAAATTCATTTTTAATCGAAATTAACTAAATTAATTTTGAATTGCAAAGAATAATGGTATTTTACCGAATATTTTTTAATCAAATTGAATGCAATAATCAAGCGAATAAAATGATGACAATAAATAGTAAAAATGCGACAAAATCATTTTAAATCGAAAACTTATATGCAATAATCAATCAAATAAAATGCATAAAATGATGATGATAAACAGTAAAAATGCGACAAAATCATTTTAATACTAAATTAACTAAATTAATTTTGAATTGCAAAAATAATGGTATTTTGCATAACATTTTTTAATGAAATTGTATGCAATAATTAAGCAAATAAAATGCATAAAATGATGCTACTAAATAGTAAAAATGCGACAAATCATTTTCAATTGAAAAATTGTATGCAATAATCAATAAAATAAAATGCATAAAATAATGATGATAAACAGTAAAAATGCAAGAAAATCATTTTAAATCGAAATTAACTAAATTAATTTTTGAATTCAAAGAATAATAATGTTTTGCAGGAAATTTTTTAATGAAATTGTATGCAATAATCAAGCAAATAAAATGCATAAAATGATAATAATAAATAGTAAAAATGCGACAAAATCATTTTAAATCGAAATTAACTAAATTAATTTTTGAATTCAAAGAATAATAATGTTTTGCAGGAAATTTTTTAATGAAATTGTATGCAATAATCAAGCAAATAAAATGCATAAAATGATAATAATAAATAGTAATAAATAATCATTTTAAATATAAATTAACTAAATTAATTTTGAATTGCAAAAAACAATAATATTTTGCAGAAATTTTTTAATGAAATTGTATGCAATAATCAAGCGAATAAAATGCATAAAATGATGATAATAAATAGTAAAAATGCGACAAAATCATTTTAAATCGAAAAATTGTGTGCAATAATCAATAAAATAAAATGCATAAAATGATGATGACAAACAGTAAAAATGCGACAAAATTATTTTAAATCGAAATTAACTAAATTAATTTTGAATTGCAAAGAATAATGGTATTTTACAGAACATTTTTTAATAAAAATTGTATGCAATAATCAAGCAAATAAAATGCATAAAATGATGCTAATAAATAGTAAAAATGCGACAAAATCATTTTAAATTGAAAAATTGTATGCAATAATCAATAAAATAAAATGCATAAAATAATGATGATAAACTGTAAAAATGCAACAAAATCATTTTAAATCGAAATTAACTAAATTAATTTTTGAATTCAAAGAATAATAATGTTATGCTGGAAATTTTTTAATGAAATTGTATGCAATAATCAAGCAAGTAAAATGCATAAAATGATAATAATAAATAGTAAAAATGCGACAAAATCATTTTAAATCGAAATTAACTAAATTAATTTTGAATTGCAAAAATAATGGTATTTTGCATAACATTTTTTAATGAAATTGCATGCAATAATCAAGCGAATAAAATGCATAAAATGATGATAATAAATAGTAAAAATGCGACAAAATTATTGTAAATCGAAATTAGCTAAATTAATTTTGAATTGCAAAGAATAATGGTATTTTACAGAACATGTTTTAATGAAATTGTATGCAATAATCAAGCGAATAAAATGCATAAAATGATGCTACTAAATAGTAAAAATGCGACAAATCATTTTCAATTGAAAAATTGTATGCAATAATCAATAAAGAAAAATGCATAAAATAATGATGATAAACAGTAAAAATGCAACAAAATCATTTTAAATCGAAATTAACTAAATTAATTTTTGAATTCAAAGAATAATAATGTTTTGCAGGAAATTTTTTAATGAAATTGTATGCAATAATCAAGCAAATAAAATGCATAAAATGATAATAATAAATAGTAAAAATGCGACAAAATCATTTGAAATCAAAATTAACTAAATTAATTTTGAATTGCAAAAATAATGGTATTTTGTATAACATTTTTTAAAGAAATTGTATGCAATAATCAAGCGAATAAAATGCATAAAATGATGATAATTAATAGTAAAAATGCGACAAAACCATTTTAAATCGAAAAATTGTATGCAATAATCAATAAAATAAAATGCATGAAATGATGATGAACAACAGTAAAAATGCGACAAAATTATTTTAAATCGAAATTAGCTAAATTAATTTTGAATTGCAAAGAATAATGGTATTTTACAGAACATGTTTTAATGAAATTGTATGCAATAATCAAGCGAATAAAATGCATAAAATGATGATAATAAATAGTAAAAATGCGACAAAATCATTTTAAATCGAAAAATTGTATGAAATAATCAATAAAATAAAATGCATAAAATGATGATGACAAACAGTAAAAATGCGACAAAATTATTTTAAATCGAAATTAACTAAATGAATTTTGAATTGCAAAGAATAATGGTATTTTACAGAACATTTTTTAATGAAAATTGTATGCAATAATCAAGCAAATAAAATGCATAAAATGATGCTAATAAATAGTAAAAATGCGACAAAATCATTTTAAATCGAAAAATTATGTGTAATAATAAATCAAATAAAATGCATAAAATGATGATGATAAACAGTAAAAATGCGACAAAAAAATCATTTTAATTCGAAATTAACTAAATTAATTTTGAATTGCAAAAATAATGGTATTTTGCATAACATTTTTTAATGAAATTGTATGAAATAATCAAGCTAATAAAATGCATAAAATGATGCTAATAAATAGTAAAAATGCGACAAATTCATTTTTAATCGAAATTAACTAAATTAATTTTTGAATTCAAAGAATAATAATATTTTGCAGGAAATTTTTTAATGAAATTGTATGCAATAATCAAGCAAATAAAATGCATAAAATGACAATAATAAATAGTAAAAATGCGACAAAATCATTTTAAATCAAAATTAACTAAATTAATTTTGGAATTGCAAAAATAATGGTATTTTGCATAACTTTTTTTATTGAAATTTTATGCAATAATCAAGCAAATAAAATGAATAAAATTATGATAATAAATAGTAAAAATGCGACAAATTCATTTTTAATCGAAATTAACTAAATTAATTTTGAATTGCAAAGAATAATGGTATTTTACCGAATATTTTTTGATGAAATTGAATGCAATAATCAAGCGAATAAAATGATGACAATAAATAGTAAAAATGCGACAAAATCATTTTAAATCGAAAACTTATATGCAATAATCAATCAAATAAAATGCATAAAATGATGATGATAAACAGTAAAAATGCGACAAAATCATTTTAATACTAAATTAACTAAATTAATTTTGAATTGCAAAAATAATGGTATTTTGCATAACATTTTTTAATGAAATTGTATGCAATAATTAAGCAAATAAAATGCATAAAATGATGCTACTAAATAGTAAAAATGCGACAAATCATTTTCAATTGAAAAATTGTATGCAATAATCAATAAAATAAAATGCATAAAATAATGATGATAAACAGTAAAAATGCAAAAAAATCATTTTAAATCGAAATTAACTAAATTAATTTTTGAATTCAAAGAATAATAATGTTTTGCAGGAAATTTTTTAATGAAATTGTATGCAATAATCAAGCAAATAAAATGCACAAAATGATAATAATAAATAGTAATAAATAATCATTTTAAATCTAAATTAACTAAATTAGTTTTGAATTACAAAAAACAATAATATTTTGCAGAAATTTTTTAATGAAATTGTATGCAATAATCAAGCGAATAAAATGCATAAAATGATGATAATAAATAGTAAAAATACGACAAAATCATTTTAAATCGAAAAATTGTGTGCAATAATCAATAAAATAAAATGCATAAAATGATGATGACAAACAGTAAAAATGCGACAAAATTATTTTAAATCGAAATTAACTAAATTAATTTTGAATTGCAAAGAATAATGGTATTTTACAGAACATTTTTTAATAAAAATTGTATGCAATAATCAAGCAAGTAAAATGCATAAAATGATGCTAATAAATAGTAAAAATGCGACAAAATCATTTTAAATTGAAAAATTGTATGCAATAATCAATAAAATAAAATGCATAAAATAATGATGATAAACTGTAAAAATGCAACAAAATCATTTTAAATCGAAATTAACTAAATTAATTTTTGAATTCAAAGAATAATAATGTTTTGCTGGAAATTTTTTAATGAAATTGTATGCAATAATCAAGCAAGTAAAATGCATAAAATGATAATAATAAATAGTAAAAATGCGACAAAATCATTTTAAATCGAAATTAACTAAATTAATTTTGAATTGCAAAAATAATGGTAATTTGCATAACATTTTTTAATGAAATTGTATGCAATAATCAAGCGAATAAAATGCATAAAATGATGATAATAAATAGTAAAAATGCGACAAAATTATTGTAAATCGAAATTAGCTAAATTAATTTTGAATTGCAAAGAATAATGGTATTTTACAGAACATGTTTTAATGAAATTGTATGCAATAATCAAGCGAATAAAATGCATAAAATGATGCTACTAAATAGTAAAAATGCTACAAATCATTTTCAATTGAAAAATTGTATGCAATAATCAATAAAGAAAAATGCATAAAATAATGATGATAAACAGTAAAAATGCAACAAAATCATTTTAAATCGAAATTAACTAAATTAATTTTTGAATTCAAAGAATAATAATGTTTTGCAGGAAATTTTTTAATGAAATTGTATGCAATAATCAAGCAAATAAAATGCATAAAATGATAATAATAAATAGTAAAAATGCGACAAAATCATTTTAAATCAAAATTAACTAAATTAATTTTGAATTGCAAAAATAATGGTATTTTGTATAACATTTTTTAAAGAAATTGTATGCAATAATCAAGCGAATAAAATGCATAAAATGATGATAATTAATAGTAAAAATGCGACAAAACCATTTTAAATCGAAAAATTGTATGCAATAATCAATAAAATAAAATGCATGAAATGATGATGAACAACAGTAAAAATGCGACAAAATTATTTTAAATCGAAATTAGCTAAATTAATTTTGAATTGCAAAGAATAATGGTATTTTACAGAACATGTTTTAATGAAATTGTATGCAATAATCAAGCGAATAAAATGCATAAAATGATGATAATAAATAGTAAAAATGCGACAAAATCATTTTAAATCGAAAAATTGTATGAAATAATCAATAAAATAAAATGCATAAAATGATGATGACAAACAGTAAAAATGCGACAAAATTATTTTAAATCGAAATTAACTAAATGAATTTTGAATTGCAAAGAATAATGGTATTTTACAGAACATTTTTTAATAAAAATTGTATGCAATAATCAAGCAAATAAAATGCATAAAATGATGCTAATAAATAGTAAAAATGCGACAAAATCATTTTAAATCGAAAAATTATGTGTAATAATAAATCAAATAAAATGCATAAAATGATGATGATAAACAGTAAAAATGCGACAAAAAAATCATTTTAATTCGAAATTAACTAAATTAATTTTGAATTGCAAAAATAATGGTATTTTGCATAACATTTTTTAATGAAATTGTATGAAATAATCAAGCTAATAAAATGCATAAAATGATGCTAATAAATAGTAAAAATGCGACAAATTCATTTTTAATCGAAATTAACTAAATTAATTTTTGAATTCAAAGAATAATAATGTTTTGCAGGAAATTTTTTAATGAAATTGTATGCAATAATCAAGCAAATAAAATGCATAAAATGATGCAAATAAATAGTAAAAATGCGACAAAATCATTTTAAATCTAAATTAACTAAATTAATTTTGAATTGCAAAAAACAATAATATTTTGCAGAAATTTTTTAATGAAATTGTATGCAATAATCAAGCGAATAAAATGCATAAAATGATGATAATAAATAGTAAAAATGCGACAAAATAATTTTAAATCGAAAAATTGTGTGCAATAATCAATAAAATAAAATGCATAAAATGATGATGACAAACAGTAAAAATGGGACAAAATTATTTTAAATCGAAATTAACTAAATTAATTTTGAATTGCAAAGAATAATGGTATTTTACAGAACATTTTTTAATGAAAATTGTATGCAATAATCAAGCAAATAAAATGCATAAAATGATGCTAATAAATAGTAAAAATGCGACAAAATCATTTTAAATCGAAAAATTATGTGTAATAATCAATCAAATAAAATGCATAAAATGATGATGATAAACAGTAAAAATGCGACAAAAAAATCATTTTAATTCGAAATTAACTAAATTAATTTTGAATTGCAAAAATAATGGTATTTTGCATAACATTTTTTAATGAAATTGTATGAAATAATCAAGCAAATAAAATGCATAAAATGATGCTAATAAATAGCAAAAATGCGACAAATTCATTTTTAATCGAAAGTAACTAAATTAATTTTGAATTGCAAAGAATAATGGTATTTTACGGAATATTTTTTAATGAAATTGAATGCAATAATCAAGCAAATAAAATGCATAAAATGATGAGAATAAATAGTAAAAATGCGACAAAATCATTTTAAATTGAAAAATTGTATGCAATAATCAATAAAATAAAATGCATAAAATAATGATGATAAACAGTAAAAATGCAACAAAATCATTTTAAATCGAAATTAACTAAATTAATTTTTGAATTCAAAGAATAATAATGTTTTGCAGGAAATTTTTTAATGAAATTGTATGCAATAATCAAGCAAATAAAATGCATAAAATGATGCTAATAAATAGTAAAAATGCGACAAAATCATTTTAAATCGAAATTAACTAAATTAATTTTGAATTGCAAAAATAATGGTATTTTGCATAACATTTTTTAATGAAATTGTATGCAATAATCAAGCGAATAAAATGCATAAAATGATGATAATAAATAGTAAAAATGCGACAAAATTATTGTAAATCGAAATTAGCTAAATTAATTTTGAATTGCAAAGAATAATGGTATTTTACAGAACATGTTTTAATGAAATTGTATGCAATAATCAAGCGAATAAAATGCATAAAATGATGATAATAAATAGTAAAAAGGCGACAAAATCATTTTAAATCGAAAAATTGTATGCAATAATCAAGCAAATAAAATGCATAAAATAATGATCATAAAGAGTAAAATTGCGACAAAATCATTTTAAATCGAAATTAACTAAATTAATTTTGAGTTGAAAAAAATAATGGTATTTTGCAAAACATTTTTAATGAAATTGTACGCAATAATCAAGCAAATAAAATACATAAAATGATGCAAATAAATAGTAAAAATGCGACAAAATCATTTTAAATCTAAATTAACTAAATTAATTTTGAATTGCAAAAAACAATAATATTTTGCAGAAATTTTTTAATGAAATTGTATGCAATAATCAAGCGAATAAAATGCATAAAATGATGATAATAAATAGTAAAAATGCGACAAAATAATTTTAAATCGAAAAATTGTGTGCAATAATCAATAAAATAAAATGCATAAAATGATGATGACAAACAGTAAAAATGCGACAAAATTATTTTAAATCGAAATTAACTAAATTAGTTTTGAATTGCAAAGAATAATGGTATTTTACAGAACATTTTTTAATGAAAATTGTATGCAATAATCAAGCAAATAAAATGCATAAAATGATGCTAATAAATAGTAAAAATGCAACAAAATCATTTTAAATCGAAAAATTATGTGTAATAATCAATCAAATAAAATGCATAAAATGATGATGATAGACAGTAAAAATGCGGCACAAAAATCATTTTAATTCGAAATTAACTAAATTAATTTTGAATTGCAAAAATAATGGTATTTTGCATAACATTTTTTAATGAAATTGTATGAAATAATCAAGCAAATAAAATGCATAAAATGATGCTAATAAATAGCAAAAATGCGACAAATTCATTTTTAATCGAAAGTAACTAAATTAATTTTGAATTGCAAAGAATAATGGTATTTTACGGAATATTTTTTAATGAAATTGAATGCAATAATCAAGCAAATAAAATGCATAAAATGATGAGAATAAATAGTAAAAATGCGACAAAATCATTTTAAATTGAAAAATTGTATGCAATAATCAATAAAATAAATTGCATAAAATAATGATGATAAACAGTAAAAATGCAACAAAATCATTTTAAATCGAAATTAACTAAATTAATTTTTGAATTCAAAGAATAATAATGTTTTGCAGGAAATTTTTTAATGAAATTGTATGCAATAATCAAACAAATAAAATGCATAAAATGATGCTAATAAATAGTAAAAATGCGACAAAATCATTTTAAATCGAAAAATTATGTGTAATAATCAATCAAATAAAATGCATAAAATGATGATGATAAACAGTAAAAATGCGACAAAACCATTTTAAATCGAAATTAACTAAATTAATTTTGAATTGCAAAAATAATGGTATTTTGCATAACATTTTTTAATGAAATTTTATGCAATAATCAAGCAAATAAAATGCATAAAATGATGATAATAAGTACTAAAAATGCGACAAATTCATTTTTAATCGAAATTAACTAAATTAATTTTGAATTGCAAAGAATAATGGTATTTTACCGAATATTTTTTAATGAAATTGAATGCAATAATCAAGCGAATAAAATGCATAAAATGATGACAATAAATAGTAAAAATGCGACAAAATCATTTTTAATCGAAAACTTATATGCAATAATCAATCAAATAAAATGCATAAAATGATGATGATAAACAGTAAAAATGCGACAAAATCATTTTAATACTAAATTAACTAAATTAATTTTGAATTGCAAAAATAATGGTATTTTGCATAACATTTTTCAATGAAATTGTATGCAATAATCAAGCAAATAAAATGCATAAAATGATGCTACTAAATAGTAAAAATGCGACAGATCATTTTCAATTGAAAAATTGTATGCAATAATCAATAAAATAAAATGCATAAAATAATGATGATCATAATTTGCTAGATTTTTTTATCTCAATAAAAAAAAAAAAACATCAATCAATATACGAACCAATCACAAACAGAAAGCAATTAAACAGATGAACACCAAATATATGTGGAAAACCCCAATATGGGTAAAAACCACGGGAAGGAATCAAATCTTAGCTTTTTGACGATGAAAGATAATTTCGTCGCCAAATGGGTGTCTTTTAGCTAGGAAATATTCATTTCCCTGCCAAATCTTAGCTTTTTGACGAGGAAAGATAATTTCGTCTTCAATCTTAGCTTTTTGGCGAGGAAAGATAATTTCGTCGCCAAATAGGTGCCTTTTAGCGAGGAAATCTTCATTTGCTCACCAATCTTAGCTTTTGACGAGAAAAGATAATTTTGTCACCAATATTAGCTTTTTGGCGAAGAAAGATAATTTCGTCGCCAAATGGGTGCCCTTTGACAAGGAAAGATAATTTCATCGTAAATCTTAACTTTTTGGCGAGGATAGTTAATTTCGTCGCCAAATAGGTGTCATTTAGCAAGGCAATGAATCTTTGCTTTTTTGCGAGGAAAAATAATTTCGTCGACGTAGAGTACCCTTTGCTAACGAAATCAATTTCCTCGCCATAAAGACCCATTTGGCGAGGAAATTTGAATTTTCTCGCCACATTTCGTCGCCATAGGTAGATTTTGTTGTAGCACAATGCATCTTACGATAATATAATCTATCATAGTCAATTACCACGAATTAAATTAAAAACGCTATATGAAAAGTATTTGAAACCCCGCGTGACAAATACACAATTATATGGGGAAAATAAAACCAATGGTTTAGACTGCCATAAAATATACGTAGCTTGCCATTAGAATCGTTGAGTTGTTGAGGCAGCCGTGCTCTCTGTTCTCCGATGCGTCATTCGAAGTCCCTTATGCATGGTATTCTTCTGCTTTTATATTCCTCCTGGTGGAGTGGCCCCCAAGCCAAACTTATATGGACCAAAATGTTCTTTTTTAGGAAGGCACAAAATTTCCTTGATTTCTTCTCATTAAACCTTCGGCTCCTTTGGAAAATTCTGTTAAACAATATATTAAGATATTTGCTGAAGATCCTTGGAAGGTAGAATTCATTTTCTCTTTGGTAAGCATAATTCAATAAGAAAATCTTGGCAGGATCTCGTGGGGAATAGCATTGAGTACTAATTCTCCGTGTTAGCTCCTAATTGCACAACTTTATTTAATACGGGTTTCGCTTTGACACTAAGTAAAATACAACTTTATGCCTTTTCAAAATCAAAGCGACAAATACCTCCAACATGTAAATAAAGCTTCAAACTGCAAGCATAATAAAATAAATGGACTTAGCGAGGATAAATTACGTGGTGCTAATGTGAACATTTGCAGGCCCTATCACTAAGAACCACGACATCACAATAGAGCACGGACAACCCAACTCAATTGACACATCTGCATTCCGGCAATCATATGCCACCTACGACCCAAATAGGAAATATCAACAACAATAACACGTGCATTTCCAACCAAAGCGAAAAAAATTACAACAAAATCGCACGCCATCTCCGCTTCAACACCATCCTAGCTGCAGCTCCACATATTTGCCAGAAAAGCCTCACGTAGAAACCTAGATTCCAACATAAGTGTAGACACCCCAATTTTGGTAACTTGTGCATCCCCAGTGATGAAAAGAACGCGCAAAATATACCTCGGAACAGTTGCTTGAGTCGGATGGATCAAAGAAACCAAAAACCCAAACCCACTTGAACCGTACGGCCCAAAACCCAGAACCGTACGGCTTAAAATTCCCTTTGCACCATGCGGTGTTGCTATGTGCACCGTACGGTACACTTTTGACACCGTACGACACCATTGTCCCATCAACGGGATTCTCGAGTTGCCCAGCAGCTCAGTTCGATTGCGTGATACGGCAAAACTACTCATGAGCCCGCCCTCTTTACGTGCAAATCTCACTCACCCTTCTCTTATAAAAACCAACACCCTCCAACGGTTTAAAAAAAGCTTAAACGGATTGGCAAGAAGGAGAGTTCGAATTCATCCCGCACAAACCTATCGAAAAATCCCCAGTTAAATCACTACTCTTTCAAAACTCCCGTTACTTTTAGATTCACCCGTAGTTCAAAGCTCCATTCTACAAAAAACCATAGATCTAGCGTCCATTTCCGTAATCGATCGATCCAATCCATCCAATTCTGTTTCAAGGTATAAAAAGTTGTGCTTGAATCGGGATAATCTTCTGAAGGGAGTTTCCATCGGGCTTGAGGAGAGCTCCATAGCTCTTCCTCGAGTCTAAAAGGAGATTTCTTTTTAGTAAAGATCAAGCCTTTTGGGTAGGCATTTCGTGATATCATCCATTGTCACGGAATACCATCCTAGAAATGAGGTACATTCATTCATTCAAAAAAAATGTTTTCAAAACTTATTTTGATTAACAACAAGCATGGTTCTTACACAAAAACAGGGGTTGATTTCAATCGGACAAAATGGAATATTTTTGAAAAATACAGTGTACTGGGACACCGTATGACATCCAAAGTACACCGTGCGGCATGACTTTGGACACCGTACGACATCCATGGAAATATTTTCGTAATGCTCTGTTTTCTGAAACCCGATGCTCTGTTTTTGGAAAAAAACCAGTGGGTGACATTACGGTTACCCGCTTTACTTTCTGTTTTTGCACTTGCATCCCCTCTTGTTTAATTTTCTCGCGTTTATATACTTGATTGCATTTTTCGTAATTCATTATCATTATTAGTTTCCTTTAAGCATGTTATTTCTTGATATATTGTTTATGTGAAATAAGGTTTTCATTAAAATCTTTTCAAGAATAATCCCATAAAGATTTAGTAGAGACCGAAAAATTCTGGGCACCCGGGGTGCATTTTTCGAATAAAACCTTCCCCGCAGGTAACCTGGTTCCCGAACCCAAATCTCTATTTTTCGTATATCAAACCATTTTTCAGCGGCACGAAAGAGTCATTCTTTTTCTAAACGGTTTCTTGGGTACCTAACATTTTCCAAAAATTAAATCCCGGGTGGCGACTCTAAATTTTTCCTGTTTCCCGGATCGCCCTTTATCAACACAAAAAAAAAAAGGTGTGGCTTCCGAACGTTCACAAATTTGCGACTCCGCTGGGGATTGATATTTTTTTAATTAATCTTTAATTTGACATTTTACACTTGTAAAACGACCCTTTGAAAGCTTGACACAAAGTACGTGCTTCACGCTATACTAGAAAGGAATGATGTCAGGGTGAGAGCCAGATCAATCTAGACTGGAGCTTTTCCGGTTGTTTGCTTGAGTAAAATTTCAAGGTCTTGATTAAATTAAAAAAAAAAAAGCGAGCCAAACTTGAAAAATATTTGTGGAGTTTTTGAAAAGATTTATTGTTAAACTTTTGCATTGCACGTGCATGGTTACTAGCCCTGCCGCTGCGTCCTGGTTACCCTACCTAGCTTGCTGGTGTTAGGACATCTCATGATTCTCGGCAACCTTGGACGATGATAAGTCAGCCTGTCGTTACTACCCTTGCCACGTCAGTACTCTTGGCTCAAAGGAGGCAAATATTGGCTCTAGTCTGGGGAACCCCCTTAAACTAAAACCGGCCTTTGCATATAGATAGCCGTAGAACCTTCCAACCTAAGACAAGACCCACAGGGTAGGATTACGTGATATATTTTGCTACGTGTTTACTGTTTTCCTATACCCTGTCAGCATGCTGCCTGTTTACCGCTTTTCGCACATACCATGCTGCCTGTCTACTGTTTTTGTATATACTGCTTTCATCCTACATGCATACGCCAATTAGATTGGCCCTAGATTATCACTCCACTCACCTGAAGATTACCCCAATAGTCTCTGGTTGGGCTAAGTACCAAAACAAAAAAAAAAATCCATCTTTCAAAAACAAAAAAAAAAAATACAAAAACAAAAAAAAAAATCATTGCAAATAGGCTCCGCTTTTCTCCAAATAAAATCGGTACTCCTCTTGTTAGAAGACAATGGCTGACCAACCAAGCAACAAGAGACTCAAGTCTACCTTCTCCACTCACCACAATGCCCCTGTCTGGATCAATGAAGAATGCGAGTCCCCCAAGTCTGAGGAGAAGACCCCTGAAGGTGAAAAGCTCCACAAATGGATTGACCAGATCATCAAACCTAACCAGTCAGGCACACTGAATCAGTGGAATAGCACTGAAAGCCATCCGGCTGAAAGTTCCACATCACGCCAGACGACGACTCGAATGTACTCCTAGACAAGATTACTGTCATGTACGAAGAAGATTATGAAGACTTCTGCACCATGCCACCGGTCAAGTACATTGACAAAGAAGGTAACCCGGTGTACTACTTTGCTGACCCAGTCACTGCCCACAAATACTGGGATGAATGCAATTGCGATGGCTGCTACGAGGATTACCTTCTCGACAATGAGGGCATATCCACCCACCAGCTCAAAGGACAGCATGCTTGGGAAAAAAACAGCAAGAAGAAGAGGCCAAGGCCTGCAAAGGAAAGCAGAAGGTCAGTGAAGCCAGTTCACCATCTAGCCCGGTCATCCCAGCTCATCCCATCCCGTGAAGCCACAACCTGAGCAAGTTGAAACGTGCACCACAACTAGATCTGATCAAGCCATCAAGGGCCCTTTTGGAATGAAATCCAGCATTAGTTACCTAGTCTGAATGCCGAGTCTGTTGCAGTTGCTTATTGAGTCTGTTGTTGTTTTTTGTACTGGTTATTTTCCAAGTCTGTAATGGCCTGTACTTTGCTTATCGAGTCTGTTTTCCGTCTGTCGGAACCCCTTTTGTATCACCCCATGCTTGGGTGATCAATGAAAAAAGACATCTTTTCATAAAAATTTGGGAGCCAATTTGCAGTCCCGAACTACGTTACGGCCTGATTCCTCTCTGCCGAGATACGTAGGCAACCTCGGTCCAGCCGTTGTTTTCGACATATTCAACAAAATTAGACAAAATTGGGGCAATCTTGCATCATGCATAACACCTCATTCATGTAAATAACTTGCATGTACGGTATAATTTAATCTGTTCATACCATCAGTACATAACCATTGGCAAAAACAAGAGCACTCCCGCACCTGGTTGGACTCAAACTCCCCAACAGAGATTAATTCGGACTGAGTCAAGAACAAAACAACTAGCTAGCCTTCCAGTTATGACCAAGACCACAGAACAGACAGAGAAGACCAAGGTTCATATTCTCAAAGAAGCTCTGGAAGATTAACGAGCCGCCAATAGCAAGTAGATGGCCCAAATGATGATCTTAATTCAGGATATTACTTCCCGGTTGCCTTCACTGACTGAGGAATCATCAAATAATCACCCAGAAATGGAAATCATGATGGCCAAGGTAGCCAAGCTTGAGGAATCAATTCAGAAGCAAGAAAAGATCGCTGCTATAGGCATTGATATGGAAAAACTATGCCTATTCCCTGATGCTAAGCTACCTGACAAGTTCAAGCCAATTGACTGGGACAAGTTTGATGGGAGCGGTGATCCAAAAGCACACCTACAAACATATGTGGGTACCTTATCCATGTATGATGTGGAGAAAAACACCATGGCTCAGATGTTCTAGCAAACCCTGACGGGATATGCTCTCCATTGGTTTCTGAACTTAGACAATTCAAAGAAAAAGATCTGGGAGGACATTGGGGCAGCCTTTGTGACACAGTATAACTACAACATCTAGCTGGAAATGACCATTCGGGAGTTAGAATCCACAAAGATGGGGAAGAACGAATCTTTCGCCGACTTTGTCAAACGCTGGAGAGGAAAAGTTTCACAGATGATGGACAGGCCCTTGGAGAAAGAGTAGATGAGAATTATCACTCAGAACTTGGAACCAGACTTTGCTAAACACCTGGTAGTCTTTCAGACCTCTGCCGAGTTCAAAACATTTATGAAGTTGGCCTTGCAATTGAAGACGCAATCCGCACTGGCATATTTGACAAAGGAGAATCTGTTTCTCGACCTAAGCGAGTCGACTCCGGTAAAAGCAATACCCTTTTCGGACCAAACACTTACAATCCAGCTCAAGCCAGTTCCTCCAATCCCAAGCCAGTCAAAACCAAACCAGTTAACCAGATAACCACCCAGTCACCACCTCTCTAAAATATATCCCGGTCAGGAAGAGAATTTTACCAATTCCCTTTCCCCCTTACCACTGTATACAAAAAGCTCCTCGAGAAAAACGCTATCAAGCCTCTTGATCCACCTAAAGAACTTCCTGTAAACCACAACCCAAATGTCTACTGCGCCTACCATCAAATGCTCGACCATCACACCAACAGTTGTATCTGCCTCAAACACATAATCCAAGACTTTGTTGATGACGGAACCATTCCAATTCCCAAGCAAAAACCCAATACCATTTCCAATCCATTGCCTAACCACAAAACATCCAGATCAACCACATATCCTTCAGCTATACTTCAAAAGGCCAAAGTCCTGCCCAGTTCAACCCAAGCATGTACATCATGCCAGTCATTGAACCAAAACCCTTTGCCATTGGAACTTTTGAACAAAAGCCCAAACTCAAATGGGGTGACCTCGCTAAAAGCGGAGAATGGGCCATGAACGATCAAGAATGAGAGGATTCCCGACAAGCATTGTTCGGTTCTTTGCTAATCTCTTGGGACCCGAGCCAGTACATCGTCCCAGAATGTCACGACAAGCTAGTTATTTGCATACCAGAAGGTATCAACGTCAACCAAGTTGAAGAGGTAACAATCTGTGCTGACCCACTGAACACGGTCTCACTCCTAGCCTTGTTTGGGGAATCTAAAAATCATGGAGAACTTCAGCACAACTTTTCAGGTAGCTATTCACTATCTCAACTTCCCGAAGAGGAAATCGTCAAGCCATCGAAACTGTCTTCAGTGATCACGATTGGTTTCCTCAGGCGTACATTATCGGAGAATCTCTCCCCTGGCCATCCGCGCCATTCCCGCACACTTCCAATGTATTGGTTCTAGTCACGAATTCCCAGGCAACCACATGGAATGAAGATGAGGTTATCGACATCCGAGCCGGCAGCGACGAAGTATGGACAGTCAATAAATCCATCCTAAACCAGTCTTTCTGTCAGGGGTAACAAACCTGAAAGCAAAATTGGAAGAAGTTAATATCAATAGTCAAGAAACTCCAGATAATTTGATAGACTTATGGCCTGAAGATCAAAGTGAAAAACAGAAGAGGGAAGCCATCAAAGCTGGCAAGCGCAAAGTCGGTGAAGGATTTGCAGATTTCTGGGGTGAAAACCAGCAACTCTGGGAGGATACAGTCAATCGGGTGACAAGAAGTGGCTGAATCTACTAACCGACCAATCTTCAAAGGAACATCTTATACCGACACTACAACAAATTCTTGATCTTGCTACCAAAATTTTCGTCACTATATTTTAGTTTTTTGTCACTACAAAGTTACGGTGACGAAATATTTTTGTCGCCCTTTTGTCACAACAAGCTCATAGTAATAAGTTTGTTGTGACAAAATTTCACACTCGTCGTTGTTGTGACAAACTTTCAAACTCGTCGCTAGAAACCAAAAACTATGGTGACAAAAAGAGTTTCTCACAAAAAGTTTCACTAGTAGTGACAAAATATTTTGTCACAATGTCTAATTCTTTTGTTGGCACTAGGCAAAGGTTTGTCACGATAAAGTATTTCTATGAGGTACAAAAATATTACGGTGACAAACTATTTTGTTGCAAAAACTCAAGTTTTGTCTTTACAAAGCTACTGAGACAAAACAAACTTGTTACAATTGGTAATCTAATTTCGTCATTATAAGTTTGTGGTGAGGAAAAACTCATTCGTCACAAAAAAAAAAAAATAGTATTAACAATTATTTTGTCACTACATCATTGTTAATTTTGTCACCATAAGCACAATTATGTATAAAAAAAATCTGTCTAGACGCACAATTTGTGACAAAAAATAATTTGCCATAACATTACTATATACAAGAAATTTCATCACAATAAGAGTGATTTTGTCATAAGAGGTTACTTGTTACAAAGTCATCTTTTCACCACAATCCAATTATTGGTATGAGAGAAATTTTATTGGGACAAAATTCTACCGAAACCATGTGCCATTGATAAAAATATTTCGACACTATTACAAGTCCACAACTGATTCAGAAGCTAGCTGCATAAACCTCAAATACTGAAAGAAATATTGTTTGAACTAAAACCTAGTTAAAAACAGCAAATCTAACATGTGGATGTGAATCCTTTGCAAATGGGTTTCACCACGTAGCCATCCTCTTCAAAAATTTCAACCACCTGCAATCACAAGAGCAAAGCTTGACTTAGTTAACAACCTTTTTTTTATTGGCAAAGGAGAATATATTGAGCATAGAAGAAGGGCACTGGGAAAGAGGCAAAGGATAGGCAGCAAAAAATATAGACAAAAAGTCCACCAAAAAAAAAAGAAAGAGGAAAAGGCCAAACTAAGGCTAAGATTTAGTACAAGTGGACAACCAAAATAAAATAGGCAGTCAACTAGAACCCTAACATGTTATCGATTGCACATGGCATGTTTAACTTGGATTGGCAACAAACTTGAAAAGTTGCAGCAAAGAATGAAGAAGAGTGGTGCCAACAACATGCAATGCAGATGTATCCAATGCTCAAAATAGATTGAATAGAAGCAGCAGAGCAAACTAGCATGTTCAACATATGACCTAAATTCTGAACCAAACCATTAGCCTAACTTCATCACCTACCAACATCACCAATCTATAAAGAACACCACCAAGGGAAACCAGAAGTATCAACCAAGACACGTGTCTGACACGACACTCTATATACACGTGTTAGACACACCTGAATACGTGTCCAACCAATTCAATAGGTTAGCTATGTCTAATATATAAAGGGGGAGTAACACTTTGGTGTGGAAAAATTTTAAGACTGGCCATAATTTGCTATTCCAAAAAAAACCCATAAAGGGCAGTTTTTACACTTTAATTAACCTTGCCATCCTTCAATACAAATAACTACAGGGACAGCCAAGTAAATTCATGACACAAAAAAGACTCCACATATAATCTACCAGGCAGTTTACCTAGTAGTGTCACCAATTCCATGCACGCTCAAAACTCCCGTGTCCTCCACCATTCTCCCTCTCTACCCCACACATCTCCATCTTCCCTCCTCCACCCAAACTTCCTGCAGAAAAGATCGGCGCATGCTCATTGGGTTTGTGTTTTGGAAATCCCGTCCAACCTCCTGTAATTGGTTCGAGTTTTCCAATTCTCTACCACTGCCATGAAAGAAAAAGAAAAGGCTACTCAATAGATGTTAGTTACAATTTTTTTTACATACAGTAGTTTTATAAAATAGAGTTCTTTGAACTTTTTAAGTTCTATACTTCTTTTGGACGAGAGAGTGTGGGAGACTTGAAGTTAAAAATTCTGCCACCATATAGGTCCATACAAATACGAATTCACCAGGTATGCTTCTGACCCATGTTCGTTTGTTTTCTCCTCTCCTATTAATTTGTTTAAACTTCAACTAATTAATTTGTTTTGACTTTCGTCTAAAAAACAATATACGCCGGTTGTTAGTCTTATGGAGTAAGTCCTCAAATGTGGAAGTAAGTATCAAAGATACAAGAACTAGAGTTTAGGAGTCTGAACTTTGGATTGTTAATTTCAAGAAACAAATGGCCTTTTAAGTTGTACTAGAGGTCAGGGCACACGCATTGTCAATGTGTGTACACAGGCCTTTAGCTTTGTATACTGGAAGTGGAAAGCACCTGATAAAAAAGTGCACACATAAGCATAAGGGGCGTGGGATTGGATTAAGTTTGGGACTAATTGGGGCCAATAATCCACCTTCGAATTAGTTTACAAGTTCAATCCAACAGCCAATACTAATACTCAAAACTTTGTCCCTAGTCCCGCAGGTAAACAAACAAGGGGCGTGGGATTGGATTAAGTTTGGGACTAATTGGGGCCAATAATCCACCTTCAAATTAGTTTACAAGTTCAATCCAACAGCCAATACCAATACTCAAAACTTTATCTCATCCGAACTAAACATGGTAAAAAGGTATATATAATCTTACCCCTCATCCCACTGGAAAAAAAAAAAAAAAAAACCCATGTGGATCCCCTCAGTACGAGCTAATCCTCATGTCAGGAAAACTTCTTATTCAATTCACTGTTAAGATATAGAATTATGAATTTTATCCATGTATATGTCTATATCATCTGTATCATTCATCTAAACGTCTATCAATCACGAAACACATAATTATGAAGTGTCCATACCGGTATTGAAGAGTACCTTTATCCTATGAGATGTTCATCTTTGCTCTGGGCACCAGCCAAACTCATAGAGTTGACAATGGGCAAAGCACTCTAAAAAATGTGATGCACTTGAGCAATATCCATTGCAATTTTTGCTTCAGCGGGAAAGAGAAGTTTTGCTAATGCAACAGAGATTAATCAATCAATTAATAAGCTGGATGATGATTACGTATCTGATTTAACCAGAAAAAGTATTAAGTATATCACATGATATTAAAGAAATTCAAAACTAACATTTGATTCTACATCAAAAGAAGTATTCTATCTACTTGATTTCATGAAGCAGAGAAGATGAATTATTCCTATTGGCGTCATGAATTCTTCACCAAGTTGTTTCTAGTAATTCCAAAGTTATTTATAGACCCCCTTCACTCCACTGGGAAAAGAAAAGGACTGCACACAGCCTACCACTTGAAGTTCACATTTTCAGAATCGTCTTTTTAAGATCTTCAAATCAAACTGTCCGAGGCACCCGAGATTTCATAACCATTATGACATCAATAAACATAGCACCGTAGACTAAGTCACATGGACCAAGTCACCTTTAGAATATGAATTCGACAATGGGGTTGAATTTCCATAGGTGCAGCCACCTGTTCAATAAAATGCCTGTTTGATTCGATATTTTCATTGGAAGAATGAAAGTATGCAGTGGATGATTTCATGCGGTAGTTCACCAATTCTCTATAAATATGCAAGGAAAATACCTATCACCCGGTTTATCTATCTATCAATCTTATATGCTTTCTTAACATAAAAGTCAAGGCACACGCACTGTGTGTGCAAAACTTGGTGTATGAAAACATCATCTTGTTTCATAGAACAGCCGTTTAGCTGAACTTCTTCTAAGTTGGATTTGGCTTTCACATGGAATTAAAATAAAATATGCTATACCCCGCCTTCTTTTAGAAAGAAACTCCACCATCTACTTTTCTATTCCAAGCATAAATCCTTACGTTGGGAGTTGCAGATAACCTTTCGGTAGCGCTACTATAGATTTGGTGTAGCGCTACCTAGGACTTAATTTCTGACCAGAGTGTTTTGGAGCGCTACTGGTTTTTTCCTGTAGCGCTACCGAGGCCTTAAATGTCTTTTTAGGGTTTCGGCCGGTTGCGGGTTTTGGTAATATCATGTATCAGTTTTTCAGAGTGTGAAAAATAGAGAGAGGCGAGAGAAAACCAATCTCAGAGAGATTGTGAGAAGACTTGTACTCTTTGATTCGATTTCATAGTGGACTGGTGTGGCTCCCGTGGTTTTTCCTCACGTTGAGGTTTTCCACGTATATCTTGTGTCTTGCTTTCCTTTCCGGTTTTTCATTACGCACTTATTTGCTTGCTTTTTCTGTGATTTATTGTTCCCAAGATCCATAGGGACGTTTGCGTTGTAGGATTGAACAGGTGTTCGCGATAAAATCCATAACAACTGGTATCAGAGCCGCGGTTGCGGTAGGTTTTGTTCGACAGGTTAGGGTTTAATCTCGTTCGGGCAGGCTAGGGTTTCAATGGGAGCTATGGGTTCTGAAGAAGGCAAACAGAGGATCGGCAAGTTTGATGGGTCAGACTTCGCGTACTGGAAAACGCAGATAGAGGACTATCTGTATCAGAAGGATCTTTACCGGCCGCTGCTGGGTAAAGAAAAGGGGAAGAAGACAGGAGAGTGCAATGAGGATTGGGACGTTCTGGATAGGAAGGCGTTAGGGGTTATTCGCCTGTCCCTTTCCAAGTCAGTCACACACAACATTCTGAAGGAGAAAACGACGGAGGAGCTTATGGAAGCGCTGAAGAAGATGTATGAGCAACCGTCTGCTGCGAATAAGGTACATCTTATGAAAAAACTTTTCAACCTATCTATGGCAGAAGGGGTTTCCTTTATGTCACATCTCAGTGAGTTCAATATGATAGTTGATCAACTTACGTCTGTCGATATCGAGTTTGATGATGAGGTTCAAGCCTTGTTAATTCTGTCTCAGTTGCCAGAGAGTTGGCAGGGTACCGTTACTGCAGTCAGTAATTCGGCAGGGAAAGAAAAGTTGAAACTGAGTGAGGTTGTCAGTTTGATTCTGACTGAGGAGGTCAGAAGGGGTTCGATCGATGGTTCAAGTAGTTCAAGTTCAGCTTTAAGTGTTGAGCAGAGGGGCAGAGGCCAGACCAGGGGTGGTCAGAATCAGAACAGGAACAGGTCGAAATCCAAGGGTAAGGAAAATAAGGCCAAATCTTAGGTTCGGCCTATTAAAGGTGAATGTTGGAATTGTGGTCAGACAGGCCACATGTCACAAACTTGCAAAGCACCGAAGAAGAATAACGGTGAGCAGGAGGCTCATATTGTGCATGATGCACTTATTCTTGCCATGAACAGCGACGCCGGATCGTGGGTGATTGATTCGGGTGCCTCATTCCACGCCACTGCTAACAGGGAGGTTCTACAGAACTATGTAGCAGGGGACTTTGGGAAAGTATACTTGGGGGACGACGAGCCTTGCAGTATAGTGGAAGAGGGGATGTTCAGATTGCGACGCAGGGGTACAGATGGTGTCTGAAAGATGTCAGGCATGTTCCGAAGCTGAAGAGGAATCTTGTTTCGGTTGGACAGCTCGCAGCAGCAGGTTATACATCAACATTCACAGGGGACACGTGGAAAGTCTCCAACGATACCATGGTGGCAGCTAAAGGCAAGAAAGTTGGTACACTTTACTTGACTTCACATGGTAGCGACACACTTGCAGTTGTAGACAGCAAGGAGAGTTCAAATCTGTGGCACTATAGACTGGGGCATATGAGTGAGAAGGGAATGAAGGTTATGCAGTCGAATGGGAAGCTACCGGGTTTAGAGTCAGTGGATATTGACATGTGTGAGGATTGCATCTTCGGGAAATAGAAACGGGTTAGCTTTCAAAAAGGCGGCAGGCCTCCCAGGGCTCAGAAGCTAGAGCTTGTCCATACAGATGTGTGGGGTCCAGCTACAGTGTCTTCCATTGGCGGTTCTTACTACTATGTTACCTTTGTCGACGATCACTCGAGGAAGGTATGGGTATACTTCATGAAGCACAAGTCAGAGGTCTTTGAAGTCTTCAAGAAGTGGAAGGCCATGGTTGAGAATGAAACAGATTTGAAGGTGAAAAGGTTGAGGTCCGACAACGGCGGAGAGTATGAGTTGGGGGGTTTCAAGAAAGCCTGCGCTCTATTCGGAATTCGTTTAGAGAGGACACCTCCAGGGACTCCGCAGCATAATGGCATTGCAGAAAGGATGAACAGGACCTTGACTGAGCGTGCTAGGAGCATGCGGATACACGCAGGTTTGCCCAAGATGTTCTGGGCAGATGCAGTCAGCACAGCAGCATATTTGATCAATCTTGGGCCATCAGTTCCGTTGAATTTTGGCATACCAGAGGAGGTTTGGAGTGGTAAAGAGGTAAATCTCTCACACTTACGTGTTTTCGGTTGTGTTTCCTATGTGCATATTAGCGACAAGAACAGGGATAAACTTGATGCTAAGTCACAGAAGTGCACCTTTATTGGGTACGGCGGAGATGAGTTTGGTTATCGTTTTTGGGATGACAAGAACCGGAAGATAATCAGAAGCAGAGATGTTGTGTTTGATGAAAAGGTGATGTACAAAGATAGGGACAGCAAACAGAGCAGTGAGAGTACCATTCCGGATGGAGATACATCCGAGTACTTTGAGTTGGACGATCTTCCAGATGACAGTGGGGTTGAACAGAGGTCTGGTAAGGCAGAGGAGAGAGCTTTAGATGAGACAGTTTCAGAGGGGACAGTTTCAGATGAGGTAGCTCCAGAGACAGGGACTAGTTCAGCGGTCAGAGAGTTGAGGAGGTCAGCCAGAGTACCCAAGCCGAATCCAAAATACATTTCTTCGCTAGATTACTTGCTTTTGACGGACAGTGGAGAACCAGAGTGCTATGATGAGGCTATGCAGGTTTCCGAGTCAGCTAAGTGGAAGACTGCGATGCAGGAAGAGATGGATTCTCTTCATTCCAACGATACTTGGCAGTTAGCTCAGCTTCCCGCAGGAAAGAAAGCCTTGCAGAACAAATGGGTTTTTCGACTTAAGCAGGAGAGTGATGGCAAGAAAAGGTACAAGGCAAGATTGGTTGTAAAAGGCTTCCAACAGAAGGAGGGGATCGATTATACAGAGATATTTTCTCCGGTTGTGAAGATGGCCACTATCAGAGTGGTGTTGAGTTTGGTTGCTGCTGAAAATCTCTACCTTGAGCAGTTAGATGTTAAAACTGCTTTTCTTCACGGGGACTTGGATGAAGAAATCTACATGAAGCAGCCTGTTGGCTTCATTGTGAAAGACAAGGGAGAGATGGTGTGCAGGCTCAAGAAGAGTCTGTATGGTTTGAAACAGGCTCCTAGACAGTGGTACAGAAAGTTTGATGGTTTCATGCAGCGCAGTGGCTACACAAGGTGCAATGGGGATCACTGTTGTTACTTCAAGAGGTTTGAGTCTAGCTACATCATTTTGTTGCTTTACGTAGATGATATGCTTGTAGAAGGTTCCTGTGTTAGGGAGATCAACAGGTTGAAGCAACAGTTGGCAACAGAGTTTGCTATGAAAGATCTGGGTGCAGCTAAGCAGATACTTGGGATAAGGATCAGCAGAGATAAGGCTCAGGGGACCTTGCGGTTGAGTCAGGCTGAGTATATTGAACGTGTTCTGGAGAGGTTCAATATGCAGAGTGCTAAGGCAGTTGGCACACCCTTGGGAAGCCATTTCAAACTTTCTCAGGGGCAATCACCCAAGACATATGTAGAGAGAGAGTACATGGCCAAGGTTCCGTATACCTCAGCCGTGGGTAGCCTGATGTATGCGATGGTGAACACTAGACCAGACATTGCCCATGCAGTGGGAGTTGTGAGCAGGTTTGCTAGCAATCCAGGGAAACAGCATTGGGAAGCAGTAAAGTGGATCATGCGATATTTGAGAGGTACCACTGATTTGCCACTTTGTTTTGGGAAAGGGAAATTGACAGTGCAGGGATTTGTGGATGCAGACTTTGCCGGTGATCAGGATACGCGGCGAAGCACCATAGGATATATCTATACTATGGGTTCAACAGCGGTGAGCTGGGTCTCATGTCTGCAGAAATTAGTGACACTATCCACGACAGAAGCTGAGTATGTGGCCGTGACTGAGGCTGCAAAGGAGATGATTTGGTTGAAGGGCTTCTTGGAGGAGTTGGGTTTGAAGCAAGAGAACTGCGTTCTTTTCAGTGACAGCCAGAGTGCTATACACCTTGCCAAAAATCCAGTGTTCCATGCTAGGACGAAGCATATTGATTTGAGGTACCATTTCATTCGTTCGCTTTTGGAGGATGGGGATTTGTTGCTAGAGAAGATTTTGGGGGATCGAAATCCGGCAGATATGTTGACCAAGTCTGTTACTGTTCAGAAACTGAAGTTGTGTTCAACTTCAGTTGGCCTTCATGCTTGAAGAGATGATGGGCCTGGAGTCACACCAAGAGGGGTCAGATGACTACGTCCATGTTTTGATTGAGATCATTTGGGTTGCAGTTGTTTATTTGCGGATGCTTCAGGTTATCTTCAAGTGGGAGATTGTTGGGAGTTGCAGATAACCTTTCGGTAGCGCTACTATAGATTTGGTGTAGCGCTACCTAGGACTTAATTTCTGACCAGAGTGTTTTGGAGCGCTACAGGTTTTTCCCTGTAGCGCTACCGAGGCCTTAAATGTCTTTTTAGGGTTTCGGCCGGCTGCGGGTTTTGGTAATATCGTGTATCAGTTTTTCAGAGTGTGAAAAATAGAGAGAGGTGAGAGAAAACCAATCTCAGAGAGATTGTGAGAAGACTTGTACTCTTTGATTCGATTTCATAGTGGACTGGTGTGGCTCCCGTGGTTTTTCCTCACGTTGAGGTTTTCCACGTATATCTTGTGTCTTGCTTTCCTTTCCGGTTTTTCATTACGCACTTATTTGCTTGCTTTTTTCTGTGATTTATTGTTCCCAAGATCCGTAGGGGCGTTTGCGTTGTAGGATTGAACAGGTGTTCGCGATAAAATCCATAACACCTTAAACACCCCTAAAAAAATGACTTCTTCCTTTGAAGAAGAACAAAACCAAAACTTATGCTTAAAAAGAGAACCACTTCAACTATTCAAGTTATCATATCAACTGCTAGGCAAAATCAAGCTATATATCGAATATATATATATGAAAAGATCGCACTACGAACTTTGCCCTAAAAAGTACTAACACAGAAGCCCGTATATATACACCTATATATGTAAATACACACACACACATATATACAACTAAATACGATCTTTGCCCCCAAAAAATGCAACAAATTGACTGGAATTAAGGATCTTTGGTGAAAGATATGGGAAAAAATAGATGGCAACTTACAGCCTTAGAGAACCGGTTTGACTAAAGCGACTAGAAAAAGATACGTAGAGTCAAACGATTAGGAAGATAAGTAGAACCGATTTACGGATTTGCGCTGCGAGTCTATGGTGGAATCATCGAAGCTTTGTTAATGTGTTCTCTGTAACTGCATCAAAGAGAGACAGACCAGAGAGTGGGTACTCGAGAAAGCCAAGGGGTATGGGAAAAGGGAGAGAGATTGAATTAAACGGTGCCGTTTTATTTATCCCTTTTGTCTTTTTCCTTTTTCCCATTCCCGCCACTCTTTTTTTTTTCCCAACCCGCCTTCCAGTAATTCATTTTGTTTTGAAATTAAGGACGAAAGTTATTCCTCGCCAATTTTTTTTGTTTTCAAGAACTAATTTCTTCGTGGATACTAGATACTAAGGGGTGTACACGGTTCGGATTGGATCGGATCGAATCGGATTGGCATGAATCCAATCCTAATCCGTGAGTCACGGTTTTTCGAAAATACAATCCGTATCCGGACCAAAAGTCTCACGGTTCGGTTCCAATCCGATCTGCGAGTCACAGATCGGTTCCAGCTTTATCCACGGATTACATGTCATACATAAACAAGTAACAAACAGTTTCATCAAAATAAAAGCCCGAAAATCCAAGGTAGAAAACAAAGAGACATTAGATGGAGCATGTGATGACACAACCGGGGCCTAAACAAGCAGCAGTGGAAAAGCATGTAGCTTAGTTCAGTTACATAGTGGAATAGAAACAAAGACTATTTAATAGCAAAAAAAAAAAAGTGAACACCTACTAAATTCAGTGAACAACTACTGAATTGATTAAAGTCCAACACAAATGCACGGCAATGGAATTAATACATCAAATGGGGTAACAATTTACCTCCTAGATTTTATAGGAGATAACATTATAATACTATATCAAATTGACAATATTTATGAAAGTGGTAAAATTATCTATACATACATACAAACATATATATTTATTTTTTAAAAATTATATACAATAAAAATCTCACGGTCCGGATATGTTAATCCATGGTTTTAAAATCAAAATCCATGTCCAGACCGCGAGTCACGGTTTATTATTTTTTGGATCTGTGTTCGGACTATTAATCCACAGTTAAAATTCAAAACGTGCGGATCGGTTCGGTCTGGACCGGATTCACGGTTTACCAGTTTTTTTTGTGTAGCCCTAGATACTAGATGCTATCGGTATCCTATCGGCACTAATATTTTGAATACTAATATAAAACAACCTATTTATTTTAAAGATCAATTCTGTTAATTTCATTGTGTTTATTGATGAAATTAGTCAAGCAAATTTTTAGCTTAATCGAGTTATGAAAACCTCTCCATCGGAATGCAAATTCATTAATAAAATGATCTTTTCCATCAGATCAAATGTTTAACTATATGCGGTTAACTTCATTCTAGCACAAAATAATATAATCCATATTATCTAAAAGATAGACGGTTCTGATAAGAAAAAAGTAACTCAGGTGAGACTCGGTGGTGCACTGTAAGACTTTAAGGTGTAATAACGCATCCTTCCGATCATATGGTTATTGATATCCAATAATAATTTTTAATTTACCCAAAAAAAATATCCAATAATTTTCCAAAATTAGTGAAAATGATGGAATAAAAAACAACGTGAAATTTTAACTGTTCAGATCAACCATTATAAAAATAGACTCGATAATGGCTTTAATAATCTATACATTCAACTTACCTGATAATAAACTAAGTCTTATGTTGTAGTTGAATATACAGTTGCCACACGACTACGACACAATTATGACGATCCATAATGTTGATTTCCTTGTGTTTAGTGATTAAATCATGTGAGTAAACTTTTGGCTTGATTGGGTTCAGAAATCCACTTCATCAAGATGCAAATTCATTGGAAAAGTGATATTTTATGTCTTACCAAGTGTTAGTCCCATGACTGGACACAATCATAATGATCAAGATCGTTGATTTCACTTTACTTATTGATGAAATCATTTACGTGAAGTTTTGGCTTGATTGGCTTTACTAATCCTCTTCATTGAGATGCCAATTCATGAGGAAAATGATATTTTATGTCTGATCAAGTGTTAACCACATGGGCGCGACACAATAATGATAATCGAGATCGTTGATTTTGTTGTGCATATTGATCAAATCAATCATGTAAATTTTGGGCCCGGTTGGATTTAGTAGTCCCCTTCATTGAGACTTAAATTCATTAGGAAAATGATGTTTTTCCTCCGATAAAATGTCTCCAACGACTTTGTGATTAACTTAATTCATGGCACAAATAATCTAATCCATGTTCCATAAAAACCCAAATTTTTTTTGTAAAATGCAATATTAATAAGGAAAAGTTAAGAATTTTTGAGAAATGGCATTTATTAGTAGGAAACAATGTTTTAAGATAATGGCATTTAGAATTTTTGAAAAAAGTGGCAAAATCTTTTGTAGCTCTATGTAATACTACTTTATTGTGACAAAATAGTTCGTAGCCTTATGTCTTTAATTAAACGTTATTGTCACAAATTTATAGTGAAATATATTATGTAGTAAGATTCAATTTGCACCATATTGTTGTGACTAACTATCGTGTCGAAATTAATGTCGTCACCATAGCTCTCACTTGTAATCTTGTTGCCACACATGAGATTTTGTAACAATAGCTAACTCTATTGTGACAAATAATTTTGTTACAACTACGTACATCTATTGCCAGGAAGTTTATTTTCTTCTCAATAAGTAAAGTCTCAACTTTTTTGCAACAAAATAATTTGTAGCAACATTATTAATTTATTGTGACAAACCATTTCATCATGATATATCCAAAATGGACCTTTATTACAACAAACCTATTGTGACAAAATTATTAGGTGGCAATATTCAATTCCCACCGGCGGGAAATTTTCCCGCCGTACTTGTTGCCACAAAATATTGCAACGAAATAAATTTTGTCACAATAACTCCACCGTTGGTGACTTTATGCCACAAAATGAAATTTGTCAGAACAAGTGAACATATTGTGACAAAATTCATTTTGTGGAAAAAAAATTCGTCACAAGAACTACAATTTGTTGTAGTGCGAACTCAGCCAGAAGAATTCATTTGGGATGATCCAGTTCAGGAAAATTCATCTCCAGTTGAGCCAGAAATTACTACTCAACCACCTCAAAGGAATCGAGCGACAATAGAAGACTTGGTTCAGAAGCAGCTTGAAAGAACTCCAGCATCAGTCTCAATCTGGGGCTTACTCTCTTCCTCCCAGGAACATCGTCAAAAGCTGATCAAAACTCTGTCCAACATGGAAGTACCACCTGATACTCCCCCGGAAACCATGGTGGCACTGCTCACTCCAGCTCGCGCAAAGCACGTTGTTGTCTTTACTAAAAAGGATTTACCCCCAAAAGGAGTCGGTCATAACAAACCTTTGCACATCACTCTCAAGTGCATGGGAAAATGGGTCCCAATCGTTCTGCTTGACAACGGATCTGCTCTGAATGTGTATCCTCTGCGGACAGCTTACTGCTTGGGTTTCAAGAACAAAGACTTCCAACCTTCTAACCTCGGAGTGCGTGCATATGACAATACTCACAGGGATGTAGTCAGGATAATCCAGATGGAAGTGGTGATTGAAGACTTCAATACAGATATCGAGTTCCATGTACTCGACATTCCGTCATCCTTTAACCTACTGTTGGGCAGACCTTGGCTCCATCGATCAGATATCATGGTTGTCCCTTCTTCTCTACACCAGAAAGTCCAACTCGGTCTGGCTACGGGAACTTTAACCATTTATGGAGATTCAGGAATCTGTCCCCATGTTCCTGACGATGCACCGTTACTTGAGATTGCTCATGGAGAAGAGGACGTCATTCTTAGTGGCTTCTCTTTTGACACTTCAGGATCGGCCCTTACCGTCAAGATGGATGAGGACGTCTCAGTCAGCTCAACTGCTTTAGAAATGATGAGAAAGATGGAATACCTGCCCGGCCTGGGGTTGGGTCTGAACAATCAGGGGATGGCTGAATTCCCCAAGTTTTTGATAAATAACCACCGCTTCGATCTCGGTTATGAGTCAACTGACGGCAAACCAAGAAAGGGAAAGAGGATGCAAGCTGGTGCCAAGAAGAAGCCCATTCAGTTTGTGAGGGCTCCAGAAGCTATCTATCAAGGGGAGTCGAAACCATTCTGGGATATGGAAATGAGGACTAAGTTGCCAGGCTTTGAAATCTTTGCAAATGATACTTGGGACAGTGACGATGAAGCCGAGAATAGAAAAGAGGTGGTTAAGGCACTCCAAGTTGACTGGATTGAAACTCTTGACCCAGGGAATCTCCAATCGCTGTTTCGGAGAAGAGAGCCTGATGGTTGCAGGAGAAGACGAGCCTGCTGCAATGCTATTTAATTTGAAGCCTGATTTGGAGCTTGCCGAAGAGGTAGAATTGATGACGCTGAGCCAGGATGCCCTTGGAGATGTTACTGCACTCATTGTGGATGCCGATGGAATTTATAAAAATTGCACTTTTGTACCTAGGATCACTTACATTAGCACTGAATTTGAGTCAAAATCTAAATCTAGCACTGAGTCTGAGTCTGACCCAAAACATGTATCTGTCATTCCTCTGTGTCATCACTTTTCTTTTGAATTTGAGTCCACCTTCATGTATCACGCCCCTGAGGCCCCCGCATTTGCTATCAATGAAATAGACTTTGCTTATCTTGCTCTATCCGAAATAAATTGTGTTGACCCCAACGATGAAGGGATTGGGTTCGAAGAAGAAATTCCAGAAGAACTTCGATCTCTAATCAGAAGGGAAGACGAAATGCATGCTCAACCTATAAAAGAAGAAATTATTTCTATAAATTTGAAGGATGAAAGCAATCCGCACATGGTTCAAATTGGTTCCGGACTATCTCTAAAAGAGTTCAAAGCCCACTTGGATCTCCTGAAAGAATTCGAGGATGTTTGTGCATGGTCACACGCAGATATGCCTGGTATCGACCCCGAGATTGTGGAGCATCGAATCTCACTTTATCCGGATGCAAAGCCTGTCAAGCAGAAAGGCCTGACTGGGTGTTGGAAATCAAGAAGGAAATTCAGAGGCAGATAGACGTCAGGTTCCTGATGGTAACGGAATACCCTCAATGGGTTGCAAACATCGTTCCTGCCCCCAAGAAAAATGGAAAGATTCGAGTCTGTGTAGACTTCAGGGACCTGAACAAGGCTAGCCCTAAAGATGATTTCCCATTGCCGCACATAGATGTACTTGTGGACAATACTGCAGGGCACGCGCTTCTTTCTTTCATGGATGGTTTCTCAGGATACAACCAGATTCTCATGGCTCCCGAGGACCGTGAGAAAACTACTTTCACCACAGAGTGCGGCACTTACTGTTACAGGGTCATGCCTTTTGGATTAAAAAACGCCGGGTCAACCTATCAGAGGGCAGCCAAAACATTATTACACGACATGATCCACAAGGAAGTCGAAGTTTACGTAGATGACATGATCGTTAAAGCCAAGGAAAGGGAAGGGCATTTACTTGCCCTTAGAAATTCTTCGAAAGGATTCGCAAGTACTGGTTGCGTCTTAATCCTGAGAAGTGTACGTTTGGTGTCACAGCTGGAAAGATGTTGGGATTCATGATCACTATGCGAGGAATCGAGATAGATCCTTCCAAAATCAAGGCTATTCTCGAGATGGAGCCACCTCGGACGGAAAAGGAAGTACGAAGCTTTCTCGGGAAAATTCAACTTATTAGCAGATTCATCGCCAAGTTAATCTCAACTTGCGAGCCGAGGTTTCAATTACTCAAGAAGGGTGTGCTATTCAAATGGGACGACAGATGCCAGAAAGCTTTTGAAGCCATCAAGAATTATCTTTAAAATCCTCCAGTGCTGATGCCACCAATACTAGGGCAACCCCTCATTGTGTACTTATCTGTTACCTCATCAGCAATGGGATGCATGCTCGCGCAAGAAGGAAAAGGTGGGAGTGAGAATCAGTTTACTACATTTGCAAGAAAATGGCAGGATGCGAGAAACGTTACACCTCCCTGGAGAAGGTTTGTTGGGCTTTAATATGGGCTTCCAAGAAGCTAAGACACTACATGTTAGCCTACTCGGTAAGGCTGATCTCTCGAATGGACCCTCTCAAATACCTTTTGAGAAACCGGCACTCACGGGTAAGCTGGCACGCTGGTTACTTCTATTAGCTGAATTTGACATCAAGTACGTAACTCGGAAGTCTGTAAAAGGAAGGGATGTCGCTGAATTTCTGGCCGATCACCTGGTAAAAGGTCCAGAAGATGTGGAGTTCAAATTTCCCGATGAAAATGTCATGACCATAACCAATGATGTATGGTTGTTATATTTTGATGGAGCTGCTAAACAAAAAGGATTCAGGATTGGAATTCTGCTTATCTCACCAGAAGGGTCACACATCCCTCTTGCTTTCAAGCTAAACTTTGAAGTCACCAACAATCAGTCTGAATACGAAGCATGTATCGAGGGAATGGAAGCCGCCCTCGAAATCGGTGTCAAAAGATTGGAAGTGATCGGAGATTCCAACTTGGTTGTTTCATAAGCAAATGGCGACTGGAAGGTCAAGGAAGACAAGTTGAAGCCCTACCATAAGGACCTTCACGATCTGATCCATCGATTCCAAGTAGTCACTTTCATTCATATGCCCAGATTAAACAACTGATTCGCCGATGCCCTGGCAACATTAGCTTCAATGGTGGAGATACCTAACGGAGTCAAGCTCCGACCAATTATGATCAAACAAAGGGACAGGCCCGTTTATGAGTATGTCATGGCTATTGATGAGCTTGACGATGATCTTCCTTGGTACCACGACATCTGGAACTTCATTGAAAAGGGTGAATATCCAACTGGAACTGATAAGAAGGATTAGATCGCTCTCCGGAAGCTAGCTTCTCATTATATTATCTGCGGGGGCAGGCTGTACCGAAGATCCCAATGCGGAATGCACAAGCTATGTGTAAACGGCAAAGAAGCAACCAGAATCATGAAAGAAGTACACAACAGAGTCTGTGGCCCTCACATGAACGGTACAATGCTCGCCAAGAAAATCCTGCGATAAGGGTATTATTGGTCTACCATGGAAACCGAGTGCATTGAGTATGCGAGAGGGTGTCACAAATGTCAGATTCACGCCAATCTAATGCACATACTGCCATCAGAGCTGCATTCTATGACTTCACCCTGGCCTTTCTCTACCTGGGGCATCAACATCATTGGCAAAATCACTCCGGCTGCTTCAAACAGAAATAAGTTCATCCTAGTTGCTATCGATTATTTCACCAAATGGGTTGAGGCTGCCTTATACACCACCCTTATAGCAGTTCAGGTCGCTCATTTCATCAAGTAAAACATCATCTACCGGTATGGCGTACCTCACGCATTTGTGTCTGACAATGGTATTCACTTCAAGGGTAGAGCCGCAAAAGTTTTCAAAGATTTTGGATTCAAGTCCACAAGTCAACTGTCTACCGGCCACAAACCAATGGAACCGTAGAAGCTGCCAACAAAACCATCAAGTCGATACTAGAAAGATCCATTCAGTCTGCAAGAAATTGGCACGAACAACTACCATTAGCACTTTGGGGATACCGGGCATCTATCCGTACTCCGACAAGGGCAACACCTTATTCTTTGGTTTACGGTATAGAAGTCGTTCTCCCCATTGAACTTGAGGTACAATCGCTGAGGGTCTTGATAGAAGCTGACATCAGGGAAGCTGAATGGCAAAGCTCGAGATTCGAAGAGCTCATGCTATTCGACGAAAGAAGGCTCAAGGACTTCTATCATGTTCAAGGGTATCAACGCCGAATCGCAGGCACTTTTATCAAAAAAGTCAAAACCAGGAATCTGCAAAAATGAGATATGGTTCTGAAGGAGATCTGGGCTCCAGTTTTTGATCCACAAGAGAAACTTCGACCAAAGTGGGTAGGGCCATACATCATCAAGAAAATATTGTCTGAAAGCGCAACTCAACTCATCGATCTCGACGGCAACGAATTCTCTACATTACTCAACATGGATCAGCTCAAGCGATACTACCCCTGAGAGAAGCTTGCTGGACTGAAAACCGCAAGGGCGGGCAGTGCCAGGCAAAAAATTAGAGCAAGTCTGCTAAGTCGGAAACCCACATCGGGCAGCTTAGGCAAAATTCAAGAGAAATAAATCAAAATAGCTCGCTAGACCGAAAACCCGAAAGGGTGATACTAGGCAAAAATTAGGGCACAAAAGGAGAGTGAAAACACTCGAGTGAACCCTAGCCAAAATTGTATGCATGAACTACGTCATGACCTGATTCCTTTCTAAGGATACGTAGGCATCCTCACATTGGGGACCAGTCGCAATATTTTGATACATCTCTTGAGTTAATCCAGAGCCGCCATTCGTGCTTACAATCACAGTCAATGAGGATCAAAGCGGAAAACTTTCACAATTCACTTTTATTCAAACTAATTTCTTCAAATACATGGCTGAGCATGAATCTTTCACAACAACACAAGAAAAGCAAAACATCAGCCCACATGAAACATGTCATGGGTCAGCAATTTATTTCGGGTACATTAAGACTAAAAGCAGATGTCAATTTTAATTTTCATTTTCTCTTGCTTTGATTTCTTGTACCAATCATCTCTCGTAACGCCCCGTAAGCACAATGCTGGGATACTAATCTCTGGGAACAATCGCACGCTCCCTCCAAGTACGCTGATAAGCCTGGATAGTTGCATGGTTGAAATTTGGCATGACAAAATTTTCAGGATTTACAAGTGGTATTGTTTGACCAACACCAAGCTGACGAAGAATGCAGTAAGGAACGTAAAAGGTCCAGCAAGTCAGACCTACCAGAACAATCCTATGACGTCCCATGTTGTTCACCATCATCGTCGGACGATCCATCCAGTTCAAGCACCAAGAAATTGTGTCCTCTTTAAGCTGGAAAAGCACCTGAACCCAACCAAGAACACTCTTGTGAAACTCCCGGTACTCCATCTGAACAAAGCCTTGTGTCTCATGGATCCTATTCCGCGGCACCGCCTCCAGAAGGGCAGCCTTATCACAAAGCCAAGTCTGCATGAAAAAGAAAAGAAAAGAAAAGAAAAAGTAAGGAGCTAAAGAAAGCTTGAACCCGAGCGTTGAGGTAAAAAGAGAATTAGAGATCAACCAGAAAAAGGAAAGCTGAGTGAGAAACCTACATGTAGAAGTAAAGCACTGCCTTCAAAAACATTGGTCCGCCCAGCATGAACTCCATCCAAACCTATCAAAGTTTCAGCCAGAACCATTGGAGCTACATCTTTGCGCTCCTCAATTTGCTTAGCCACTTCTACCAGTGCCGCACTTGCCTGATTGTCTGAGCGAACAAACAGAAACGCTGCAAGGATGACAAGACACAATGCAAAACCTTCAGGTCGAAACTGGTTGATCAAGCACGGAATGTTGAACACACCTCCTTGGATCATGGACCTTGCCGCATTTTTGCTCAAGCCCAGCTTTGACGACAACACATCAGCATAATTCACCCCTTGAAAAGAAATGACGGGAGTCTCCAGGTCAAAACCTCTGAGGTACGCGTAGAACTCTTCCACCATAGGGCATAACTCTTGAAGGCTGAAGCGAAACACATGTACTTCAGGATCCTAGAGGCGGACGACAGCATGGAGCAACTCAGGATGTATGGTTACATTCCAAATGTAACGCATAGATGCCAACCTATGGTCCCGAAAATTCAGCCAACCCAAGCCATCAAGCTCGTCAAGCTAGGGACGAACCAAAGCTGAGATACTAACGGCCATTTGGAGGATACGGAGGGAGATGAAGAATATGATTTTCAGGATGAATATGCTGTGAAAACGATGCTATTTATAAGCATTCAAGGAAGAAAAATTCAAAAATCTTGAAAAACACCCGCCTCGAGAAACGTGCCACATCGAAGAACATGAGGATAAGACAAAAGTTTGTAAACTTTCCCAAGATAGGCTGGGGTTCAGCATTTCAAGGTTATGGGATGCGCAAACATGCATTGGAAAGCCAAAAAAAAAAATCAGAACTGCAGAAAAACAGTGTCAGAAGTGGGGCATCAAAGGTCGGCGCCGTACGACACCATGGTAGCACTGTGAGGTGCAAATTCCTGCACCGTATGGCACACTTAGCAAATTTTTCAGCCAAAATTTCAATTTTGGCCCTCCAAACCCATTCCGAGCTTCTTTTGGCCACTTTTCTTGTACATACAACTCAAAATGAGTATCAAAAGCTCTGTGGAAGAATTATTTGACACTTTCAAAGATGTCTCGATAGATGGACACGCAAAAAGCCCCATATACGGAGCTTCGGGTGAAATTTTGTAACTTTTCCACGACTTCTCAAGATATTCACTTCAAGCAAGGGCGTGTCATGCACTTGGAAGGCCCGGGACTACCAAAAATCTAGTCCCGACACACCGAATTATGGTTTTTCGAGATTTACTTGGTTTTGCAAGCATTGTTGCATACATTCAGGATTTGCTGAATCAATCAAGTCAAGACATCAAAGCCACGGGGCGTTTTACTCTAGATTCCCCTCTCTCATCCTTTTTTTCCAATTCTTCCTACAAAAAGCCAAAAGTGTCCAGTTTTATTAAATCAATTAACATGTCTCTCCCCAGTTTCAAATTCATATACATTCATTTTCCTGCAGTGTCTCGTGTCATGCATTCTTGGTGCTAGACTTATTTTTTCAAGTTCAAATCTTTGTTAATGTAAGCCATTTTACGTAACGGAAATGCAAGTTTTTAATAAAAACCAAATCGATATCCATGTCATGAATAAAAAATCCATCTATCTAGGGGCAAAACAGGCCCGACATCATCAAACTACTGCCACGGCATGCAGGCCGTATCCATGAAAAAAAAGAAAAGAACGGGCAAATAGGAGCCCAAATAAAAAAGCAGGCACGTAGGTCTGTCCTACCTACTCAAGCACGGGGCCTCTTCCGCGCCCGTGGCCTAAGCTCCTCAGACTCAGAGGGACCCATGTCCTCCTTCTCATTGCTCTCTGCCTCCCTAAAAGACCACCGTGACGGTGGAGCTGAACTCCCTGGTGCACTAACTCCCGGTCTCTTAATCGAGGGCAGGCGACCTCGAAGTACTTTGTCAGAAGGAGGAATCGCAGGACCCCCTCCAGCTTGTTTCATCAATGGCCTCCTGCGCTCAGTCCAGGTGGGGACATACTCTACACAAAGCAAAGAAATTTCATCAGTATACAAGGTTGATATACACAGTTCAAATAACAAAGCATGAAGATTACCTAAGAACTCCCTCTGCCAGGAGAAGGGCTACGACCAGCTCTACGCCCTCCTCCTCTGCTAGGTCCACCAGCTCCTCTACTAGCACCTCTCGCAGCCCTGCATGTGCCTGCACTACCAACTCCAGCTCCACCACCTCTGTCAGCCCCTCGGGCACCTCGGCCTCTGTCGCTACCACCACCTCTAGAACCTCTACCTCTGTTAGCTCCACTACCCCCCGAGCTCCTCTTCCACGGCCTGGGCCACCTCTGCCAGGACCGTCCTCTCTGAAGACTACTCCTGGCTCAACTCGGGGGTGCACCTCTGGAACGTCGCCTATCATTAGCCGGAGCACTAAAGCCTCCAAGTCTAAGTTCAGCTGATAGGACTCAGACGCTCAACTGGCAGGAATCTGCGACAAAAACATTACACAGGTATTTTCAATAATGCTCAAGAAAATACAAACTGAAAATGTGTTTTCTTTCTTTTACAGGTTACCTGAACAGAAGTAAGGTCGAGCGAGGGTGCAACACGAGGAACCTCCAACACTCCCATCATCCCTCCAGGCATCTGCACCTCTATCTCTCTCCTCAGTACTGGCAAAACTATCTCCGTGGCCGTTATACGAGTCTCCATGTCCAAGAAACTAGCTAGGTGGCTAGCCAGAAAGCCCTCGTAGTCTGGAGAACTGCTGAAAGGAAGCATGGTGTCCAGCACGGTGTATCTCTCTATCTCAGCCCGTGTGTACTCGTCAGTCCACTGTACGCCAGGGGGTATACGTCCCGGTATCCTGAAGTCCGCCAACCTGAGGGACTGACGAGGCACCTTCTCTCCCAGGTACCATTGCCAACTGTACGGGGACTCCAGCAGAATCCGCCCCCGTGTCAATTCCCTACTCCGCTCCAAGTACTGGTCAGTCACTGCATCCCAAGCATGCAATCTCACCTACAAGGAAACTCAAACTTCTTCAGGAAAAGTTGAAAGTGGAACAGAAAGCTCAAATTTGGGAAGCAATGCGGAATTCAAAGACATACCGTGGTACCATCAGCCTGGTCCAAGAAACGACGAAAGTCGTTTACTCTCCCTGCATGTACGCTGCCTCCTCGGTGCTCTAGGTCCCACTTTACTGCTCGGGGGATCACCTCCTCATTCTCATGTCTGTTCGCCGGCGGGTACATCCCCAACACCTCATAAGCCCACACTTGCATGGTTAAAAGGTATCATCAGCAAGCTGCAATCTACATGACAATATCTCAGGAACTTGAAAGCAAGAAGAAAGCATGTAAAATTTTACCTCAAACACCCTCCAGAAGCCGCCAAGGCTCGTCCCAACTCCACGGCTGATAGAACCCAAGAAACAGTAAAGGGTACAAAGAGCAGCGCCTCCAAAGTCCAAGCTCGCCACTCTGCTCAAGTCTGCTAGTGCCGGGAGCTAACCCAAGCGAACCTCACTCTACTTGTTCAGAAACAGAGACACACCAAACAAGTATAGCAAGTAAGCTCTCGCCATCTGAGCTACCTCTATTGGCGACCCTAGCTCGTGGTCCCACAAGACCGGCAAGTGGTCACACCTCACCATAGACTCTCCATCACCTATCTCTCTCCCCAAAAAGTGTCTGATAGCTGCGCTATCTCTGTATAGCCCCGAGTCGAACAGAACCGACTCACCACCTACTCTCAGACCCGTAATCGCCGAGAAGTCCAAAGGTGTCACGGTCATCTTAGTAAACCTCAAGTGAAAAGTGTTGGTGGTGTCCCACCAATGCTCAACTAGAGCCCTCAACAGCCTGCGGTCCGCCCATGTCGGCACCAGAAGCCGAATAAACTCCATAAAACTAGTGCCTCTGATTATTTCTCTCACTGCCCCTAGCAAACTCTGAAAGCGAAAAACAACAAACATGGGGTAACACGCACAGAGGGGAATGGGGGTAGAGAGCTCACTCTGGAGAATGCACTCCCCCCACCCAAACCCTACTGATATTTTTGAGAATATGCCTCAATCATCCTGATTGAGGTCGTGTTAATCTCTATTCCACCCAAATACACAGTGCTACATAAGGGGATCTGGGTTTGCTTTGTTCAGAAGCTCAGGAACCGCATTTCGTCCAAATACATCGCGTTACAAAGGGGATCTGAGGATTTCAATAGTTCAGAAACCCTTCCTTGTTCGATTGGCTCACATACTTCACGCTAACATCTGATTCAGGGCATGCTATCACTATTTTGTGACTTATGTCACGCCTATCTCGAACATCAGATTGAAGGTTGTTTCTTGTCTATTCGTCTGCCAAGCAACCATCAACAAAAGGGGATCTGCAGCAGAATAAAGTTCTGGAGCTCAGAAAACCCTCCTTTGTTCGATTCACCGCACTACCAGCTAATATCCCGATGGGTTTGATAGTACTCCATCTTCTCTCGAAGGTGCTGCGGTCTTCATCAATAGAGCACTCAAATCCCAGATGGGGAGTTTCAGCAACAAAACAAAGGGTCTCCCATCTGGCGTGAAGAAATCTGGGTTCTAAGCTTGGATTAATTACTTTTGCTGAAGAAATTCAGACGGAAGCAAATCAAACCTGTGGTTTAGCTTTTATGCGTCTGTATGTAGATGTTCTTTAGAGTTCTCTGGAGCGCAAACATTGGAGCTTTTGACAGGAAATGGTCATCCGAAAGAGGTTTCATGATTGGAAGTTGGTGTTCACTACTCAACTCCAAATTAGAGGTATTCCGATTCTAATTTACAAAACTCTTACAATATTGGTGTACCCAAAATGGCTTATAGTTCTACACCATTTGAGAACTGAGTACCATAATTTCTCCATCGGGAAGAAGAGAGTGAGATGCACGTGATTTGTGCATCTAGGCTTTAAAAAACGTACAGTAACAGTAAACTGTGGGCTGGCTGGACTGTGCGCGCACCTCAAAACATATTGCACGCACCCTTTGTTTTTACCGAAATTGTGCTGCATTATTTGCTGTTGGTTTGACTTATGTGGCTCATCTTGGGCTTGGGGAAACAAATGGCTCACAGCTGTAAAGCATACAGACTTCAAGTTTTAAATTGGTTAAACCTTTTGGAGCCCGCCATTTGCAATTCGTAAAAGCAATCAGGCTGTTGGGCTTTACAAAAAGTGTGTTAGATTTATGTCAAATTGGTCCCATAGCTGTCGGTTGGGGCAGAATAAACATGGGGTCCACATGCTTGGATTTTACTTCCTGTACAAAATGCTCGCATGGCTACAGTAATTGGCTTATGGGCCATAGAAGGGCCGCATCTCTTTTGGGCCCACATCATATTTAAATTGGGTCATCTAGGGCCTTTTGCTAGAGGTTCCAACATTAGATCATCAGTGGGTTTTGGCCCAAAGTCTCACAATTGGTTCACTTTGTGGGCCGAATTAATGGTTCTATTCTCCTCCTGCTTGGGTATGGTCGCGCATTGGGTATTTGGTTATGGCTGATTTTCGGCGTTTGGTAGTGATTGACTTAGGGTCCGTTGGCGTAGTTACTTAGGTTGATGGCTTGAGTTCTATGATCTGAGGTTCTTCGAAGGGGACGAAGTTTACTTTGGTGCTGACCCTAGACTTTGATCTACCATAGCATGGTCCGGAGGTCTCATCCACCTTTGGCCCCGGGTTCCTTGTGCGTGTTCTGTTTTCTTTGTGGAGGTCTACGTGTTCTATTTTCTTCTGCTTGGTAGTGGTTGTGCTATTGGAGTTTGGTTGTGGCCGTTTCGGCGTTTGGTGGAATTTGACTTAGGTCCGGAGGCGTGGTTACTTAGGTTGATCGGCCAAGTTTCTGCGGGCTGGGGTTCTCCGAAGGGCACGGAGTCTACTCTAGGGCTGACCATAGTCTTGGTTCTACCATAGCACGGTTCGGAGGTCTCATCCACCTCTGACCCTGAGTTCCTTTTGCATGTACTGCTTTCATTGCAGGGGGCACTATTACGTTTATCGGGTGTGGGATTTTCTCTTGCTTGGTAGTGGTTGTGCTATTGGAGTTTGGTTGTGGCCGTTTTCGGCGTTTGGTGGAATTTGATTTAGGTCCGGAGGCGTGGTTACTTAGGTTGATGGGCCAAGTTTCTGCGGGCTGGGGTTCTCCGAAGGGCACGGAGTCTACTCTAGGGCTAACCATAGTCATGGTTCTACCATAGCACGGTTCAGAGGTCTCATCCACCTCTGACCCCTAGTTCCTTTTGCATGTACTGCTTTCATTACAGGGGGCATTGTTACGTTTACCGGGTGTGGGATTTATGGTTTGGATAGCTGCACCGTTGGGTTGACTGTGTATGTACAGAGCCCGATGGCAGAGATTACCATTAGATGTGCTATACATTGAGGTGACTAGGTTTTCTTTGATCCGGGGTTTTCCTTGGGGCTGGCTCTGTCTGTCATGATCTTTAGCTTGGTTGGGGAGCTCACCTATCCCTAGCCCTATCCTTGATTGTTTGATACACCACGGGCTACTATTTTACTTCAGCATATGAGTTGATATGTTCTGCTGTACATGTGATTCCTTAGTCCAGGGGCTGTCTGTTGCTTCAACAGTTTTAGTTGGATGTGGCGAGGCCGATGGCGGGTTTGTCTGGAGGTGTGTTTGCACGTGTTGGCCTAGATTTACTTCGAGCCGGAGTTCTCTCTGGGGCTGTCTTGCCTCCTTCTGACTATTCACAGAGCTAGGATTCCTTCCATCTTGGCTCAACCGGGACGGAGTTTTTGTATAGCGGTATATTATCTCACTTCGCATTTTCCTTACTTCGGTGAGGCATTTGACACTATCACTACTCAGTTATGGTTCTTCTGCATTGCCCATACTCATGTCCTTGACGCCTCTCTTCCCTTTTGGATAGGTAGGCTAATAGGACGCGAGCACGGGCAAATCACTTTCCTTACAGTGGGGCCTTTATAGGACTCACTACATGGTATTCATTTATGTATGCTTTACTTATTTCCACCTATACTGGCGGGATGTGCCAGTACCTCTTATTTTCCCACCTCGGCGGGTTGTGCCGGGGATCATGCAATTTTCTTTTCTTTATTTTTCTTTCGTCCTCCCTGGGGTATGCCCCTTGTAGGCTGTACATTCGCTTAACCTCTTTTAATTTCAAGCTATTTTACCAAAAAAAAACTCTGAAAGCGCTCCAAGTAGTCTGACTTACCTCCATACATAGGCAAAGAGGTGTTTTTCTATTTCAGAAGGCAAATGCAAGGTTTTCAAACAACAGCAATGGAAAACATACAAATACAGGAATTCAAAGCAAGTACAACAATCGAATGCAAACAATTAAAGTACGTACAAGTGGATGTGCTGAAATATGGGTCTCCGAGTCCCTTAACAAAGTGGTCTCCTCATAGGACTAATGTACCGGCGAGTACACATCACACCCCAGCGGTATGAAGAAGTGCACCCGTGGCACGTAAGTCTCAGGGTCAAACGGAGGTCTCACCCTCTGAGCCCTCTCCACCTCTGCCACCATAGACAAAGGCACTCCCTCTCCTGCGGCCTCAGCCTCTCTCTGTCTCTCCTCAAGGATCATGTCCTGAACGTGCTCAGGCACTCCCTCCTCAGCCAAAGCCTCAGCAAAAGTCGGATCCTCCTAAAGGGTCCGTGCCAAGTCCTCGTCTCTCACTCCCTCTAGTGTATCAGCCAAAGTGAAATCTGGAGTCCGGGAAGAACCAACTACAGCAGGAACAACCGGTGGGTCTAAAGCACCAACCTCCATCTCCTCACCCCCACTGCTTGAGTCTCGGGCCTCCTCCACTATCACTTTCTCTTTCCCCAAATCCCTCCTAACCACTGTAATAACAACCGACGTCTACTCTCCCCCCACGGGCACCTCAGTAACCAAAGAAGCACTCATAAGGTCACTGGGTACCAAGCTCTCCTGAAAACCAGTATCTAAACCCTCCCTAGCGGATCCCTGCTCAACCATCACGTGCACACCTCTAATATCCATCTCCACCTCCGAAGCCTGTGCACCCGTGCTCGGTACGTCAACCTCTATGGGCCTAGAGCCACTCTCACCACCCTGCATGGCAGCATTACCACTTCCCTCGGGCCAATCAACAGCAACATCACTCAACGGAGTACTGCTCGTCGCCACAATGGTCGGGTCGCCACTACTTGGATTACCCATTGTTGTCGTCGCCGTCCCACCACTGGGTATCGTCATGGGTGACCTTTTACCACTCGGTTCAGCCACTTTCTCTACCGTACGGGATGGTTCACCACCAATCAGCACCGTGCGGTGCCCATTGCCATCACTGCCCGCTCCAACCGGTTCAACCAAACTCAGAGTTTCGACACCCACAGTCGATTGAGGTGCCGAAGTCTCTTGCCTAACGGCTGATGGTGAATGTTCATCACCAGAAGACGAGGATCGACTCTCCCCGCCACCCGAACTCGCCATGACCGTGAGATTTGAGAAACAAAATGTGTTTTGATCGAGGGGTTTGTAATAGGAGAAATTGCCCCAAAGGAAGTCCGTCTCTCCTCTCTTTACAAGGTAACTAATTGAAGATTTGAACCAAGGAACAAGGAAATCAAAAGGTTTTGGTGGTTACAGACAAAACCCATCCAAAAATTCTACTTGCACCGTGCAGTATAGCCACTTGAACCGTGCGGTGTACAAATGTACACCGTACGACACCCTTATCTAGTCACTTCCAAGAAATCACACTTCCCCCCTTTACTTGTTCAACACTTCCAAAGTGGCCCGTTTTCCAAGCTTCTACGATACGGTATTTATTTCTTCAAAATTTCTAAGTCCTCTGCGGCAATTATTTTCACAAATTTCTAAGTCCTCTACGGCATAATTTTCCAAATCCTCTACGGCATCATTTTCCAAATCCTCTACAGTATCAAAATTTCTAAGTCTTCTACGGCAATTATTTTCACAAATTTCTAAGTCCTCTACGGCAATTATGTTCACAAATTTCTAAGTCCTCTACGGCATAATTTTCCAAATCCTCCACGGCATCATTTTCCAAATCCTCTACGGTATCAAAATTTCTAAGTCCTCTACGGCAATTATTTTCACAAATTTCTAAGTCCTCTACGGCATCATTTTCCAAATCCTCTACGGTATCAAAATTTCTAAGTCCTCTACGGCAATTATTTTCACAAATTTCTAAGTCCTTTATGGCGTTATTTTCCAAATCCTCTACGGTATCAAAATTTCTAAGTCCTCTACGGCAATTATTTTCACAAATTTCTAAGTCCTCTACGGCAATTATTTTCACAAATTTTTAAGTCCTCTACAGCAATTATTTTCACAAATTTCTAAGTCCTTTATGGCATCATTTTCCAAATCCTCTATGGTATCAAAATTTCTAAGTCCTCTACGGCAATTATTGCTCCAAATTTTTTTTTCTTTCAAAATTATTTTTAAATGGCTTTCAGGGCCTCCAAAATATCTTTAACAGCTTTTAAAGCCTCCGAGTTATTTTAACGGCTTTCAGGGCCTCCAAAATATTCTTAACGGCTTTCAGGACCTCCAAATTATTTTTAACAGCTTTCAAAACCTTTGAGTTATTTCTTTCATTTTGTTCAAAACATCATTCGTTTTTCCCTCGTTGAAAACTGAGGTGTCAACTTTTTCATGACGGCCCCAACGAACTACGATTGGTCTGATCCTCACAAACGAGGTACGTAGGAAGCTCCGTGCTCGACCAAGATTTAATGTTTTACTATTTTTTTTTGCATGGTTAGTCAAAATTGGGGATGTCTGAATCTTCAACGTGACTTGCACCAACTCAACGGTGACCAAGCCGCGCCGAAGATGGGTAACTGTAGACACCCCAATTTTGGTAACTCATGCATCCCCAATGATGAAAAGAACGCACAAAATATACCTTGGAACAGTTGCTAGAGTCGGATGGATCAAAGAAACCAAAAACCCAAATCCACTTGAACCGTACGGCCCAAAACCCAAAACTGTACGGCTTAAAATTCCCTTTGCACCGTACGGTGTTGCTATGTGCACCGTACAGTACACTTTTGATACCGTACGACACGATTGTCCCATCAACGGGATTCCCGGGTTGCCCAGCAGCTCAGTTTGATCGCGTGATACGGCAAAACTACCCATGAGCCCGCCCTCTTTACGTGCAAATCTCACTCACCCTTCTCTTATAAAAACCAACACCCTCCAACGGTTTAAAAATAGCTTGAACGGATTGGCAAGAAGGAGAGTTTGAATTCATCCCGCACAAACTTATCGAAAAATCCCCAGGGAAATCACTACTCTTTCAAAACTCCCGTTACTTTTAGATTCACCCATAGTTCAAAGCTCTGTTCTACAAAAACCTACAGATCCAGCGTCCATTTCCGTAATCGATCGATCCAATCCATCCAGTTTTGTTTCATGGTATAAAAAGTTGTGTTTGAATCGCGATAATCTTCTGAGGGGAGTTTTCATCGGGCTTGAGGACAGCTCCATAGCTCTTCCTCGAGTCTATAAGGAGATTTCTTTTTAGTAAAGATCGAGCCTTTTGGGTAGGCATTTCATGATATCATCCATTGTCACGGAATACCATCCTAGAAATGAGGTACATTCATTCATTCAAAAAAAATGTTTTCAAAACTTATTTTGATTAACAACAAGCATGGTTCTTACACAAAAACAGAGGCTGATTTCATTGGACAAAATGGAATATTTTTGAAAAATACAGTGTACTGGGACACCGTACGGCATCCAAAGTACACCGTGCCGCATGACTTTGGACACTGTACGGCATCCATGGAAATATTTTCGTAATGCTCTGTTTTCTGAAACCCAATGCTATGTTTTTGGAAAAAAACCAGTGGGTGAAATTACGGTTACCCCCTTTACTTTCTATTTTTGCACTTACATCCCCTCTTGTTTAATTTTCTCACGTTTATATACTTGATTGCATATTACGTAATTCATTATCATTATTTGTTTCCTTTAAGCATGTTATTTCTTGATACATTGTTTATGTGAAATAAGGTTTTCATTAAAATCTTTTCAAGAATAATCCCACAAAGATTTAGTAGAGACCGGAAAATTCTAGGCACGCGGGGTGCATTTTTCGAATAAAATCTTCCCCGCAGGTAACCTGACTCCCGAACCCAAATCTCTATTTTTCGTAGATCAAACCTTTTTTTCAGCGGCACAAAAGAGTCATTCTTTTTCTAAACGGTTTGTCGGATACCTAACATTTTCCAAAAATTAAACCCCAGGTGGCGACTCTAAATTTTTCCTGTTTCCCGGATCGCTCTTTTTCAACACACAAAAAAAAAAAAGGTGTGGCTCCTGAACGTCCACAACAATAACCAACTATCTTTACCAAATGATATTTTTCAATTCTGCCAAACTGACTTGTATACCTTCCCTAAAATCCCCCTAATGTGCCAGCTGCAACATGACAATGATAGTAATGGCTTTTTTGTCAAGAATGCAGAAAATTTCAAAGAAGAAAAATGGCAAAAAGGGTTGCAAGAAAGTAGTCTTTGTTTTTTTTTTTTTTTTCTGCCTGCCAATTCTACAAGAAAATTAAAAAGAGAACCCTATAGCTAGCTAGTTCTGGATCTGATTATATATTCAAGATTCTTTACAAACTTATCCGTCAGCCCAATTGAAGAATGGGAGATGAGGATCCATTCGCCAGCAAAGCAACTTCAGTTCAGGAATCTAAATTCTAAAGATAATGAAAGGTGGTCCACCTTCACTTTTTCATCTCATCTCATATATAAAAGCATGATTTCATTCCATTCAATGGTGTTGGGACTTGGGAGGATAGAGATAAATGGAAACTCCAGCTCGCGCCTAACAAGGACAAGAAGAAAAAAGAATTCGGGAACTGCGTGGACTGTTTCCCTCAATTTTTTTCATCCTCTTTAAAAGAGAGTGAACAAAATCCTCCCTCCTATTGGTTGATCTGCTGTGGATTTCAGTACAAAGTGATGTCTACTTAACTCTGCAATACAGTTTTTTGTAAGCATGACATCACTTTATGGTGGAACCCACACATTTCAACCAATAGGAGGGAGAATTTTGTTAAAGTGACATCACTTTAAGGAGGGTGAACAAAATTGTTCTCTTTCACAGTAGGGTATGTTATATATTCTATAATGATAAATTTTAGTGATTCACAATATTGATGCTAAAAGTTTTTATTTAGTTATTGGATTAGGCTGAGTTTTCACTAAAAATATTTTTAATATTTTTAATATTTTTAGTATTCTTGCACTTGCATTCTAACTGACGAAAAAAAATACTATAAAAGAAACTCACTCTTTGTACTGAGTAGTCAAAAGGAAAAAAGAGCAAAACATTAGTTTAAACCTTGACACAAAGTGATATTAAAACTAATATAATATATTTTAAAATGTTAAGCACTTGTAGCTCAAATAAACAATAACCTAAGAATATAATTTATAAATTCCTTCTCTCAGTATAATTATGATATTGCAAGCCTTGGATGGTAGCAGGGGATTTCAATGAGGTTGTTGGGTATAATGAGAAGATGGGAGGTTTCATGCGTCTAGTTCACGAGCTTTGGATAGGGGTTGAGTGGTTGCATTCCGAACAGCCAGCTAATTGATCTTGGATTTTCTGGGCCTCGGTTCACCCGGAGCACTGAGAGGGGGTCTTGCTTTAATCAGACAGAGGTTTGATAAAGCCAATTGCAATGTTGCTTGGCGTAACTGTTTTCTAGAAGCTTGTGTTTTACACCCCAGCTCATCGATCACGTACGTTCTCAATCTCATTCTAGTTTGAAATGATCCTGAGGTGATGTTCACTCTTGAATCAGGTCTCCTCTCCTCTGGATCTCCTTGGGTTTGGATAGGTTAAGCTCTCTCCCTTCTCCTTGACTTTGCACAAGAAACAACTAGCTAGCTAGTGTTTGATCGGCCGAAGGTGACCGGTAGACACTCCAAAGATCAAGTTAGAACTCACTCAAAGAGCTGGAAATGCAGAGCTTAGTGGGAGAAGTTGCATACCTGTTAGGGTTTATCCCTGTGCTATTTATAGGAGTGTCTTGCCTTGGGAGCCAGAGGCATCGCATGCTAACCTTGTGATGAGGCGGTGCCGCCGACAACCACCACCCGACAATCAGTTTCCAACAAACACATTCTTAGCTAGGGCCGCGCACAATAATCTCCAACCGCATTGTGGTGGTAGGTTAGGCGCGTGCTGCGTGGCAGAATGGATAGGTGCCACGTGGTTTCATTTTTACATTTCATGCTCCCGGTTTCATTTTTGTCTCATATTTTGTCATACCTTGTCAACCTATGGTACAAGTGTTTTCTGAAGAAAAGAATTGCAAATATAACACAAACAGCCATTTAGTAACGAGAAGCCACCTAAAACAAACAAAAATTCCCAACAAAGAATACAGTATGATCTATAACCATTCAATGTCCTTAAAAACTATCGCAAAATAATAATAAATAAGTGAAATCTTGTTTCCCAGTTGTTAAAATGGGAATTTCATAAAATCAAGTGATTTGATTTTAGCAAATGAATAAATCATTTGTCAAAATCAACCCATTTAGCAAATGGGAAACAAGGATCGATTCCTCCAAAAATGGAAAGCTGCCTAGTGGGGAAGACTTAATGGGGCTTTCTAATGTGATCCGATCCAAATTTCGGAGCTTACTCCATACAATATACAAATGTAATTTTTTTTTTGGGTAAATTATACAAATGTAATTAAGCGGGCTAAATCCAGACTACTACTATAATAACAACCAAAGACTTGGACCAAAAGCAGTTATGGGCTCGGACTAAATGTTGGGCTTAGCCTAACATATTACTTGAACAAAATTTATTATTAACTTTTTATTTATTTATTTTTTTCCGATGGGAACTGGAACATAAGTTAAGTTGCTCAGAACATAGATACAGCAGTACAATTACTGTATGTACTATATAGCAAGGGTGTGTTTGTTTTGTTCAAACTTATTACTCCTTCCATTTGTAAAACGATAGTTCACTATGAGAAGGCTTATAATTTTCAATTTTCGATTTCCTAATAAAAAGTAAGAAATTATGCGTGAAAGTACTAAATATCTTAGTATTAAAAAAATTCACGTCCGTAAAAAATACAGGTGGTGGGCCTCTCACATGGGCCACTGGGCTCAAGCTCAGTGATAGGTTGCTACAAACAATTTACCAGACGGGGATATGTCACTGGATCCCAATTGCCATACCTTCTCATATAAGCTTTCGGTTTGGGTATTTATGTGGGCTACTTGTTGTTGAGCCGGATTCATTTGGTTCCGTATTGCTCATTTGCTTTTAGTTGCTTCTCATTTGGGAGGTACCCATTCCTCCATGGTCTGTATATTAAATTATTTTTATTTGTGTTGCCTATCTTTGGGGAGATGTCCCTTGGTAATTTGTTTCCGTTTCTCTCCTTTTGCATAGAAGAAGTTAACGGGTTTATTATTCTCAAGAGTCCACTGCCAAGTTCATGCGTCATTGGGTTGCATCTATGGGCAACCCAAATTCAGTCATCTTCAGCACAGTTTGATCCAGTCCAACTTAGCCCATTACGTGGGTTCTATGAGGGGCGTTCCGTGGGCCTCTCATACTTTATGGGCTTCATCTAGCCCATCGTTCTACCTCATTGTGGCCGGTTCAATGGGCCTTTGGAAAACTCTGAGTTCAACATATTCGAAAATATCAAGCTCCAGTTATTTGTTCATGTGTCAAGCACATTACCCTATGTCATTTGTTTCTTTTCCATCTTCTTAGATGGATAAGAAACAAATGTTTTATTTCCTTCTTTTGTAGCCCTTTGGCATAGATAGTTGTATTTTTAATTTTTAATTTTCTTTTCTTTCCTCCTGGAGTATGCCTCTTGTAGATTATACATTCACTTAGCCTCTTTTCAAGCTGATTTACCAAAAAAAAAATTCACTTCTTTTGTAGTGGACTATCTTCAATTTTGAAAGTGTATACTATGAAAAAAACGAGCAATTTTTGGATCAAAATTGAAATACTCTTATACATAACTTTTCGAATCTCTTTGAACAAAAAAAACATTAGAGTAGTATATATGTATATTTCCCCTCAGTCCTAATATGTTTGTCTACTCTGAAAAAAAAATGTGCTATTTTCATATCAAAATTAAAATACTTTCGTACATAAACTTTTCAAATCTGTTCAAAAAAATCTCAATTCAATTTTGAATTTGGTGCGAAAAATTTAACAACTATGAACAAAAATAATTTATTTTTCGATCCAAAAATTACAAGTCTTTTGGTAAGGGACTAACATTTTGAGATAGAAAAAGTATATAGCACTAGAAAGTGAATAAATGCATGTATGTACATAGTTTAGTTATTTTACTTTCTGCACCAAATTGTATCCTAAATCATCACATGGATATACGAACAGAATGACACAACCCCAGAACTCTCTGTTTAATTTCTATTTAAGTAAAAATGAAGTACTTCTGTAAAATTTTTTTTTTAATATCTTGAATTAAATAAAAAATAATTGAGATTTCCAGTTTATGAGTTTCAGGAAAATAATATATATATATATATATACGAAATCTTTCCCATCAGGTATACCTGATGGGCTTCCCATCAGGGACTCCTATTTCCTAATCAAATTTTCACGATCCGAACCGTCCAATGTGTTTAAAAGGTGTTTTTAAGGGTCCTCATGAGAAATCAGTAAAAAAAAATTCCGAGAAGGGTTTGATCCGATCAGTTTTCGATAAAAACTGTATATATGCATTTTTATCGAAAACTGATCAGATCAAGCCCTTTCCGGTATTTTTTTTTCACTGATTTTTCACGGGGACCCTTAAAAACACCTTTTAAACACATTTAACGGTTCGGATTGTGAAAATTTGATCGGAAAATAGGAGAATTGGAGGGCTCCCCGATGGGAAGCCCATCAGGGAGTCCTGATTGAAAGCTCACTATATATATATATATATATATATATATATATATATATATATATATATATATATATATATATATATATATATATATATATATACCACACTTCCAATAAAGGATCCCGATTTTTAAAAAATCCACACCTCATTGATCCCGATCGAATTTCGATGATCCGAACCGTCCAATGTGTTTAAAAGGTGTTTTCAAGGGTCCCTGTGAGAAATCATCAAAAAAAATACCGGGAAGGGCTTGATCCGAGCCGTTTTTCATAAAAACTTCTTGTATATATATATATATATATATCCTTTTTTTCCCTCCGAAAATTGCCCATCTACTTCATAGTGGTAAATAAGCTGAATAAATGTAACGGCCCAATTAGATATGTGATGGAGTTTTGGGAGTAGAGAAAATAAGATAATAGAGGGAATTATCACAAGGATAGATCAACATTTACGTGACATTTATGAACGTGATAAAATAGTACTTGGTTTTGAAATTTTGGTAATATGGAGAGGATAAAATAGTACTTGGTCTATTTTATAGTTGAAATAGGAGGATAAGGATAAATCAGAGGGTCTGAGGTGGATTGGTCAGGATTAGGGAGGGGTCAATCGCCCAGATTAAATGTGAACAGGGTTTGGGGTGAGTAAATTTAATCCGATGACTAAGAGGATTCCGGTCGGACTAATTTTGTGGGAGATAACTCATCCACCCCTTCAAGAAAACTCCCAAACCAAGGATGTAATCGTAGGCCTGGGTGAGCCTCCGGCCTTCTCATCCGCTAGTCAAAAAAGTCGTAACCTCCTGTTTGGGAAAGGAATAATATAAGAGGGGGATATGGAGAGAGGACGGATAAACATATCCAAGTTAAGTATATCCATCGTTCGGTCAGATTTGAATGCCCGAGGCTGTGTAAAGGGAAAAAGGGTGAAAGTCATCAGGTGTGAACCGAAAACGGTGGGTCCAAATCTATCAACTCTAAAACTCATGCGGGCATGAAGGCCACGCGACTGCTGTGGTGGGGTGATCACACACGTGGGAACATGATAGTAAAACCGCGTCAATTGATTATCAACTGAAGAGACGACAGACCCAGCCTGTGAACCTCCAGCAGATCACTCAAACACAGAATTTCAAGGAATCAACAATCTGTGAATTGTGACTCAGCAAATCCCTCAAATACAAAACAGTTTGAAGCTACCCCTAAAATTTGAGGAACCAACCATGCAATCCGTGATCTTGCAGAATCACTTGCGGCTGGAAAACTGTTAGCTAGGTACGTGGGAACACCAAAAATGAGCACACAAGACATGAGTTGTCAAACTTTAAAAAGTGGAAAAAAGACCCACACAACTGGGTCTCAAAAACACATTTTTTGTCAACTGTTGCTACGTCTTAGTCTAGTTTTGAACGATAAAAGGAAAAACTTAATTACTTGCAAGTCTTAAAGGATTACATTGATTATCCTTTTACCCTTTAAGCACAAGTTTACACTTTCGCCACCCACCTCCCACTTTTCATCTCCACCCAACATCCACTTTCGGCCGGCAAAATTTCATGAGCTTTGAGCTTGGGAAAATTCAATTCCTGAAATTTCACTGGGTTCTGGGCTCCTTTGGCAAAAAAACCAAAAACGGATTATTGGTTTTTTCATTTTGTCCCTATTCAAATTTTTTTTGCATTTGTTAGTTTTGCGTCAAAAATCTTTTGGTTTCTAGATTCCTCTCGACAAGACGAATCTAAAAAGTATAAATTTATGGTCAAACCAAATTTTTTTTGAATAAAACCGAAATACTTGGATTATTAGATTAATTTTGGCTTTCAATGGATTGCTCACGAAATTTTACTTAGTTTGAGCTCGTGAATTTCACTGAGTATCAAAACATAACATGTCATGAATTTCTTTACCTACGAGCTCGTGAATTTCATCACATGCGAGCTCGTGAATTTTATTATTTTTGAACTCGTGAATTTCACTGGGTTTCAAAATATAACAACGATCGAGCTCGTAAATTTCATTAGCTTTGAGGTCATGAATTTAACTGGGTTTGAAAATACAACAATCACCCACTGAATTTACATCAGTTGAATCTTCTCAAAGTTGAGATTATTCTTAATCAACTTTCCTCCATTTGAAAAGCAGACTATTTCTATGTTGACAGATTAATTTAAGGTTTAGCTCGTAAAATTTAAAATAACGAGTTAGTGGAATTAACTAAGTTTGAAAATCTCTAACTTTGTTCTAGAGAGTTAAAATAATGAGTTATGCAGTACTAGTGAATTTCAAGAGCTTAGTGGAATTCACCAATTTTGATATTTTACTTTCACAGAAGTTGGTGAAATTTCAAAATTTTTAAAATTTCACTAATTTCACTAAATCTCACAAAATTTACTAAGTGAAATTCAATAGCGTAGTGAAATTCAATAGGATTTTCACAAGAATTAGAATTCAATAGCTCATGAATTTTACTGAATTTCCAGTGTCTTAGTGAAATTCATTAGCTCTTGAATTTCTCTAGAAATTTCTGGGTATTTAGGAACTCTACAAATCACAACCTGGATGACCAAAATTAAACAAGAACATCCAAATGAACCAATTCATACACCGATAAGAAACCCCAACTTAAGAGTTAAGAATACCCAACGAAACCAATTCACAGAGTTGGAGAATTACTACGTTGCATAAAGCCCCAGAACGTAACTTTTTGTCCGATGAACTAAAATTATGGCCTAAAAATTTAATCTCGTATATGGCAAAATTAAGAAAATGACTGGTATAAACTTGTGCCTGCGCCAGTGTCTACAGTACACCCTTACCTGAACAGAACTAAAAATGACTTGTAAGTATAAAGAGAAAGGTAGGGTTTGGGAAGTAACAAAAGAGAAGCAAGGTGCTTCAAGTCTCCAACAAAACAAAGAAACCAACAATGAGTTTATATGAATATGAGAAGACGTACGTGTAAATTAGCAACGAAATTAAAAGACTTCAATCAAAACAAATGAAGCGAAGAAGACGTGAGTTTGTCATCACCCATGGACACGGCGCTGGTCCATGTCGATTGAGAGACACAACTTCCGTTCTGGTGACAAACCATGCACTACTTCTGAATTATCCACTTTCTGGTCTTTGTTCTTACTCTTTCGAGGCTTCGCCATTTCTACGTAACAAATAACGAACGGCAAACAAACACCTCAGCAATCTCGTTAGCTACCTCACTCGCTGCAATAGGGCTCTGATTTTATTAAGCAGCCTGACGTTTTGTTTCTTTTATACAAAAAAAAAAAAGGCCTGTTGATGACAGACACATTTTATCAAACAGGTGGTATGCAAAATATTGCATCTACTTCCTCTAATTACAATAGCACCAGTGCCACTTCTAGAAAATTCGCAAATTAAGCTAGAATTGATGGAAAGCGGGGGACATATTCACCTGATAGTTATTAGTTATTACTGGTCGGGGGGGGGGGGGGGGGGGGGGGGGGGGGGGGGGGGGGGGGGGGGAAGATAATCACAATGTGTGGAGTGGAGAGCTGATGGAGAGAGGGGGAAAGTATTTTCACCTTTCTATTGATCGGTGTAGTAGGATTTGGCTCGGGACCAACTGAATTGATGTTAGAATTAGTTGCCGGCGAAGATCTTGGACCGATAAACAAGAGTTCATAGTTTTGGTGCATGTGGGGAGTCTGTTGTTTCGATGAGGAGGCGATGGTTGGTACAGAGGTCCGGGTATTTTAGGTGTAAAAGTATAGAGCATATCTGTACCGGGTATTTTAGGTATAAAAGTATAGAGCATATAATTTGGAATTGGGCTGGAGTGGGAGGTAATTACGATGCGCTTTGTAGATCGGCCCGTAAATCTCCCAATTCTAAATTTCATCAAACTAAATTTTTTAATAACTTAAATTAAATTGTCTGAGCCACCTACGCACCTCGACTCGACTACTTTGAGAGAGAGCCCAATCTTATCGTCCTTTTAAGGGGAGGCCCACTTCAACAAAGTGTTGACGGCACTTAAAAAGTTTTGAACCAAAAATCTGGAAGTGAACAAACCCTAAGGGCATGTTTGGATGCAGTATTAGCAAGAGGGATGAGGGGGCTTGGGCTATTTAGTCTCTCTTCCCGTTCGTATACCTTGTTTGGCAACCCAAAACCATCCCATGACTAATTAGCCAAAGGATTCAATAGACAGGGTCCCCCTGACCAAATATAAGTGGGGGAGGGTGTGAACACCCCGCGGAGCGTGGTTCACGGAAAACTGTTTGACTTTTGAAAATGATTTGATTGATTGAATAGAGTTGCCACCCGGATTTGAGGACCGTACCCGAGAAACCATTTAAAAAATGACTCTTTTGCCCATTGAAAGGAAAAATATTTTACTGGTCTCGCAAAATGAGATTTCTCGGGTCCGGGAGCTAGGTTACGAGAGCGGAAGGAATTTAAAGCACCCCTCACGCCCGGTATAATTACCGGTCTCTACTAAATGTTGAAGGGATTTTGAAAATATTATTTGAATGGACTTTAATTACAAATACATATGAGAGCACTTAAATGCGTTAAAGAGATAAGTGAAATGAACGTGAATGCTTGTGCAAGATGTTATGAATGAATGACTCATATATAAAAGTTGCTAAAATTTCACCAAATAGCCCTCAAACTGCCTTAAGATACCCTAGAAATTGATCACACATATCCAAACCATCATACCTGGATTGCAATCTGAGCGCCTGGATTAGGCAGATCTCAATCCAGGCGCCTGGAAAGGTCCAATCTAGGCGCCTGGATGGCCTTCCAGACAGAAACCTCAAAACCTCATTTTCCCTTATAAACACCAAATGCAATGTTTTTAACTAACCCACAAGCATTCTAAAGATGTGTTACAACACAGAAGCAAACATGAAACTTCAAATTTAAATTAAATGCAATGAAATGATCCTAAAATGCAATGATAAAGCATTAATAGTGATCATTTCAAACTCCTATACTAAGAATATGCTTGTGTAACATGGAAGATCTCATCTAGACACCTTAGTACTGAATGTTCAGAACTTACAAATAACTCAATGCTCATATGAACACTTCTTTCTTATGTAATCCTTTTTCAAAACATGATTGTAACCACAAAAACTCTTCAAATGATCATCATGGTAAGGATCAGAACATGAAATATGAATAACCATAGATCAATGCATATAAATGTAGTACCAAAAACTGTTTGAAATGCAAAAGGAAGCAAAAAGCAGGACCATAAGAATGGAATCCAGGCGCCTGCATGGAGTGAATCCAGGCGCCTGGACTCAATGCAGGCGCCTGGAAGGTGATGATCCAGGCGCGTGGATTGAGTACTGAAACACAAAAATTGATTTCTTTCTTGATGATCTTTCAAACCTCTCTCAAATCCTCTACTGGTATAGAAGACCAGTGGGGACTTGATTGAGTTCCCCTCAGGGCCTACTTGAGCATATTGGTAGAAACTACCTTTTTGGTTTGATCAAAGGGTATGAGATGAAATTTTGTGCGGATGTTTGATCAAAGGAGTACTGAACTTGGATGTGTAGAGTAACTAGAAGATAATGTATATGGATTTTGAGAGATTGGATGGAGAAAAAGATGATTATCAGAGGTCTAGATGGTATGAGGGTGAGTTTGAGTGATGGGTTTAGAGAGAGATTGGTTGGAGTTGAACTTCTGGAGGGATTTTAGCAGAGTAACAGTAATGGGAAGAGTATGATTTCTGGTCCCCAAAATGGAGGGGGAGGGGTTCCTTAAATAGGCAAACAAGGGTTCAAAGTGGGCCACTGAACCCTTGGAAAGGTTGAGGGGTCAACTAGAGGTTAAGCCTAGAGCTAATCATCTCTCCCACTCTCCCTCCAACTGAACTCTGCAAGAAAATCCTCCAAGATATCGTTCCCGCCCACTATCACTCAACCTGGACTGATATCCAGGCGCCTGGATTGTGCAATTCCAGGCGCCTGGATTGAATCCAGGCGTCTGGACTCCCTCCAGGCGCCTGGATTTGGCCAATCCAGGTGCCTGAGAGTGTAATCCAGGTGCATGTCTTTTAAGGTTTTGGGCTATTCCAGGGTTCCAGGGGGTATTTTGGTAATTTTCTGGGAGATTATTGATGGGGTTCTCAAGTCGTTGATCAAACCTTGGGTGCTCTCATATAAGCATTTTCATCCTCGGGGAAGTTCCGGAATTTCGAGGGTCCGGATTGGGGTGTCTACAGAGGGTATCTATGTTTAGTCGGGGGATTATTCCCCCCATTTTACCTTCCCACCCTGTGCAATTTCCTTCGGATAAAAAAATAAAGTACTTTCGCGCATAATTTTTTATTTTTGTTCGCACCAAATTAAACTACTAATAGAGATCTTTAATTCGATACAAACAAAAAAAATTGAAAATTTTATACTTTAGAATTTTACATTGTTGGCTTGTTGGCGTGTTGGAATCCTTTGAAATATCCTTCGGATAAAAAAAATAAAGTACTTCTGCATATAATTTTCTTATTTTTGTTTGCACCAAATTAATTTTTTATTTTCTTTAATTCGATAGAAAAAATTTGAAAATTTTTATACTTTAGATATTTACTTTAGAATTTGAAATTAAAATTCATGTATTAACATAAAATAAATATTATAAGTTACAAATAAAAATAATTTTCTGTTTATTTTTAATAAAATAAATATTACAATTAAGTATTATAACTTAAATGTTTAATATTACATTAAATTAATTAATTTTGGTTTTTAAATAATTATATAATATGTAATCTATATATGTATTACCAAGGGTAAGAAAGTCTTTTTACATGATTTTACATCATCTACCCTCTTTATCCCTTCTTTTTTATCCCACATCCAAACCATGGACTATTTAATCTCTCTTATCCAAATGTGGGTCCACTCTTTTTATTTAATCCCCCGACTATTATATTTCACTTACTATTTAATCCCTCCAAAACCAATATACCATCCAAATGGGCTGTAAATTTCATGTCATCCCTTGACCAATGAATGATCAACTCCTTTCAGGTTAAAATTGGACTCAATTATTCGGATGCTTTTGCAATTGAACATTGTGGGGTCAGAGTTTAGGTTTGACTTTTTCCTTGTTGAGTGAGCTTCACCTTGAACTTCGATCGTGAAAAGATGGATTTTTTCTTCGACTTTTGACTTCTTTCTATACACACAGGTAATCAAATCCATTAGGGGTTTCGACGACCTAGTTAGAACCTCTGCTTGAAGGTAAAAAAAATATTGCTTAGACATTGAAAAAGTGTCCAGGATTGCATACTTGTTTGCCGAGTTTCTCCTTCTATTTATAGTCTTTTCCTCTCTTGCTTTCAGTTCAAGTCTCAATTCTTTTACCACTCCATCCTTCCCCATGTTGTGCCACGATTCTTTTCCCCCCGTCAAGGATATATACTCCCATTTACCCTCGTACGACAAAGATTTCATGTTTCCCCCGTTACTGAAGCCACTTGGTGACCAGACTACTTCAGAGGCAACACCGGAGCGACTAAGTACTCTAACAATGCCTGTACTACATCCTCCACTGGGCCCACTGACGACGCTTGCTTGCGACCTTGGATTGTATTTCAAATGATGTTTCCCCAAGCGTAGGGTTTAGGTGTCGCCAAGCATAATAACCGGGAGTCCGGGTCGAGTCCTCAGGGACCGAATGTGCAGCACGTGAGTGTTGATTCGCGACTGTTGGTTTTAGCCTTAAAGCGGCAAACTTTGCTTTTATGGTTTGTTGGTGGAATTCACTTAACTTCGTGAATGACTCGGAAGATTAAAAAGACTAATTAAAACAAGGCTAAGTCAAGGGGTTCACAACACCCATGCCTTAGGCCAATTCATTCTCCTCTAAAATAACCGGCTCGGGGCGTCGTTAAACGTCCCCGAACGGAAGATTTGGTACTTAAACTCGTTTAACTAGAAATGGTGTTTCTCAAAGAGTAGGATTCTTGTGCCATTTATACAAACATTTGAATTGACATCGCCCTAAGCATCACACGTGCCAAGTGGTCTAGCCCTTGGCTACGTGTGATCAAAGAGATTAACAAATCCCAATTTTGATACATAAAATCAATCCGTACTCTTTGATTAACAAGCAATGTTTGCAATATGGCGAGGAGTGTGAATCAACCTAAGTCACGGGGTGCTAATCACCCCATGACCGAGCCTAAAACGACTACTCGATCATGACTACGGAGAACATGACTAATTTAATGAAGAAAATAAAGAACATAACATATGACATTACAAACTGATTTTTATGGAAGCCAACACCTATGCCAACAACGTTAATACTCAGAGAAATAACAAACAAGCAAGTAGTACTAGAGTTTACGTAGAATGAAAGCTAGAACATGAGAACAAGATTTCACCGTTAAAAACGTAAATAAACTAGATTTATGGAACGACCATTCGATTACAAGAACTATTAATAAACGAGAAAATAACGTAAAACAAACACTTACATGAAATAAACTAGAGAGAGAAAGCTTGGAACCTCTTCCATGGAGGAGAGAGGGAGGAGCAAAATATCCTAGGGAAAATAAAGAAGAAGAAGTGGCTGGGGATGAGTGAGGGGAATGTCTATATTCTTTCAATTTCTCTCTCCCAAAATATCCCAAAATATCCCAACAAGCTAGACTTTCCATAAGTGGAAAGTCCAACGAGTGGGTTGAACACTTTTTCGGATTGCCAGGTATTGATACCAAGGTTGGGGGTATCAATACCCAAGGTTCTGTCCAGATTTGTCTGTTCGGGCAGATTTTTGACCCAACTTCGCGGGCACGCCCCGGTTTCGTCCGAACTCGGAATGAGGTGATTCTTGAACCGTTGGAAAGCTCTATGAGTCTACTTTCAAACCCAATTGAGCTCATCTTCATAGCCTTTGTATCTTGAGAGAAATGAGTCTTTTTCTATCGATTGGTCAGATTTCCTATAGCCTCATAACTCTAGCTTTGTTGTTCCTTTGTTCCGGGCCTTCCTTGAACCTTCCAAAGCTTCATGAATCGATTTCTAAGCTTCGGCGATTGTCCTCCACGGCATTGCGGGGCCTTGGGTACTTCCGGATACAACCGGGGATTATTTGGAGCTTTGGACACGCCTTTTAGCTCCGATTTCCTGAAACTCGTCAAAAACACAACTCGCGCAAAATCAATCGTATAAAGGCACAAAATGCACATGTGTGTGATCACAACGAGCGAGATAAGCCCGGATATATACAACATTGGGGGCTTATCAACGCTGACGACGAAGATTCCATGTTTCCACTGCTACTGAAGCTTTTTCCAACCTTCAAAAAACCAAATCGAACTCCAAGAAATTAGGGTTTCAACTAATTGGGGCTTGTACTGAGCAATGGTAAATTTGATTTTTTACATGAATGATCTACTCAACATTCCCGAAAAATTTTATGGTTTCAATCGAAAATACAGATTACAGAGGTCCAGAATTGTACGGCGATGGTCACTATGGGCACCCCAAGTCCACATGCCTACACTTCTATGTATGTACCTGAAGAAAAACACGATCCAAATCAAAACATATAGAAATTACCGTTTGGCCACCGACTGCTGTTGTGCAAGCGAAGGAACTTGGTTAACTGACGACTTCAAAGGCAACAACAAAGCGAATAAGTACTCTAACAATGCCTATATTACATCCTCCACAGGGCCCATCGACGACGACAAAGATTCCATGTTTCCCTCGCTACTGAAGCTACTTGGTGACTAAACGACTTTGGAGGCAATAACGGAGCGACTAAGTACTCCAACAATGCTTGTAACACATCCTTCACGGGGCCCATTGACGACAACAAAGATTCCATGTTTCCCTCGCTACTGAACCTTTTTCCGTCTTTCAAAAAACCAAATCAAACTCCAAGAAATTAGGGTTTCAACTAATTGGGGCATGTACTGGGCAATGATAAATTTGATATTTTACATGAATGATCTAATCAACATTCCCGACAAATTTTATGGTTTCAATCACAAATAGAGATTATAGAGGTCCACAATTGTACGGCGATGGTCACTATGGGCACCCCAAATCCACATCCCTACACTTCTATTTATATACCCAAATAAAAACACGATCCAAATCAAAACATATAAATTACATGTTTGGCCACCGACTGTTGTTGTGCAAGCGAAGGAACTTGGTGACCAGATGACTTCAGTGGCAACAACGAAGTGACTAAGTAATCCAACAATGCTTGTACTACATCCTCCATTGGGCCCACCGACGACGAAGACGACAAAGATTCCATGTTTCCCCTGCTACTAAAACTTTTTCCAATGTTCCAAAAACCTAATCAAACTCCAAGAAATTAGGGTTTCAACTAATTGGGGCTTGTACTGGGCAATGTTAAAATTGATTTTTAACATGAACGATGTACTCAACGTTCCCGACCAATTTTACGGTTTCCATCACAAATACAGATTATAGGGGCCCACAATTGTATTGCGATGGTCACAATGGGCACCCCAAATCCACATGACACGCTTCTATTTATGTGCCCGAAGAAAAATACGATCCAAATTAAAATATATTGGAATTACCTGTTTGGCCACCGACTGCTGTCGTGCAAGTGAAGGAACTTGGAGATCGGGCGACTTTAGAGGCAACAACGGAGGAAATAAGTACTCCAACAATGCATGTACTACATCCTCCACTTGGCTCGCCTACGACAGCGACAACAAAGATTCCATGTTTCACCCGCTACAGAAGTTACTAATCGACAAGACGACTTCATAGGCAACAACGGATTATTACTCCAGCAATGCCAGTACTACATCCTCAACAGATTATTATTCCATGTTTCACCCGACAAATTTTATGGTTTAAATAAAAAATACAAATTATAGGGGTCCACAATTATACTGCGATGGTTATATGGGCACCCCAAATCCACATTCCTACACTTCTATTTATGTACCCGAAGAAAAATACGATCCAAATCAAAACATATTGGAATTACCAATTTGGCCACCAACTACTATTGTGCAAGCGAAGGAACTTGGTGACCGGGCAACTTCAGAGGCAACAACGGAACGAATAAGTACTCCAACAATGCATGTACAACATCCTCCATTTGGCTCACCGACGACGAAGACAACAAAGATTCCAGATTTCCCCAGCTACTGAAACTTTTTCCAACGTTCAAAAAACCAAATCAAACTCAAAGAAATTAGGATTTCAAATAATTGGGGCTTGTACTAGGCAATGTTGAAATTGATTGTTTACACGAATGATGTACTTAACCTTGCAGACAAATTTTACGGTTTCAATAAAAAATACAGATTATAGGGGTCCACAATTATATTGCAATGGTCACTATGGGCATCCCAAATCCACATGTCTACACTTCTATTTATGTACCCGAAGAAAAACACGATCCAAATCAAGACATATTGGAATTACCTATTTGGCCAGCAACTGCTGTTGTGCAAGTGAAGGAACTTAATGATCGGGCGGCTTTAGAGGCAACAACGGAGAGAATAAGTACTCCAACAATGCATATACTACATCCTCCACTTGGCTAACCGATGACAACGGCAAAGATTCCATATTTCACCCGCTACTGAAGCTACTAGTTAACCAGATGACTTCAGATGCAAAAATGGAGCGACTTAGTACTCCAACAATGCATGTAGTACATCCTCCGCCGGACCCACCAACGACGACGACGACAAAGATTCCATGTTTCCCCCGCTACTGAAACTTTTTCCAACGTTTAAAAAACCAAATCAAACTCCAAGAAATTATGGGTTCAACTGGAGAGGGTAAAATCCAATTACATAGGAAAATACCTAAGTACGTACGAACCACGTGCTTAGCCTAGACACCACGTGAGGGTGGCTCAGTTCGGGGGACCACATGGTGGTGCCCCAGGTTATGGCCAAGCAGGATAGGCCAAGTGTGCAGACAGGATAGCACCATGAGATGGTGGCAGCACCATGAGATGGTGCGCGAGGTCATTGCCGAGCAAGGTATTTGGTCGGCAACATCATATACGGATAGGCAAGTATATTGTCGAGCTAACCGCCTACGAGATAAGGTGGTGGGTCGTTCTAGAAGGATCTAGAATAGCCTCTTACGTGATAAGGGGTAAATCCTAATGTAAAGAGGATTCCGATAATGACAAGGATTCCTAACGTGGAAAGAAATCCTTGTAGAATAAAGATTGTGTTTCTATATGGAACAAGTCCCGTATAGGAAAGGACTCCTAATGTGAATAAGATCTCTAGACAAACAAGCACCATGCATCTATAAATAAGAAGCAATACCCATGAAGAAAGGTACGTGGTAATTCATTATTTACATGCTTTGTGTGAATTAGGGTTTCCTCTTAGTACGTGATACTAACTTAAGCATCGGAGGGCCCACCGCCGACGAGAGGCGTGGGTGCTTCTCACCGTTTATTGTTTTGCAGTGCTAGGGATCCGGTGATGGGTACGTATTGTTGATCTCATAGAGCGTGGAAGATGTATACCCAGATTTTTCCCCTCTACAATTGGCGCCGTCTGTGGGAATCGCTTACGAAAAGCTCTTCTCTTCTTAACAAAGATCAACAATGGTGATCTCAGAGCCTGTTTTATGCACTCCACGAAGGAAGGACGTGGAAGATGATGCTGGAACCATCCTAGTGCACTCTACGAAGAAGAGTGCAAGGATGGACAAGACTCCAGCAGCCCTTAGAGCTCCTCAGAAGAAGCCAACCACTAGGAGATTCAATATTGGGCATATCCCTGAGATTCCAAAGTTTAGGGATACATGCTTGGTGAACTATGATTCTCCAAGATTAAACGATCAATGTAGGCGCTCAAAATCTCCACTGAGAGGAGGGGAAACCTCCATCCGACGTGAGCGGAGGGTGAGCCCCTTAAGGAGGAAGGGCCATAGACGAACGAGAAGTCGAGAAAGAGAAGGCAGCCTCGACAGAAAGGAACAAGAGGCAGAAGAACTAGCCCGTGAAGTCACTCGACGAGAGCGAGAGATTCAGGACCTAAAGAAGCAACTCCAGGAAAAGGAAAAGGACCTACGCTCACGGACGAGATCTGTACAGAATGAGAAAGAAAGAAGGGTTCATCGTTATGACAATGTCTCCACTGGCAAGGTGGTTTCCCCACGAAAAAGGAGAGAGAGGAGTTCTTCCATAGAGAGAAGGGAAAGAAGAAAGTATGCTAGGGACAGATACGAGAGATCTGGTTCCAACGAGCACGCACCTGAATAGTACGGGAGGAAAAAGGAGACTGGCCGAGCAGAAGGGGGACCTAAAACTGCACGGGATGCAGGCAAGGAAGCCCTAGGCCAAATCTCTAAGTCACCACGGCCCCACTGGATCCGAGCAGAAAAGACACCAAGCAGGGTAAAGCATTCAGCGTTCATCCCTTATGAAGCCAGCACGGACCCCGTGGCCCACATTCAACACTACCAACAGGCCATGTTCATGCATGAGCAGGACGATGCCTTGCTATGTAAGATGTTCCCGTCCAGTCTAGGGAAAGTGGCCTTGAGTTGGTACCATAAACTCCCAGAAGGATCTATCTTGTGCTAGGCTCAGCTAGCTGAAGAGTTCACTGCTCGGTTCCTGACAAGCCGAGCAGCTCCAAAGACTTTTGATGCATTGACCTCTATGAGACAGAGGGGCGATGAAACTCTGCGGCAATACTCTAAACGCTATTGGGAGACTTTCAACGAGATTGAAAATTGCAGTGAAGAGTACACTTTGGCTACGTTCAAGACGAGCTTGCCTATGCATAGTAAGCTACGAGAATCACTTATTATGCATCCAGTAAAGAGTGTAGCCAAACTTATGGAGAGAATCCAGGAGCATGCACGGGTGGAGGATGATATCCTACAAGCTGGAGGGAAAATTGTGGCTGGACAACCCTAGCTTCCAGAAAAGAAGATCAACGAAGAAGATAAAAAACATCATAGGTAAAGACCAGCCACTCCCTACTGTGATGACGAGAGGAGGTACTGTGAAACCTTCAACGAAATTGCAGAAACGAGTATGCAATGGCAACATGTCTATTAATGGTGGTAAACAAAATCTCCTACCGAATTATTCAAGAGGATGCAACAACATGCCATAGAAAAGGCCGAGATTCTCTGAAAAGAAAGAAAATTGCACGTTGCTCGACCAAGAAGCAACAAAACACGTTCTTAGAGTAGCCACCACGAGAAGGTGTTTGGCTCGGCATTATTAGGAAGGGGTTTCGTAAACTCATGCCAAACAGATTTGACCACGAGTAGGGTCAAAGTGTTAGAAGGGACATTAAGTAAAGGTGAACTAGCTCGGCGTCAACTACGATGGGGTGTCTCAGGACACAGCCGAGCTATTTAGGCTACGAATATAGCCAGAGTTACATTATTGATTACATGTCCAGCTTGGTATAGCTCGGTATATGTGGAGCTAGCCTTGGAAATACCTTGCCGAGCTATGTGGAAGCACGGCCAGGACCGCCTTGAGAATATAGGGCGGTGGAGGTTCATACCAAGCACAAGTCCTATGAAGAAAAGGATTTGAGCCAAATAAAAAAAAGAACATGAGGATCAATTTCCTTGACGTAAAACAAAGATATCATCGAACGGCCACGAGAAGGCAACAGATTTGGACCATGTGCAAAGATCCAAGGAAGGCGATACTGGTTGAAACTCAACGCTTCAAAGAGTGTGTTTGTCGTTAATCCAATAAAATTCTTTGATCAATTGAAGGATGAGATCGTCAAAGCAAAACAACGGTTTCACATTGATCGGCCAAGAAGACCCATGAAGAGGGAAATAATGGGGAGCATAATTTCTCTTCGGTAGTGACACTACCACAACCTCAGGGGCATGCGGGAGCCGATTGTCCTAGTCTCCGAAAAGGGGAATCTGTTGTGCAGGATTTTGAAGAGTAAAGGTTATACGTGGAAGGGTCTGCACAGAGCAATGGGTCAGGAGTAGAGATCCAATTACTCGTAGAAGGAACAAATCACGTGGCTCGAAATTGCTACCACGAGAGGGTATGGAGCTCGGCCTTGCTGGGGAAGGTTCCTTAACCCTATGCCGAGTTGTGTTGACCACGAGTAAGGGACAAGGCAATAATCTGGGCACCAAGTGAAGGTATACTAGCTCAGAAGTAACCATGAGGGGATGTCCTAAGACATGGTCGAGCTGGTTGAGCTACGAATACAGCTGGGATAGCGTTATGGGACTACATGGATTCAGCTAGGAACAACTCGGCATGTGTGGACTGGACCTCGTATGATTCATCCCGAGCTATGTGGAAGGACGGCCAGGACCGCCTTAAGAGTATAGGGCGGTGGAGCACTCCTGAATGTACTGAGTCGGTCTCTTATGTGATAAGAGGAGATCCCTTGATTAAAGGAATCAACGTAAGAATTTCTAATGTAATTAGGGATACACTGCATAAGCATGTAGGAAATAAACCTATATGGAAAGGAGTTCTATCGCAAGAAAGGATCTTGCACGTTATGGGAGCAAGTGGTTTGGTTCGTATTTAATACTTAAAACGAACATAGCCGAGTATGAGACTCTGCTCGCTAAAGTTAAACGCCTCCAAGTGTGCCTCTGGAGTAAGCTTGGGGAAGTTTCTAGGGCACATGATGACTAAGAGGGGGATTGAGGCTAATCCAGATCAGATCACGGCTCTGCAGAATCTTCGAAGCCCCAAAGACCACGAAAGAGGTCCAAAGGCTAACAGGGATGGCAGCAGCTCTTAACCGTTTCATCAAGAAGTCCTCAGACCGTTGCAGACCATTCTTTCAACTTCTGAAGAAGAGAGAAGGATATGAGTGGGGAGCCGAGCAGGAATAGGCTTTCCAAGAGTTGAAAAGTTACTTGTCATCACCACCCCTACTCTCTACTCCAGAAGCTGGGGAGCGGTTGATATTATATCTAGCCGTATCCGATCATGCGGCCAACTCAGTTCTCCTATGAATAAAGGGGACAGAGCAGGCTCCGATCTATTTTGTGAGCAGAACACTGTTAGATGCTGAGACACGTTACCTACCACTGGAAAAACTGGTATACGCTCTCGTCATAGCTTCAAGGAAACTGCCTCACTATTTTTTACAACATCCCATCAGCTCTCCACGAGAAGGAGCAATTCAGTCCTACCGAGCAGCCAAAGAGGATGGCCGATCTGGATCCAGAGGAATGGAGGCTCTATGTTGATGGGTCAGCTTGCAACAAAGGATCTGGAGCAGGGGTAGTGATGTTCTCTCCGGAAGGGTTGGTACTGGAGCAAGCACTACGGCTAGGGTTCAGTGCCACTAACAATGTAGCAGAATATGAAGCCTTGCTCGCTGGATTAAGGAGTGCCAAGCAAAATTCTGGGGATAATGATGACCCTGGTTGGATGCACTACGCGAAGGTGCAAAGTGCTCGGCCCCACAGAAAATTCCACGAAAGGGAAGTTCGGCCCAAACGAGGAAGAGCCATACAAGGGATGACTGGAACCGGAGTTGATCCCCAAGCGGACTAGGATGGGAATCCAGTGCCATTGCCATGGAATACACAGATAAGTAGTCGAATTACTTATTGCATTTTACTTATTATTTAGCTACAAATTGCTACGATGGAATAATGAACAGAATTTTGGAGTGGGTAAAATCCAATTACCCCTAGAAAAGACAGAACACATGCTCTGAAATAACCACCATGTGAGGGTAGTTAGCTCGGCGTTGTTGTATAGGGGCTCCCTAACCCTATGCCGAGCAATGATGACCATGAGTAGGGTCTCAAAATAGTGAATGAAGTACCAAATGAAGTTATAACAGCTTGACATTACTACGAAGGGATGTCTTAAGACAAGGCCGAGCTAAGATGAGCTACAAATATAACTACGACAGCATTCTGGGATACATGGTTTAGCCCGGTGCAAGCTCGACACGGATGGGCTGAGCCTTGTACGAGTCATGTCGAGTTAAGTGAAAGCACGGCACCGCCTTAACAGTATAGGGTGGTGAGACATTCCAGAGGGTTCTAAATCGGCTCCTTATGTGATAAGGAGCAATCCCGTGTATAAAGGGATTAATATAAGCATTCCCAATGCAAATAGGAATACGCTGCATATAGAAAGGAAACCTACGTGAAGAAAGATGGAGGGTTCCAATGAGGAAGCACGTGATCAAGACCTTACATGGATTTTGTCCTTGTACAAATTCCATAGAAATTTCTTATTCGCTATGAGTTGCTATAGTGGAATCATTAACGATATCCATCTTTTCTCATTTTGTTAGCTGCGAATTGCTTTAATACGGTAAGAGTTACGAATTAAACTCTGTTTGACTTGAAACAAGTTGTTTCCGTACTGTCTAAACATGGATAAGCTAAGTTTGGATCCAAAGACGCTTTGCCTCCAAACTGGGGAGCTGAGAGTGTAAATAAACAATGCATGTTGTTTAAAAAAAAAAAAAAAGACTAAGTGCGAAAAAGCTTAGGCAAGCAACGAATATTGCTTGAACATTCCCAAGTACGAAGAAACTTGGACAGCAAGTAACGAATATTGCTTGAGAGTGGCTAAGCACGAATAAGCTTAGGCCATGGGCAACGAATATTGCTCAAATTTTTCCAAGTATGGAGAAACTTGGAGGCAAGCAACGAATATTGCTTGAACATTCCCAAGTACGAAGAAACTTGGAGGCGAGCAACGAATATTGCTAAGCAACGAACATTGCTTGAACATTCCCAAGTACGAAGAAACTTGGACAGCAAGTAACGAGTATTGCTTGAACATTGTCAAACTTACAACGAAAATTGCCAAAACGTTGCTAAGTAAAATGAAAGTTGTGGCTTAAGCAACGAATATTGCTTGAAATACCATTGGAAAAGGTAGGACATATGCCATAATTCACCACCACGTGAGGGTAATTAGCTCGGCACCATTGTATAGGGGCTTCCTAACCCTATGCCGAGCTGAGATGACCATGAGTAGGGTCAAAGGTAATAAATCAAGTACCATTTGATGATATACTAGCTCGGCAATATGACCAAAGGGATGATCAAGCTAGTTAAGCTATTAATACAGTTAGGGTAGCACTCTGGAATACATGGTTCAACCCGTTGCAGCTCGGCACGAGTGGGATGAGCTTTGTACGAGTCATACCGAGCTACGTGGAAGCGCGGCACCGCCTTAAGAGTATAGGGCGGTGAGACATTCCAGAAGATTCTAAATCAGGTTCCTTATGTGATAAGGAGCAATCCCGAGAATTAAGGGATTGACATGGGTATTCCTAATGCGATTAGGAGTATACTGCATATAGGAAGGAGTCCTATATGGAGAGGATACCAGCTGCAGGACGAGATCCCACAGTACGTGGAAACTTGGGCAATAAGCGACGAATATTACTAGCAACTTGCTAAGTACGAAAATACTTAGGATGTCTGCTAAGTGCGAAGAAACTTAAGTGTACTATAGAGCATGAAGAAACACATGCATGGCTTAGGTGGAAAGCAATGAGCTGGTCTTTTAGCTAAGTATGATGACACTTAGAAGCCAGAAGGCAACGACTAGCGCCGAGTATGAAAATACTAGATTTTGCATCCCAAACAAAGCCATGAAGGGCATGCCGAACAAGTTAAGTGCCATAAAGGGTCAATTATTGAATAAAATTGACCATTTTTCATAAGCAACTCTTGAAGGTTGCGCCGGCGAGGACTTTTCCAAACATGTGCACAATGCGAGGGTCACTCTGCACAATGCGAGGGTCACGTCTCAGCAATACAAGCAGTGACGCCAAACATGTACTCTGTTCGGCAACACTACGTGAGAGTGCATTGAGATGTCGAACGGGGTCAGACTGAGAAAAGGGATGTTGCCAAATAGATGAGGCACCGATCAACTTAGTCCTAGACCAGGAAAGCCAGGGATGACATTGTACGACATAGCTTGCTTGATTTCTTCCAAGTTGATAGATTTCTTCTAAGTCGGCAGAGATTTTTACAGAGGCAACCAATCATATTTGGGACGAAAATCTCAGTAAAAGAAAGAGGCTCAGAATGAAGTATGGGAACTCGTAATAAGAAAGTTGAAGTCTTCTTTCGATTCAAGAGCTCCCAAGGTACATAAACCGGACAAGACCGGGCAGGCGGTATGATGAAATGCCGTGATAAACATCAAAGATGCTAAGCAAACTTGGGTAGGTCTAAGCACGTACGAGACACGTAGTAGGTTGGTTGCACCACGTAATGGTGCACAGAAACACTATTGAACACGAGTGCAGGGTGTATAACGATGTATTGGAGTGGGTAAAAACTAATTACCCTTGGAATGGGCAGAACACGTGCCTTAATTACACACCACGAGAGGGTGAGTAGTTAGGCACCACATAGGGGATCCTAGACCCTGTACCGAGCATGACTGACCATGAATGAGGTCGGGGAGGTAAAATAAATTAGTAAACCAGGATGTGCTAGCTCGGCATGAATCATAAGGGAATGCCCCTAGCATGGCCGAGCTAGGCAGGTACGAGTACAACTTAATAGCGTTCTGGAATACATAATTCAGCTCGGGAAGGTAAACTGAGCTATGCATGTGTTATGACGAGTTGCGTGGAAGCATGGCACCGCTACGCTAAGGAGTACACTACATATGAGAAGGAAGTCCATATGGAAAGCATTCTATTGCAAGAAGAGATCTTGCAGCACATGATAACGCTATACCCAATAGGAAGAATCCTATTAGGAAAGGTTTCCTAATGCGAATGGGAACAAGGACTGTGAGATGCCTTAATCAATAAAGCGTCAGACCCATATAGAGAGCGAGGTTTCTAGCAAGGAAACACATGATCAGGATCATACGTGGATTTTATCCCCGTACATGTATAAAGGGAGAACACGAAAAGATCTTTGAAATGGGGTGAGAATGTCTTTAGAACCCTATAAAGAAGGGATGGCGTATGTGAAACGTCACCATAAAGGCCGTTCCAACTCTATTAAGGAAGGCAAACATCAGCATTAAATGCAAGAATCATGTCTCCCCACGTGAGAAGAGAATATTCGAGAAATTGCGCCAAACCCTACGTGTGGGTAGTGCAAGTGTACTGTGCGGGCTTGGTAATGTGGGTACCAAGGGAAAATTCATACAAGGAGCAGGCCTAGTCGAGTGAGAAGCTTTGTTGAATATCATGAATACCGAAATGCATGAATTATAGCAAAGAAAAAGACCATTATTGGAAAGGTAGCAGTAAGCTTTAACCATCATTGATGAATAACAATGACGGTCAAAGCTGGGGAGCAATTGGAGAGGGTAAAATCCAATTACATAGGAAAATACCTAAGTACGTACGAACCACGTGCTTAGCCTAGACACCACGTGAGGGTGGCTCAGTTCGGGGGACCACATGGTGGTGCCCCAGGTTATGGCCAAGCAGGATAGGCCAAGTGTGCAGACAGGATAGCACCATGAGATGGTGGCAGCACCATGAGATGGTGCGCGAGGTCATTGCCGAGCAAGGTATTTGGTCGGCAACATCATATACGGATAGGCAAGTATATTGTCGAGCTAACCGCCTACGAGATAAGGTGGTGGGTCGTTCTAGAAGGATCTAGAATAGCCTCTTACGTGATAAGGGGTAAATCCTAATGTAAAGAGGATTCCGATAATGACAAGGATTCCTAACGTGGAAAGAAATCCTTGTAGAATAAAGATTGTGTTTCTATATGGAACAAGTCCCGTATAGGAAAGGACTCCTAATGTGAATAAGATCTCTAGACAAACAAGCACCATGCATCTATAAATAAGAAGCAATACCCATGAAGAAAGGTACGTGGTAATTCATTATTTACATGCTTTGTGTGAATTAGGGTTTCCTCTTAGTACGTGATACTAACTTAAGCATCGGAGGGCCCACCGCCGACGAGAGGCGTGGGTGCTTCTCACCGTTTATTGTTTTGCAGTGCTAGGGATCCGGTGATGGGTACGTATTGTTGATCTCATAGAGCGTGGAAGATGTATACCCAGATTTTTCCCCTCTACATCAACTAATTGGGGTTTGTACTGAGCAATGTTAAAATTGATTTTGTACATGAATGATCTACTCAACGTCCCGACCAATTTTACAGTTTCAATCACAAATACAGATTATAGGGGTCTGCAATTGTACTGCGTGGTCACTATGGGCACCCCAAATCCACATGACTAAACTTCTATTTATGTACCCGAAGAAAAACCCGATCCAAATCAAAACATATTGTAATTACCTGTTGTAGACACCCCAAAATGAGACTTCCGTACATGTTTTTATCCCCAATGATGAAAAGAAACACTTGGAGAACCTTTTGGAATGGAATTATCCAAGTCAACTCAGTCAACAGTGTCGCACAACACTCATCTCTCATGTGCAACACTTGCTCAGTCATGCACGGTGCTCTTTTTGAACTTTGGCAGTGGAAGTGTGCTGCGCAACACAGTTTCTATACCGCACGGTAGAGTTACAGTGCCGCACGGCACTGTCAGGCATCAGATTAACTTTTGCAGAAGTCCCAGCGGCTCAAATTGTTGAGGTTTCTTTCCCTCTGCTATGATGATTTCGTGTAGCCTACTATTTTTTAGTACACACCAAGTATACTTGGTGATCAAGCACAACTCTCACCTATATATACATGTCGATCGGTTGGGAGAGGAGAAGAGGAAAGATTTTGAGCAAAAACCCAACCAAAAATCCAGAAAAACCTCTCTAAAACCTCTGTCTAAATTCTACCCATGTCTTAAACCTCCCATTCCTATCACCAATTCTCTTCAAAATAGTTCTTTATCCCTCTCAAAGAAAACCCAGTTCAAAAACCTTCCAATACACTGTTTTCAGTCCAAACATGTTCTAAACCACCATCCATTCTTTAAACCCATAACCGAGCAATCGCGTCGCTGTGATCAGAGCGGAGTTTGGAGCAGGAAGGAGGTTCAGGTTGCAACAAGGAGTTCCAGAGGGCATCCCATTCCGAGCAAGTTTCAACCGAAGGTATAATTTCGATTTTCAATCGCTTCAATATTCTGAGGGGAGGTGAAGCCAGGTTCAAGGTGGTTCATTAATACCTCCCTTGGGCCTAGTGGATCCATATTTAAGTAACATTTGATAAAAATTTCCTTTGTTAAATCAAAAATCTCCACGATTACATCTTGTGGCAAAATCATTGAGCCAAATGGTGTAATTAATCCAGGAGAAACATTTCAAATACAAAAACATGATTCTCTGTTCTCTAGAATAACTTAGTTTTCATCCATTATCATATCATGTACGTGCTTGCTTTGCTTTCCCACTAAAACCAAATTTTCAAACTGTTTACTGCTTGAACAGTGGTGCACGGCACTCTTTTTGTGCCGCACAGCACAAGCAGAGTGTCGCACGGCACTCTTTTCCAAATCCAAATTTTAAAATCATTTTCTCTGTAAAACAATTTGGAAGTTTGCTTTTATGCTTGATTATTTGCTGTTTACTTCGTTATTCACTATATTTCATTATCATCATCTACTTTACCCGATTAACTGTTTATTTGATAAAGTTCGGCATTAAAAGTTTTCCAAAAATCCCACAAATATTTAGTAAAGACCGATTTTTAATCGGGAGAGCGGGGTGCATTAAAACCTTTCCTCGTTCGTAACCTGGCTCTCGAATCCAAAACGAATCTCTGGATTTCAAATTATTTTTAAATCATTTTTTCTAAATCATTTTTGAAATTGGTTTCTCGGGTCCTAAATCATTTTTCAAAACCCGGGTGGCGACTCCTACTTTTCAAAAACAACAAGTTTTCCTAAAACAATCGTGGAATCGACCTCCACACCTGTTTGGCCACTGACTACTGTTGTGCAAGCGAAGGAACTTGATGACCGGGCGACTTCAAAGGCAACAACGGAGCGAATAAGTACTCCAACAATGCATGTACTACATCCTCCACTTGGCTCACCGACAACAACGACAAAGATTCCATGTTTCACCTGCTACTGAAGCTACTAGTTGACCAGACGACTTCAGATGCAAAAACGGAGCGACTTTGTACTCCAACAATGGCTGTAGTATATCCTCCACCGGGCCAATCGACGACGACGACAAAGATTCCATGTTTCCCCCGCTACTGAAACTTTTTTCAACGTTTAAAAAACCAAATCAAACTCCAAGAAATTAGGGTTTCAACTTATTGCGGCTTGTACTGAGCAATGTTAAAATTGATTTTTTACATGAATGATGTACTCAACCTTCCCAACAAATTTTACGGTTTCAATCACAAATTCAGATTATAGGGGTCCACATTTATACTGCGATGGTCACTATGGGCACCCCAAATTCACATGCCTACACTTCTATTTATGTACCCGAAGAAAAATACGATTCAAATAAAAACATATGGGAATTACCTATTTGGCCACCGACTGCTGTTGTGCAAGCAAATGAACTTGGTGACTGGACGCCTTTAGAGGTAACAACGAAGCGACTAAGTACTTAAACAATGCATGTACCTCATCCTCCACTGGGCCCACTGTGGACGATCGACCTCCACCGGTTGTCATATGAAAATGGTTGTTTTTGAAAAACGAGTCGCCACCCGGGTTTTGAAAAATGGCTTAGGACCCGAGAAACCGTTTTGAAAATGATTTAGAAAATAATTTGGAAACCAGAGATTCGTTTTGGATTCGGGAGCCAGGTTACGAACGGGGAAGGGTTTTAATGCACCCCGCTCGCCCGATTAAAAATCGGTCTTTACTAAACATTTGTGGGATTTTTAGAAAATGTTTTGATGCCAAATTTTAACAAATAAACATTTTTAAATCGAACTAAGCAGACGATAATAAAGAAAAACAAGCAATTAACATGCAAATTACAGTACAAAAATCAAGTGATTCAAACTGTTCGTACAAGGAAGTGATTCAAAATTTCAATTTTTACAAAAATGTGCCGTACGGCATACTAGGTGTACCGTGCGGTACAGAAAGTGTGTCGTGCGGCACTGTTTATCATTCTAATGGTCAAATTTTCAAAAGAGTGCCGTGCGGTACAGGAGGAGTGTCGTGCGGCACTGTTTACTTCACAACAGTTTGAAACTCTGATTTTTCGAAATGATTGAATGGAAACTCATACAAGGCATGAAACTTGATTAAAAATAGATTATTTTGGATAGGAAAACAGTATGCTTAAGTAAAGAATGTTCCTCCTCACTAAATTACCCCGTACGAGGCGATATTTTCACTGTACGACGCAATCGGGAGATCACGAATCAAACTGATTTTTTATGTAACATGGGCATACCAAATGTGGAGATGATATGGAAGATCATTCCACACTTGGTACCCCTCCCCTCAGGATACCAAAGCTAAGAAGTTTGGCGAGCCTCCTCTGGACTCCAACTTCACTCTGGTACAGCAGCAGGGATGATTGATTTCTGGAATTAAATGGATTTGTAATGGTGAACTCGTGGTTTCGGACAAAAAAAACAGGGGAATTGGTTTTTCGAACGGGATTTCTTGGGTGAAGCTTGAAGAGTGATAGAGGATTTAGGAAATGAGTAAGGTTGTGGGTAGGATTTAAGAGAGGTTAACCATGGTTCTTCCCCCTTTTTTTTCCCGGACATGGTTCGGCATTTATAGCCGAGATGAGCGTATCCTCCAAGCAAGTGTGTCGACCAAGAAAAATGATTGTGGGCTACTCCTCCTAGCCTTTTTCCTCTCCAAGAAACCATTATTGAAGCTGGGTAACGCATGTCAACAAAGGAGCTGCTGGAGCTTCTGTAGAAAGTCAGTTTATGCATGACAGTGCCATACGGCACACGAACTGTTCCGTGTGGTACACAAACTGTGCCGTGCGGCACACTTCCACCGCCAATATCCAAAAAGAATGCCGTGCGTGATTGACGAAGCACCGTACTTGAGAGATGAGTGTCGTGCGACACTATTGACCTTGTTGATTTGAAGAATTCCATTCCGAGAGGCTTTCCGAACATTTCTTTTCATCATCGGGGAAAAAAAAATGTGTACGAAGGCCTCATTTTGGGGTGTCTACACCCACCGACAACGACGACAAAAACGATTCTATCTTTCCCCCGCTACCAAAGCTACTTGGTGACTGGACGACTTCAGTGGTAACAACAGAGCGACTAGGGGGTGTTCCACTAAACAAGTTTTGTTTTAAAACTGCCTTGGTGTTCACACCTTTATATGTGATGTTTTGTGAGATGGTGACATGTCTTGGTTTTTGGGAAAAACTAGTTTTTGAAAAAAACTAGTTAGTGGAACACCCCCTAAGTACTCCAACAATGGTTGTACTATATCCTCTACCGGGCCCACCAACGACAACGACGACCAAGATTCTATGCTTCCCCCGTTATTGAAACTTTTTCCAACCTTCAAAAAACCAAATCAAACTCCAAGAAATTTGAGTTTCAACTAATTGGGGCTTGTACTGGGCAATGTTAGATTTGATTTTTTACTTAAATGATCTACTCAACATTCCCAACAAATTTTAAGGTTTTAATCACAAATACAAATTATAGGGGTTCACAATTGTACTGCGATGGTCACTATGGGCACCCCAAATCCACATGCCTACACTTCTATTTATGTACCCAAAGAAAAACACGATCCAAATGAAAACATATAGGAATTACCTGTTTGGCCACCGACTGCTGTTATGCAAGCGAAGGAACTTGGTGACTGGACGACTTCAGAGGTAACAACGAAGCAACTAAGTACTTAAACAATGTATGTACTACATCCTCCACTGGGCCAACCAACGACGACGACAACAACAAAGATTCCATGTTTCCCTTGCTACTGAAGCTACTTGGTAAACGGACGACTTCAGAGGCAACAACGGAGTGATTAAGTACTCCAACAATGGTTGTACTACATCCTCCACCGGGCCCAGATACAGATTATAGAGGTCCACAATTGTACGACGATCGTCACCCCAAATCCACATGCCTACACTTCTATTTATGTACCCGAAGAAAAACACGATCTAAATCAAAACATATTGGAATTACCTGTTCGGCTACCGACTGCTGTTGTGCAAGTGAAAGAACTTGGTGAATGGACGTCTTCAGAGGGCACAACGGAGCGACTAAGTACTCCAACAATGCATATATGACATCCTCCACTAGGCCCACCGACAACGACGACGACGACGACGACGACGAAAAGGATTCCATGTTTCTTCCGCTTCTCAAACTTTTTCCAACGTTCAAAAAAGCAAATCAAACTGCAAGTAGTTAAGGTTTCAACTAATTGGGGCTTGCACTGGGCAATGTTAAATTTGATTTTTTACATGAATGATCTACTCAACGTTTCAACAAATTTTGCGGTTTCAATCACAACTACAGACTATCAAGGTCCACAATTGTACAGCGATGGTCACCCCAAATCCACATACCTACATTTTTATTTATGAACCTGAAAAAAACACGATCCAAATCAAAACATCTAGGAATTACCTGTTGCGTCACCAGCTGTTGTTGTGCAAGTGTTGTAAAATTTTAAAGTACTCGCAAGCGCACGAATCATATTGAAGTATAGCAATGCAAGTGCGAGGTCGAACCCACAGGGACTTGTGTTTTTTAATTGGAAAGCTAAATGATCTTGAACTAATTAAACCCTAACCTAGTTCCCAAAAGTTGTGTTTAAAATAAAATAAAATAATGACAAAACAAATAATTAAACTAGCACGCAAAAATAATGGAGATTAACGGTTGAGAAAATACTAAGGTTTCGGAATCCACACCCATAAACATTTATCAATTAATCTTATGCAATGATTTTTCTTTGATTTCTACACAATGATTTAGAGGCTAATCTTATCACCGAGGAAAATATAATTATAAGCACTTTTTTTATTTATGACAAAAATATGTTCTCACTCTGCGTCAATGTTTAAGCCAAAATCATCCACTGTATCCGTAAGAACAAATCACAATGGATACCCCGTACTTAAATATTTGCGTTTAATAAACCAAGCAATTCGATTAATAAGATGACTTCAAATCATGGAAAAAAACCCATTCGTAACGATTGAATCCGTATCCAAAGTTCATGCATATTAATTAATGAGTCGAGAACAGTAAATAATAAATGCACGAAGGAAAAATCAAATACATATAATCATTTAATAAAAATTATGGGGCTTCATCCTCAACCCTAGTTGAGAATTTTAGCCTACCCATAGACAAAATTAAAACCTCACGGAAATTTCTTTTGCCCATCTTCTTCTCCAGCCGTGTACCACACTGATTTCCGTTGCTGCGGCTTGGCCTCCTATTGCGTGATATCCCCCTTGGCTGTAACCCTACTGCCTTTATATAATCTGAATGCCCGGCCAAGAATATTCCCTTGTTGAAGAAGAATTTTCCTATATTAAACACTTTCCTATTTGATTATACCCGAAATCTTTCTGGCAAGTGCAATAATTTCTGTGTGTCCAAATTCTACATCCAGCCAATTGGTTATCACCTCACATGTGTACCTCATTATGTATAGTCCAAGGGTTGCACCAATTTCTTCACTAGTAAATCAAAATTAATGCCGTGCTTGTAAAATTCCAATGGACCAACCAAATAAATTGTTACGATCGGTCACGCATTAATAACTAGCTAACCGCCCGACTCGGATTCAACACCAGAAATATTTTTATTATCATATTGTCTTGCAAATTACAAATTCAAAGTAAATTACCAAAAAGATAATAATAATGCCTAATTAAGCACAATAAAGGATTAACAATATGCGATATATGGATTGCGACGTATTCATACTTTGGGTTCATCAGCAAGCGAAGGAACTTGGTGATCGGACGACTTCAAAGGCAACAACGAAGTGACTAATTACTTCAACAATGCATGTACTACATCCTCCACTGGGCCCACCGACGGCAACGACAACAAAGATTTCATGTTTCCCCCGCTACTGAAGCTTTTTCCAACCTTCAAAAAACCAAATCTAACTTCAAGAAATTAGGGTTTCAACTAATTGGGGCTTGTACTAGACAATGTTAAATTTGATTTTTTACATCAATGATCTACTCAACGTTCCCGACAAATTTTACTGTTTTAATCACAAATACAGATTATAGAGGTCCACAATTGTACGGCGATGGTCACTATGGGCACCCCAAATCCACATGCCAACACTTCTATTTATGTACCTGAAGAAAAACATGATTCAAATCATACCATATAGAAATTACTTGTTTGGCCCCTGAATGTTGTTGTGCGAACTTGGTGACTGGACGACTTCAGAGGCAACAACGGAGCGACTAAATACTCCAATAATGCCTGTACTACATCCTCCACTGGGCCCACAAACGTCGACGACGAGATAGATTTCATGTTTCCCCTACTACCGATACTTTTTCCAACCTTCAAAAAACCAAATCAAACTCCAAGAAATTAGTGTTTCAACTAATTGGGGCTTGTACTGGAAAAAAATTTACCAACTTATACTGGCAAGACTATACTTCACACATACCTGTCAGAGAAAAATGTCAGAACTGAAAGGCCTTGTTAACTCCGTGAAGAGAGGAGAGAGAGAGAGAGAGAGAGAGAGAGAGAGAGAGAGAGAGAGAGAGAGAGAGAGAGAGAGAGAGAGAGAGAGTGTGTGTGTGTGTGTGTGTGTGTGGAGTGGGACCAAATTGCATAGAAGTGGAGACAGCTGTGGCTGAGTATTTTGCTTGAAAAGGTGCGAAGAGTCTGACCATGTAATTCATGTGGAAAAGTGTAAAGCATTTTTATTTTTTTATTTGCCTTTCTCAGAGGAAAAAAGGTGTCGAAAACAAAAATAGACTGGATAGTGGAGGTACACCATTTTTTTAGGCTGAATAGAACCATTTATTTACTCCATACAATCCACTAAAAACTTCACACATTACATTATTGGCTAAAGACTGAAATGCCCCTTAAAAATAGCACCCCAATTAGCCCTTTCTTCTTCTTCCTCCCCGTTCCCCTATAAATCAAACCAGACGCCATCTCCGCCACTGCCACCCTTTTCCACTCGAACCAGACGCCATCTCCAACTCTTTTGACCTACCACTGCCACCTTTTCCACCTCTGTGATGGACATAGTATCTTTCGTGGAGCTAAAATCTCATAAAGAGGTAAGGAATCCATTTGAATACTAAAACCTCGACTGGAAAAAAACTGCCCAGAATTTTGACATTCACACCTTGAAAACCGACCATATTTTTTACATTCTCACACCGAAATTTGTGCACATATTCGACATTTGGATATCGAAGTTGATACTTCAAACATTTTATATTTTGACAACATACATTCGACAAGCTAATGTCGAAATTCATCATAATTTTCGATAAACTAATGTTGAAATTCATATATTGTTTCGACGTTTGGATACTGAAGTAGATACTTGGGAAATTTCTTAATTTGACAACTTACGTTTCGACAAGCTAACGTCGAAATACATCATTTTTTTTTTTTTGCGATTTTAGCTTGTCAAAAAATATGATGTATTTCGACATTCAAATACCGAAATAGATACAAAGAGCAGAAATCCAATTTTCACAGTTTGCTTCTTGCAGGGCCACATAGACAGAGAGACGATGGTGGTGGTTGAGATGGTGGTGGTCGATTGGTGGAGAGAGAGAGAGAGAGAGAGAGGAAGGTGTAACGCCTCAATTTTCGGAAGCATTAATTAAGACAACTAATTAGGATTAATTTAATAAAAAGAGTTCCCGTCAGAGTTCACGTTGGAAAATGTGAAGTGCAGCCCCTTACAAAATACTTAGTACGGTTTGAGAAATTAATATTACAGACCCAACATTAAAAATAAAGGGGTGGGTTCTACAGATTAAGGTTCAACTCTAGATTCCACGGCTCATCCTGAGCCTGGTCTGCCGGAAAACCCTCGGCTCCAAAATAACTGTCTCCTTCGACACCAACAGTACCTGCTTGATTACAGTCTGTCATAATACGTCTGAGTCACGAAGCAACATCATAGTATTATACCAGGGTCACACAAAGTGTAACACCGTGGGCGATAAATCACTCAATAGCTACTCTAACCCTTTTAACCCTTGCTTAACATACAAGTACAACATATATGATTGAAAAGCAGTAATTAAAGGAATAAGCAAGTAATTAATCGTAAAGCAGAAAATAAACACATAACCGATTTCATTACTAGCCATTAGCTTACATATTCATCTAAGTTCTCAACCTAGAGAACTTTCCTCCCGGTTAACCACTAAGGAATATGACCAAACTGTGATTTACTCCCCCCTTGCTTGTCCTTCACTCGAGGGCCCCGACGAAAGGTATATGAATTTCCTAGGGACGAAACTGTACCACTGGGCTACGTATGGCAACTGCCAGGTCCTGTAGGTATATAGCCGAAACTGGTCTGTAATACTTCCACCCTTATAACGCCTCAAAATTCAAATGAAGCAAATCACAGAGTGTTACATCCTAGGGTTTCGAAATCAAGGCAGACTGCCAAACAATCCTCCAAAACAATCACTTGGCAGAACTGCCATTCAACAACAATCTTGGGGTAACTCCCCATCAATCAATTCCAATTCACTTTTCCATTAACCTCATCGTCTATGTGATATTCACGTACGATCACCCAACCCGGGAACCTAGTTGTCCATTCTAACATTCAACACGTTTTATGGAAAGTGCACTTAACAGTAGAAGGAAAGCGATTACGATATTCTAAGGTTCACAAAATCAAGTAACACGATTCACAAGTTCACAAATCATCACAAACCAAAGTAATTGAAAACAAGAGCCTTAACATAATTTTAAATAAAGTATAGGGTCATAAACGTAATTTATAGAAATAGGGGGTCGCCATTGAAATTTTAAATAAGTATAAGGGTAAAAAAATTAATTTCACGGTTCTAGGGTCCTTAGCGAAATTTTACTGACTTTGGGGGCCTTTTTGTAAATAAACTTTATACAAGGGCAAAATGGTAATTTTGCCACCGACAAGGATAAATACGTAAAAAGATACTTTATTTTAGTTAGTAAAGTCCTAATTTGTCACAAAACGCAATTCCTTGATTTTTTTTATTAAGTACAAAACTACACATTATGTAATTTACACACACAAGGGCAAAATGGTCATTTTACACCCGAAGGGCATTTTGGTCATTTTTTTACACTCCTAAATTTCCAGTAGTGACATTTAGTTGATAAAAATTGGTTTCATAAATAATACACAAGTACGCACGCCAACTTTCACAAAATTACACTTTAAACTCCTAACTTTAACACAACGATCAAGAACAAGGTTAAGCACAATAAATTCATGGAGAAACTCACATAAACACTTAGTAAATTCTTAAACATGCTTGGAATAGTTAAAAACATTAACCACAATGAATCTAAGGTTTACTAAGCACGAAAACACGGTTTGGGGTAAAAAGGGTCACATCGCGTTTTGGCTTGGGTTTCGTGAAACCCTTGACTTGAGGCTTTAACCCCTCAACTCTAAATTACTCTTAGACTATTCTAACTTATTCAAAAGCTTGGAATAGGTTGGGTATGAGTTTCTACCTTGTTTTGCGAAGATTTGGCGAAAAACGGGTTTTTGCGAAAAACCGGTGGAGGGAGCTCTTTGGCTGGCCTTGAGTGGCTTTGGTGGTGAAATGTGGGTACCTTGGAGTGTGCTGGATGATCTTGAATTGGAAGATGAGAGGTGGGAGCTTGTGGTCGATGTTTTGAAGTGAAAACCCAAATTTATTGACTTTTCTCACTCTAGAACTTGAAGGATGGTAATGGGGCTTTGTGTTCTTGATTTGGGAGTTCTTGGGAGAGTTTGGAGGAGGAAGAGAGTGAAGGAGAGGGGCAGTAGAGTTTCTGGACGAAATTGGGATTTGGGGGAGTATAAAATGGATTTTGGGTGGAGTTTGGAGTGTAAGATTGGTGAAAGAAGTACCATAGTGGGTTAGGAAGTGATGGGGGAGGGTGGTGGAGTGTATGGCAGTCAAGGGGGGGCCATGTTGACTGATTTTGGATGATGGGAGGAGGTAGAGTGTGGTATTGGTGATGGTTGGTGATGGTTGGGTAGTGTGGGATGATGTATAAAGTACATGTATACACATATATGTGTATGTGTACTAGTATTGCTTGTGAATGCGTATGAAAGTGTATAATTACGTATGAAATGAATTTATAAAAATGTAATGCTCGCGATTAAAATGTAAACGCGCCTTAGAGTCGAATTTGTAGCAATTTGGAAGTATTAGGGTATAAACTGTAGTAATTTCAACTTAAGGGCCCTAAGTGCAATTAGAAATTAAATAACGAAATTAAATAATCCTAAATTTTATTAAAAAATTCGAATTATTACAAGAGGAGAGGCTTACCGGAGTGCTTGGAAGGCGGAGGAGCGACGGCGTTGATGGCATTTTGCACTTTTCTTGGTGGCTATGCTAGACGGCGATAGAACAAAGAGAGGATAGGAGAAGATTTAGGAATTTAGGGTTTTTTTAAGCTGAAGGGTATTGTGGGAAGTTTAGGTGTGTTTAGTGGGTTGTATTAAAAAAAAAATTGACTTTTAGCAATTGGTATTAAAAAAAGAAAAAAAAAATCGGCCTAGGCCTACTCGATTACCAACTTGCAATCTTTATAGCTTTAGATTTTTGTCCTAATTTTTTTCCATTTTGGTTTTTTCCTAAAAAAATAACTTGTGATACATGTGATATCAATTAACCGACAATAATTTAATTTCAGTATGATATTTGGATTGTTATCATTGTGCTCCAGTATAAATATGATATTTTGATCTCCCAGAATCAAAAGAGATGTGCGTGAGTTGGTCTAAAGACCCGGTATCAAAATGTATTTAACTATGTATATCAAAAAGTGTTAATCGATTCAAGTGCTATTTGAGATTTGAGATGGGCTATATTTAAAAGCATTCAACAATATGTCTTGTCCAAAAATTGTGACCATCATTGTTAAAATTTTACACAATTTAACGAGTGGAAATTAAGATTTAAATGAACTTAATTCTCAAATAAAACATTGATCATATCAAGATTGAATTCAGACCACCCACGTTTTCGAGTATTTATTCAGTGCTCCTCGGACACCTTTACTTGGTGTCTCAACTCTCTCTCCACAATCCTACATATAAACTCTACTTTGGCAAAAAAATTCTTTATTGAAAAAGAATTTGCATTTGTTAATTTTGCACCGATTTTTTATGCATTATTTGTTCGTGTTGATGAGAGAAATCTACAAAGTAAAAAAATATGAAATAATCTAAAATGTTTGTGAATAAAGACAAAAAAAATCCAATAATCCATAAAAATTTGAATTATTGTTGTCTTTAGTGAACTTTTTAAATATTTTTATATTTTTTTTTACTTTTTAGATTACTCTCGTCTTGACAAACGAATAACCCACAAAAAATTAACACAAAATAACAAATGCAAAAAAAATTGAGTAAAGAAAAAAATAAACGGTTATTTTTACCCAAAGCATGTGTTAGTTGTCAAAAAAACTCATAACTTAATTAGGAACCTTACGTCAAATAAGCTCATATACTCCCTCCTTCCCAAAATGATTCTAGTTTTACCAACGAAAAGAAGTGCAAATTTTGGATAAAAGATTAATCACTTCCGTAGTATTATTTTTCGTGTTTCTTCGCTCCAAATTAAAATTCTTGATTAGTAGTTCTTTATTTGGTGGGAAAAAAATTCTAATAGGAGTAATTTTTTTATCCAAAATTTACACATCTTTTCGACGTATGGAGTATTTAATTATGAAGCCTACATGAATATTTGATCGTGAAGGGCTAAGACACCACTAAACGATGCACTAAAGCATCCAATTATTTTTCCTCACTCTCGTATATACTTTGAGGCTAAATAAGAAAGTTTACCTTTTGTTTTGTTTATATTAAAAAAAAAATTGCATTTGTTTGTTTTGCGCCAAATTTTTTTTTTTTTTTAGTTATTGGCTCTTTTCGACGAGAAAAATAAAAAATTAATTTTTTTGAAAAGATAAATAAAGATAAAAAAAAAGCCAAAAAAATGACTTATTTTTGTCTTTACTAAAAAATATCGGTCATAATTTTATAAATTTTCGATTCCTTTCATCGAGCCAAAAAATTTGAATACAAAAAAAAAAGTTCAATTTTCTTTTTTGGAAAATGCATAAAAAAAAAAATCCCATCCTCCAATGCACTTTTTACGCTTTTCAATATATTTACACTTACTTTTATATATTTTTTGAGCTTAGCTGGAATATGGCAGGGAGTTTTTAATTAGAGATACCTTATCATTAGGGAGATCTTGGACTTATAAAAATTCCATGGTATTTGTGTTTTCGTAATTATGACCGCCTTTGTGTGGGCAGTACAGGCACAGAGGACGGAAGGACGACAGTTATCCCAAGGATCCAATCCTCCAACACCCTTTTTGTTTTTGTCTTCCTTTTTGTTTTTGTCTTCCCCAATACGCGGTTTACGCACAATATGTGTACTACACCTTAGAAAAGGTTAACATGTGTCCAATGGATTTATGTTCAATCTTATAAAAAATGTATTGAAATTGTTAAAAATTTGTATAAAAATAGATATACATGTATTGAAACTATAAATTAAAAATGCATTGGAGTGCATATTCTTTTTGTTTTTGTGTGATGTGCCCAGTAGACACAAAATAGCAAGACCCCGTTATCTTTTATCTATAACTTTGTGGAGTACATGTATTCTAGACAAGTAGCATTAGCTTGTGAAGCAAGTTTCTACAACTGGTTACAGGAGGATATAAAGTCCCGCCACCACCCAATAGTCATTCCTCGTAAGCCTGACGACACCCACACGCAATGTGAACTAACGTGGACGTTGAACGTACAATAATAATGGGTAAAATTGCACTCATCTCCCTGGGTTCGTTTGACAAACACGAAAACCCCTCTCGAGATTTTTTAAATAACAGAAAGCACCCATTACTGTTTCCCACACAAACTACTTTGTCTTAACGTACTTGAAACAGTTATGCAAGTAACATAATAATACAACATTAATGGTCCACCAACACTTGGGGGGTGTTCCGCTAAAAAAAAAATAGTTTAGTTTTAACTCAAAAATTACTCCATTCCGCTAACAAAAAACCAACAAAAAAACCACTTAATTCCACTAACCTAAGAAAACCCAAAAAACCAAAAAAACTAGTTAGTGGAACAAGTTAGTTTTTTTTTTTTTGCAAAACTAAAGATCCAAAAAACTAGTTAGTGGAACAAATTAGTTTTTTTTTTGCAAAACTAAAAACCAAAAAGCCAAAAAAATTAGTTAGTGGAACAAGTTAGTTTTTTTGCAAAACTAAAGATCCAAAAAAACCAAAAAGTCAAAAAAAACTAAGTTAGTGGAATATGGCCTTAGGGGGTGTTCCACTAACAAAAAATAATTTTTTTCCAAAAACTAAGACATATCATCCTCTCATAGTACATCACATAAAAAACAGTGAAAAACCAGTTTATTCTAAAAACATCCTTAGCGGAACACTCCCTTAGGCTTTAAATGATTTGTGTAGCTTGCTACAAAATTACAATTATAATATTCGAGGTTGTCACTAGTAGTGGAGGACGAAAGATTGCCAAATTTGGTCTAATTTGCAGGGACACTTTTCAGTAATTCTACAAAAAAATATATTAAAGTGTAATTGAGTATGTAACTAGGAGCACATAGAAAGTTATTTTAAAGTGGAATAGAATACAAAGACTCATCTACTCCCACCGTCCCAATTTATTTGTCCCAAAATTTTGTCTAGTTTCCAACATTAATAGACTAATATCTATGGAATTTCCTTTTTACCCCTTATCCTTTGACTTGTATTAATAATTTTTAACTTTTGAAGGGCATGCAACTTTTGAAAAGTTGTAGATTTGATGAATATGCTCCCATTAAACGTTGTTTTCTCAAATTGGACAGAATTAGGATTGAGGGAGTATGAATTGAAATTTTGAAGAGGTTTATAGAACAACAGTGCAATCTAATTAATTTATAGGTTCAAATTTTAATTGTAAAATGATAATAAAAATCATAGCTACTTTAAAGAATTAATTCATTCTTTTTAAATTTAGTAGGGGGTCAAGTGGCTTGCCTAGCTATATATACCCCCACCTTTTTTTTTTGTTTTGAATTGAGAAAGATATTCTATATATATATAACAGAAACAAACAACAAAACAAAAAAGGCTGCAAAAAAAAAAAAAAAAACAGCGCTGAGGATAAACCCCCATCAAACACACTCGTAAAAGAGGGTGGTGTGATCAGATTGCACGTTCTGAAAGCTCATTCTCACCGCAAGCTAAAGGAGCAATTATTATGAAAGAAAACCAATTTTAAAGAACAGGGTAGATTTCTGGAATTTGTAGGAACTATAGGAGTGGGTAATGTAAATTAGAGAGTAACATTATATGAGGAGAGTGCGTGCGTGCGTGCGTGCGTTTCCGCGTAGAGAGATGAGACCGAGGGGACTACTGTTTGGAGGAAGAAAAAGAATGAGAGAGACAAAGGGAAGGGAGACTCTGGCCAAAGGAGCTTTCTTTTTGCCTTTGGTTTTCAAATTCCAGAAATCTGAACAAACCATATAAAAAAACGCTCTCTTTGACATGACCTCCCTTATTAATAGTAAGCCCGAAATAAAAAATAAATAAAAAACCTTCTTTTTGTCGCCCTTTTGACGATTTCACACCTTATTTTCACACCGCCCCTCCCCCCCACCCCACCATATAAATCATTCCTCTTCTCTCTCTACACATCTTTTTGTTCTTTCTATTGGATTCACACCTTCCTTCTACGCAAAGCGATTCTCTTTCTCTCTCTACATCTTTCTTTCAGTATATGTATACATATACTATATCAAGAGTAGGTCTTTGATGGAAGGTCATCCACATCAACATCAACATCATCAGATTAGTGTGAACATAGATACAGGGGATAGGTTTCCCCAATGGAGTGTTCAGGAGACGAGGGATTTCTTGATGATTCGAGCCGAGCTGGATCCCACGTTCATGGAAACAAAAAGAAACAAGCTCTTGTGGGAAGTGATTGCTACCAAAATGAAAGAGAAGGGTTATAATCGAAGCGCAGAGCAGTGCAAGTGCAAGTGGAAAAACCTTGTTACTCGGTATAAGGTACTCCATTAGAAATATTTTTTTTTGGGGTAAATACTCCATTAGTAATATTACTATTTACTACTCCCCAAACCCAATACAAATTGTTTACTTTTTTATATAAATATATAGACGCAGGCAAAAATATAGATACACACACATGTAAAGATATATATTAGGTCGTAACTCGTAATGATTCTAAAATGATCTTTGGCCGAAATGATCATTTTAATTAAAATACTCCATTTTGGGGTAGATCTGATATGATTTTTGATTTCTTTAAATTATATATGTGGGTTTCATATATAAAAAGTAAGACGTCAAATGAAATCCAAATATGATCCATGTATATTTATCTAGATACATAGATATATTTTACTTTTAAGGTATAAATATTCAGGTGAGTTTTTTTTTTTTTGGTCGAGGTTTATTACTGTATATTTTTTAGTTAATTTACTTGTTATTGTGTGCTACTTACTTAGGGCTCGTGTGAAACCATGAGCCAGATGGTATTAGTTTTTCTATATATTAGAGTATTATTATATCAACAAAAATTAAACCAACCATAAAGCTCGACAACACGTGATTTGAAGTGATCTATTTACGAGCTGAATTCTAGATAAAATATTAAAATTCACTGGATTATGGGTTAAGAATTTTCCCCCCTTCTTTCTTCTTTAACATTATAAAAAAAATAAAAAATAACGTATGTCATTGTTGATTAATTTCTTATTAACATCTTTTGCTAAAACATAGGAGTGTATTTTTAAACATACATGCTACACATGCATATGTATAAGATAAATCACGAAGATAACCAAGAGACTGTATGATCACGGGTTTGATGTATCTCAATTTTTCCGTTTTACTGTTTTAGGGATGTGAAACCATGGAGCCTGAAGGAATGAGGCAGCAATTTCCATACTACAACGAGCTACAAACTATTTTTGCCGCGAGGATGCAGAGAATGCTATGGATGGAAGCGGAGGGCGGAGCAAGCGCGTCCAAAAAGAAAGGGGTGCAACTTTCATCAGACGATGAGGATGATAACGAATATAGCGATGGAGGAGAGAAGGCAAGTAGCAAGAAGAAAAGGAAGGTAGTCAAGGGGGGTGGTGGTGGTAGTAGTAGTGCAACAATTAGTGAAAATATGAATAGTTTGAAGGAGCTTATGGAGGAGTTCATGAAGCAACAAATGCAAATGGAGATGGAATGGATGAAAGCCTATGAGAGGAGAGAGGAGGAGAGGAGGGTGAAGGAGATGGAGTGGAGACAAACAATGGAAGCCTTGGAGAATGAGAGGTTGATGATGGAAAAGAGGTGGAGAGAGAGGGAAGAAGAAAGGAGGATGAGAGAGGAAGCCAGAGCTGAGAAAAGGGATGCTCTTATAACAGCACTATTAAACAAGCTTAGAAGAGAAGAGATGTAGTTTGGGCATGCTCTTTGTTTGTTTTGTTGTACTTTTGAGGAAGAGGATAGCTATACGTGAGAGGTTTGAGGTTTGTCTTCAACTCTCATTTAGCTCATGTTTTGTTTTATGGTTAGAGTTATATAGAATCTCCAATTTTTCTCTCAATTTGATAGTTTTTTGGGAAATTGATGATCTCCAATTCATGTTAAAGCTCGAGGTGTTATTTTTGGGAAACCTAGAAGGATCGATTGAGTAAGAGTATAGCAGCAAGTAAGGGTCTCCGATGGAATGTTTGACTTTCACCGCAAGTAAAACAAGCCCTTAATAGTCACTAAAGATTTGTCTTGTCGTTAACATCAAGGTCATAAGAGTATGCATAATTTGACGCTCATAGAACACGGCCAGTTTTTTTTTCTTCTTCTTTGTTTTTGACAAAAGAAAAGCTTTACTGCGCTGACCAAAAGATATTTAAATAACTCTCCCCTCTCTTGACAAGACTCTCCTGTCCAAGCATGTTAAAATTATGTGACCATAAACCATTTCAATGATGAAGTGGACGATGATTTGCTTCAAACCACTGTGAATTTGTCTATGTATTATTACAAAAAAATATGCAGTTCTTGACTGCCATCTCATCTAAAAGCTTGATCTGTCATATAATGTAGCTATTATATATAGAAAAAAACACATTCATATTACCACAATTCTAGAGCTCTCTCTTTTACGTTGTCGTTGTGAATCTTATGACAGTATTAGGGCTGTCAAAAAAATCCGGGAACAGGGAATCCGAACTGGACTGTAGGTTTTGGATTGGGTCCATGGATTAAGGATCCGGATCCATGGATTTTCGTTAAAAAATCGTAGATAAACCGGATCAGACCGTGAGAAGAAAACTCCGTCATTTGACATCTTGGATTAGTGGAAGTTGAACTCTTCTAAGTACCCCATTCTTTCTAAAATTGCTCGGATGCTTTAGCCATACATGTCTCAACAGTTGCTTCTAAAGCTGCTTTTAGTACTGAAGCTCGAGTTTGTTGACCAATTTCTTAGTTCTCTTTCTCCAAAGCTTGTTGGCTGCTTAATCTGTATGCAAGATTGGTTGCATGCTCTCCATTTCCATTTGAAGTGAAAGAGAATATGGAACAAATACAAGAGCTTGAATTAGGTAAAATTCTACTTTATTTGTGCTTATTGTATTTTAGTTTCGTAACTTTGTTAATTTGTATGCAAGAGTTTGATTTCTAATCTATATTACCTTCATTCATTTCATTGCAGCTCTACAAAATGTCTCTCTTAGTCTAATTACCGAGTGATGTGATATTCTTGTTGGTTGCTGCTCTACAGATTGTTAGTTTGTTTGAATATCGGAATTGTGATGGTACTTGAATATCGGGATTGTAATGTTCTTCCAGCATACTCTAAACTCTTGTTGGGCTTTGAATTTGGAACATAAATAACTCTCTGTCTCTCTCTCCCCCTCCCTCTTGAATGTTAGTTTGTCTAAACAAATGGGGATTGTAATAGTACTTGAATATTGGGATTGTAATGTTCTTACAGCATAATCTAAAGTCAAAATTCTTGCTGGGCTTTGAATTTGGAACATATATCTGGAATTTGTTTTTCATATTTATGGAATGTAATAATCTGTTGATAAACTGTGAACCGAACCGCGAGTTATTTGATTGTTTCGAAATCAGATCGTAGACTTTTGGTTCGGACATAGATTGCCTTTTCTTAGAACCGTGACTCACGGTTTGGTCCTTAGATTCATACCAATCCGTATCAACCCGGACCGTTGACCACCCTAGACTGTATAATGATCATGTAGTTCTGCAGTTATTAACAGATAGAAAGCAAAAGCTACAGAAAAAGTTCACGAGAATCTACAAAGTAATAATTATTGTCGAATATGTTGATTTTCAAATATGCAAATGAGATTGCGGTTAATGTTTGTTACATTATCGAAAGTTGGAGTTTACGCCTACAAGGTTGGTGTAAATTGAGGTTCGTGCGTGGAATAATGAGTGTCATGATATTGGGTTGAACATATAAGGAAGTTATTTGAATGGCTGATAGAGAAAATTCGAAGTTCGGGCATGTTCATGCATTAAGGAACTTAGAGGTTTTATAAGGAAGTTGTTTGAATGGCTTATAGAGAAAATTCGAAGTTCGGGCATGTTCATGCATTAAGGAACTTAGAGGTTACTTACATTAAAATTTGTGGATGCATGCATGTATCATGCATGATATTGTCTTGTTTAAGGAAACTATGAGAAAGTTCAAAGTTTCATGGCATTCGCAGATTATACGATGGAATTAAAACTATCATTAATGCAAAGAAAAATTTAGAAATGTGATACCAAATCTTCTTAATAAGGAAAAATGTAACAAAACATTAATGGAAACATTGCCACATACCTATATTTACATGGGACCAGGGGTGCTGTGCAGGGTGTCGTGCACGTGCGGCGGCTCTGATAGCGCTTCGCAAATAAAACGTTCACTGCATAGATCTTGTTGAGTAGAATAAGTATGCAAAAAATCAGCTCGATCGGATATCTTTTAGTGTTTTATTGGAACACATGTAACTTAGCAATAATGGGTTCTAGTGGTTTGATCTAGTGTAATAATATTTTGATGAGGTATTTCATGATATTCGATTGAGTTGTTTTTTGGCACACTTCTTCTACTCGACGAACTCTACTCAGTGAACGTTTCCAATCATCTGAGCGCTACCGCTACATGTGCACAACACACTGCAACACCTCCCGGTTCATTTACATGTCATTGTCCGAGGGTAAAAATATATTTGACCGACATCAATATCTTCCTAAACGAAACATATAGACTTGCAATGAAGAAGTTGGATCGTTAAAGTGAGAATGTGGGTCTCATTTTGCATCACATAAAGTTCACCTACATTAGAAGATATCACATGAGATATAGGATCTTGATTAACATGTACAGGTATACAAAGGGGGACAAAATGAAATGGTAAACATTAGAAAGACTGATGGTTTGTTATCGAACTTGAGGAAAACAAAAAAGTTGAATACAATTAGTTACTTATAACGTCGTCTCATAATGTGGGTCTTATGTATATGTAAGTTCTATCTCATGTGAAAAGGCAATAACAAATACCTATTGTATTGGTTATTTTGTTTACACCTTCGGATTTCCCTTAAGTGGCTTCAATGTTACTCCTATATGGATAGCAGAGGAGTTCAAGGCCTGTTAAGGCCCAATTGGCCCAATTCTGATGTAGGCTAGAAAACTCGGAAGAAAACTTTTCGGAAAGTTCTCGAAGAGGTTTACTTCGATCTACCAAACGGGTGCATCGTTTCTATTTAGAGGTGTCAAACTGGCACGGGCTAGTACGTGCACAGCACAGTATGTTTAATGTGGCACGGCACGGCATTGCACAAGAATGGTTTTTTTTGTTGTTGGATAAATCAGCTTGAAATAGCAAAAAGACTAACTGAATATATAGCCTACAAGGGGCATACACTACCAGGGAGGAAAAAGAAAAAGACAACAAAAAGGAAAAAGAAGCAAAAGGGTGGCCAAACGGCTACAATGGGATAAATAAAGTAAAGGGGTAAAATGTTTCTGACTCCATCTAAAAGAGGGCGAAGAAACACCTAGTACTGAGATTTCCCAAATAACACGAAGTTAATGAACAAACTACTTGCATAGCGAACCAACCGTTGAGCAGGTTGTGTGAGCCGAAGTTGGGCTTCAAAATGGACTTTAGATGAGATTGGGGAAGGCTTGGGCCTTTGTGTTTTACATGGGCCAAATCAGATCAAACCACATTCCAGATTGGACTGGACTTATGAAGACCATTTCGATTTAATCATAGCTTTGCAGATCACGGCCCAATAGGCCGATAGGATTCGGCCGGGCCCTTGAAACATTGGATGATGTTGCTAATCAGCTGGGCCCGTTAGTTGGTCGTCCCTTGTCAAAACATCAGCTGGGAAAATGAGAAAATCTCAAACCTGTAAAAGCAAAATGGGAAACAAATGTTATGGAGACGCAATTGTTTTACTTTTTTGCGATCACAAAAAATATGAAGCAAAAAGCCATTTTTCTTGTAGTGTCTTATCCCTGGGCCCACCTTATATCCATGGTTTGGCAAAACGAAATATCATGGGATAAGATTTCACCACCTCTAAAGTTATCCCTCTATGAGGGATTAAGGGGGGAACTTTTGGACACCCCTTGGCCTCCCCAAAAGTTATCCGGTTGTAGAGGGATTGTTTTTTTGACAATTTCACCACTCCTTATCCCCTTTACCCCCATTACATCATCCACCCCCTCTTATCCCCAACTTTGGTAAACATCCAAACCAAGTCATATTTTATTCCCATACATCCAAACCATCTACTTTTTTATTCTCCTCCATAAACATCAAATCAATGTCGGTCAACCCTCCAAAAATAATACATATTCTTATCTTATCCCCCTCTATAACTTATCCCCCTGAAATTGCCAGTCGGCCCCTTACAGTAAACTAAGCTTTAGTTTGGAACCTATAGAAAAGAAAGGAAAATTAAAAATTAAAAAAAAATCCTCTTCCAATTTTTGGTGTCGAGCGAAAGAAGAAATAAAATAGCTAATTCAAGAATTATGCATAGTAAAATTTTCCTCCCTTATTTTTTTTTTCCTTCACTTTGCTCAGGTTCCAAACACAACATACTGAATTCATCATTTTCTGCGGGAAGAAAAATACTCCTAAAATTCAAATACTAATAAATATTTGTTCATGTCACATCCCACAAGCAAGTTCATGTATGACCTGGCTGAGTAGTAAATCATCAAGAATTTGTTTTCCCAACTCAGTGCAGATCTCCTCAACATCTTTGAAGTGGTTAAGGTCGAGTTTCTCATCACCTATGATCCATTTGGACTCTTGTACACCTTCTTCTGTCAACCTGAAAATCTCATTCAGCACTTGAGAACAATAGACGACATTCATCTTCCTAGTCTTCTTTGGCTTCAAACAAACTTTTTCATCCACGAAAAGTGCTCTATCACAACTTGAACCAATACTAGAACAAGATAATTCCATTGAGTACTCTGCTGCAAGCATAGCATCAAACAAAAACCAAAAACAAAAAAAAAGGTAACATAAAATTTATAACCTTACATGAGTAAGAAATTCAACCATTAATTTCAGATATATAGTTTACCATTGATTTCTCTTGAGAAAAATTCAGTTTTTTTTCCTTTTGTTTTGCCTTTGACTTTTCCATCTTGAATACTGAATACTTTTAAAAAATCTATTTTTTAAAAATAGTTTTTGCTTTAGTATTACGTAAGAGTTATTTCTGCAATATTACGTAGAATTACTGTCATCTATTGAGTAGATTAGATTGGTACCGTGCTTTAAATAATCTAACATCATTTAACCAACATTGAGAAAAGGTTAACAAAGAAACAAAAATACGTAAAATAATTTTGGAGAACTCTTTTTTTTATGCTTTCATTTTCAATAACACGCAAACACATGTTTTCAACCTTTATATTAGAAACTAAAGACAAATTTGCGAAGAAATAAACATGATACAGGGTATTTTGAAATTTCGCTGTATTTTTATTTTAGGAAAACAATAAAATGAAAATGAAAAACAATACTCCCTCTGTCGTCCCCGTTTAATAGTGTTTTTGGAGGATTCCAATTGAGGGGGTGTTTGGGAGCCTACTTTTCAGTTTTTCATTTTCAACTTTTTAGCTTTTTGGCTTTTTAGATTATGGTCAGAATGAATTTTGAATATGAGAAGAGTGTTTGGGAGAAATGTGCAGAATGCATTTTACAAAAGTAGTAGTGTTTGGGAGAAAATGATGAAAATGAGTTATGTATTATTTTTTCCCATTTTGCCCTTATTTCTAAATTATGTTATAAAATATATTTTGATCATCCCTTTTTAAAAAAATAAACAGAAGTCTGATGCTTCACCACTCAAAAGTCCAAACCAAGTTTCTCTCTCTCCCCGATCTTTAATTTCTTTCTCTCTCTCTCTCTCTCTCTCTCTCTCTCTCACACACACACACACACTTTACCAATTTGCTACAGTGTCATCTTCTCTAAAGCCTTAAATTGAAAACCCAACACCTCAAGTTCAAATCAACAGTAAAAATCAAGACAAAAAATCTGTGCAAGAAAGAAGAAAAGGCCAATCTGAGATTCCCAAAGATAATCCAGTTCGTCTTTCAATTCCTCATCGTCTAGATCTGAAGTTTTTTCCGAAGTAGCTCCAACCAGTGTGAAGAAATATCATGAGTCCCCTGCTGTTCGGTGTGTGAGGTGGTAAAAGTGAACCCAGAAATAACGTAAAAAAAGGGTAGAGATGGGAAAGAAAAATTGAGGGAAATGAAAAATGAGAATGAGAAATCAAAAGGAGGTCAAGAGCTGATTCTGACTTTTGGTCTAGAAAGTGAAAACTGAAGAACTCGTTTTGAGAGAATGGGTTCTCTCTCAAGGCGCCCAAACAACCATAAGTTGAAAACAAGAATGGGAAAATGGGAAAATTAAGCGCCCAAACACCCTCTGAATACGGAAACAAAATGATTGCACTTTTAAAAATCTACTTTTCTCATTTCACCCTTCAATCTTTACATTTTCTTACCTTTTTAGTACACTACTAATTTCAAAATGGAAGGGTAAACGAGGAAATTCATTTTCTCATTTCACCCTTCAATCTTTACATTTTCTTACTTTTTTAGTACTACTAATTTCAAAATGGAAGGGTAAACGAGGAAAATCATTTAACTATTACTCATTTAGTTTTGAAATCGGACAATTTTTTTGGGACTACAAAAAGTATTAACCGGACTCACAAATAGGTGGGTGTGTGACTAATGTTCCGAAATCATTCCAAACAATATCCGACCAACTTGATTTTCGGTGTGACTAATGTTCTTGATAACTCTAAATTACAGGCGGTACGGATTAACAAAGTAGACCTTGGGACAGACCACAAATAGGCCAATCGAATGGTGAAATAGACGGCAGAGAAGCTGATGAAACTTTTGTTTTTTTTTTTTTTTGCCCTTTTCTCTTAATCAGTGTCTAGATCAACTTAGTCATACCTCGACTAATTTTAGAAATATATAGTTGGTACGAGAATTTTATGCCGTCGGACCAGATTAACAATATTGTTAGAGTTCCGAAACAAACCTGATGAAGTAATTTGAGGATGTCGGAAAGTGTTTTGAAGATCAAGAACTGAAACTGGACTTGAATTATCCGAATTGCACAGGGGATGGACCTTCTTATCTGGATGGTTAGGAACACTCTTTTTCTTTTTATTCAGAGCTTTCACTGCACTTTTTCCCTTCACAGTCTCCTGCGTTTCGTCACGAATTGCCTGATTTTTCCGAATCAAATCACCATCATCAACCTTTGAAGAATCTTTTCCACAACGCACCCCATTTCGCTCTCCCTTTCTCTCACTAACCTTCTTTTTCTCAGACTTTCTCTCTCCTAAATTCCCTCTGCTTCTATCTGGTTCTACTTCCCTCTGCATCAACTCCTCGAAACCCATCTTAGATTTTACCTTATTAGGTAAATTAACATTATCAACCTTTGAAGAAAACCTGCGATTCACGCTATAATTATGTTCTTTCTTCTTCTTCCTCTCCAACAACATTCTCTCTCCTGAATTTCCCCTGTTCCTCTCTGTTTTTACTGCCCTCTGCTTCAATTCCTCCAAACTCATCTCAGGTATGCTCTTATGCGGCAAACTGACATTGTCAACCTTTGAAGAGAATCTTCGCTTTACCCTATAATTCTTCTCTTTCTCTCTCACACCAACCACCTTCTTCTTCTTCTTCTTCTTCTTCTTCTTCTTCTTCTTCTGATTATCGTCATACCTTCTCTCTCCTAAATCTCCCCCGTCTCTCTCCGTTTCTATTTCCCTCTGCTTCCACTCTTCCACACCCATCATAGATTTCTCACCACTCAAACCCGAAATAGTGCTTCCACCCACTTCGTCGAACCTAAACACAACGAAATCGTTCTCTCTTTGTTGAAACAATGTTGTGTTTTCTTCGCGAAACGACACAGAAGTCCTAACCCGTCGATGATTGAATTGAGTCAGATCGAATTGTGGCAAGTAAGTAACTGAATTAACTGACCTGCTACGTAGAATTGAATCGAGAGTTGTGCGATTTTGAGACCAGTTGAAATCTGGCAATGTTTCTAGACCCATTAGTCTTGCAACTATCCCCGGCGTCGGTGGAACTTGTGGCTTAATTAGCTCGTTCTTTGAATCTTTTTCTGGGTTGTTAGTGGTGGTGTTTTTTTTGAACTGGTTAGTGGTGTTGTTCGGTTCAGCAGAAGTGGAATCAGATGGGTGGGTGGGGAGACTTCCGGTGCACAGGAGCCCGCGTAATATGCCTGAGAGGCACTTGGAAGTTTCATTCTGTGAGTTGGTCATAGTTTGCTCGGAGACAGACATACAGACAGACAAACAGAGATCGGAGATGATTCTTAAAACGAAACTGGAACGAGTGGAAAATGGACGCAAAATTAATAAATACAAAACATTTTTGAATAAAAACAAAAAATGATTCATTTTGAATTATTTATGCCAAAACACCAAGTGTACGCTAGATGGCAATCAGATGGGTGGATGGGGAGACCAATTGTTGACCTTAAAATAAAATAAAATTGACAATATTTTTTTATTAGGGGCAAGAGGGTAATTATATTTAATCTACTCAACTAACCATTGAGGGTTAAAGTATTCACAATGAACTAATTAAAATTAGATAATCAAAAGTTGTCAATTTAGTGTATGACTAAAGTTTGCAATTCCATGCTCCACAATGAACTAATCAAAATAAGTTGGCAAAAGTTCAAAATTTCACAGTTAGTTTTTTTGCTTCTCAATCTAATGGTCTACATTGAATGACATTCTACTAAAATAGTTGCTAAGAGGTTGTTAAATTTTGTTATTTTTATGTGAACATTTTTTTAAATAAACATTTGCTAACTTTAACAACTTTTGAATTTTGATTAGGCTAATGTGAATACTCTAAGAGGGCCCTTCAATGCGTCATTTCTATGTACTGATCCATAGAAACCAAACCGCCTTCCGGATATAGTAACTATGAGTCTGACTGAGTGGGGACCCGAAGAGCATGATGTGCATAAATAGAAACGAAAAAACTTGGGGGTATTCTTTCTTGGGGATTTTGAGTCTGAATTATCTGTGTGAAAGGGTTTAGGAACATTGACAATTGGGCATGGCAAGTACTGGGATTTGTGGCCGAAGTTATTGACTTTTTGTACTCTCTGCTACACTACAGCTATTCAGAGCTGAGGGAAGTGTCCCACATTTTCCTTGTGAAATTGATTGATCGATCGAGAGGGGTCTTTAAAAAATGGGACAAGCCCTTGAATATCCCCCACCGACCCCTCCTACAAGCCCAATTCTCTGGTGCCAGACCATTCTTTGGGGTGTTTTGGCAAAAAAAAAAAAACTAAAAAGTGGTTTTTTGATTTTTTTCGTTTTGTTTTTATTCACAATTTTTTTGCATTTGTTAGTTTTGCGTCAAGTTTTCATGGTTTATAGATTCGTCTCAACGAGACAAATCCAAAGAGTATAAAATTATGGTCCAAAGTAATTTTTTTTAAATAAAGACAAAAATAAACCGATATAAACTAGTTTATTGGATTAATTTTGGCTATATGAAAAAAAAAATTAGTTTCGACCATAATTTTATACTCTTTGGAATCGTCTCATTGAGACAAATTCATAAACCACGAAAATTTGACGCATAACTAATAAATGCAAAAACAAAATGAACAAGAACAAAACGAAAAAACCAAAAAACCTGGTTTTTTTGCCAAAGCACCCCTAAAAATTCAATTTTCATAATTGTATGAACTACTACTGTATTAAGAGGCCATTCGGAGCTGCATTATGCATTTTTACGGTTTCCCATTTGAATATTTGGGAGTCTGATTATCGGCATGCATTCTCTTAGAAACACACAATAGAGACACAATTTGATAATATCCTTGGAGGGTATTTGATTGAATATAAGGAGATTTTAGTAATTTTCATAACTAACCCATGTATTCAATAGAGTTCCTTAATTATAAATATCTTCTCAAAGGATTGTTAACTAAATGATGATCCATATTAAAGTTAATCTCTTTTGTTCAAGAGGTTTCCATGGATGAGCAATCAAAATTATAACATGCTTAACTAACATAACTTGATATTGAATCTCTAACAACACATACATCGCGTAAAATGGCTAAATTAATAAGTGAGGAATTTAATTATGCAATGGTACTGAGGTTGAATATTCCTGGCATCGTTACTAAGTCATAACAAATGTTCAATTCTATGTCGGTCACCCGTGTCCCATACAAGTGCATTAATAAAGAGTCAGATTTATTGTAATGCCCCGATTTTTGGAAGCATTAATTTAAATCATTTAATAAATGATTGATATTAATAAAAAGGATATTATTAATTAAGCAGCGGAAATAACATAATTGTCTTAGTTTGAGTACAAATAAACATAGTACTTTTCTTGGGAAAGTTAAATTACATTTGTCCCACAAAATAAAGGAGGTGCTGGATCTCTAGAGGTTCAGGTTTAGATCCCACTCTTCTGCTATTATCTGCTCAGTAGGGAATTCCTCCGTCTAGTAGTACACTCCTCCTTCTCCTTCAATACCTGGCGTAAAATGTCAGGGCCATAACAGCACCATGAGTGATAAATCACCGAATAGATAACTCCTACCCACCAATCCTTGCATTACAATTAACCACAGTTCATGCATATTCGAAAGAAAGTACGAAATTAAATAACAAACAAATTATTTCATTAACTAGCCTTTAACTTATGTTTTCTGCTAAGTTCTCAACCTAGAGAACAACCTCCCGAATAACCACCAAGTCTATGGCCATTTCGTGATTCAACTCCTCCTCACAAAATGCCACAACTTAGGGTTCCGAATCTCTGTCAATCCATTTCCAAACTCACTGTAAACTTACTGGCTGACTGCCATCCATCTCATCATATGTCATCCGAAATTCTTTATTCAATACAACAATACAACAATTTCATCTAAGAGGTTGCAATTATAGAACAAAACAAATAAATGATAGTTGGTAACATGCATGCAATTCACATAATTTGTTCGAGATTAGTCCATACAACTTTTTGGTTTGTCGTGACTCAACACATAATTTGATTTTTGTAACTACAACCCAAGGGACCCAAGGGGATTAAATTTAGCTTAGGAAAAATAATACGATATTTGGTCTAAAAACATTTATTCCAGATAAAGTCTAATGATAAAAAAAACAAAAAAATAGAACTTTTAACGGTTGTCGAGAAATTTATAAAACTCTAAGATCTTTAAAAGTCTTAGTAACTCTAGAACCTTTGTAAGGGAAGTTTAACCAATGCTTTTCTTTCACAAAAACTAGGTCAAATATATGAATAAAACTTATACTTAAATTTATAAAATTCAACCTACATTTTATCATTACAGTAGGTAAAATTATGAGAAGAGTTGTGTTACTATATTATACATTTGGGACTGCATAAAAAAAAAATTATAACACTAGTACTCGGAAAATTTTATAAATCACAAATCCTATATGAATAATACTGGGCTATTAACTACATAAGAATGGTTAGTCAAAGTTGTGAACTAGATTTTAATGTAAGAGTAAAAAATGTACTTAATAGGTGAATAGATTAAGTCTATTTTAAGCATGTTCTATTTAATCAAAATTCTTAATCTAATTAAACATGTTTAAAAAAAAAAACATGACTACAGTATTACATACTTACATCTAAAGGAAGTCACGTAAGGGTAAAGTAACATAATGGTAATGGGTTTAATTTCTCAAGTAATGTAAATCGGGGGGGGGGGGGGGGGGGGGGGGGGGGGGGGTCCAGTGTAATAAAGAATAATAAATTCAAAAATGCTACAGGTCATGAGAAAAGAAAACAGAGCACTTGCTTGGTCATCAGATCTAACGTGGAAAACAAGTCAGTGGGTCCAAAGTACTCCTATACACGTAGAACAAAATAATACTGCTACGGGACTAAGTTTTGGAGAAACTTTTGAAGTAGTTTCTTGCTACTGTACCAGTGTAAAACTGGTTTTTTTTTTCTTCCAAAAAACAGAGTATAACTCGGTGGAGACTATTTTTACGCATAGGTTCAATTTATTTCACTATGAAACAAAGGAGACAACGTAAAAACATCAAAATATACTTAGGGAAGGTGGAGAAAAGTTATTCTACCTGGAGAAAAGTTATTCTACCTCTCCTCCGAAGATAAAAGCAAGGAAATGATTTTTTTTTTTGACAAAACCGACACCGGCGAAGATGACCGGCAAGAAGGACTACGGGGTGGCTTTGAGGTGGTGATTTGGAGTGTTTTGAGGGTGCTTGAGAATATAGGAGAAGATTTGGGTGTGTGGAAATGTGTACACTAAAACCCAACTCTCTCTCTCCTAGAAACTCCATTAATGCTCTAAGTTTTAAGCTCTCTATTTCTCACTTGATTTTTCTGATTGGTAGAGTATTTGCAGGTGAAGGAGTGAAGAGAATGCTATAAATTTTGGATAAGGGGAGGAAGAGTTATAGGGAGTGGGTGTAGAGCATAAACCCATGGGTTTAGAGGTAAAACATGGTCCATTGGTTAGAGGAAACTCCCCCTTTGTGTTGTTGAGATGCTATAGGCTGATTTCAAATGGTAAACAAAAATGGTTAAACAAGGATTGACAAGGAGGAGATGATGTATTAGATGGGTGAGGTGATGTCTAGTTGGGTTATAAGTATAGTTAAAAGTATTTAGGTTAGGCTAATGGAATAATACATGTAGGAACATATATGTAGACATACATGCAAGTATCTAGGAAGGTTAAATTGTGATATTCCAAGAAATCTATTTAGGTTAAATTAACCTACAATAAGATGATTTATTAAAACAAAATTTTTATTTATGAAAATATCGGATCGTTACAACCTATCCCCCTTAACAAAATTTCGTCCTCGAAATTAAGATGTACCTTCAGATGGAAAGAGAGGTGCATAATTGGCGCGAATTGCGTCTTCGCGTTCCCACGTTGACTCTTCAATTCCTCAGTGCCTCCACAAGACCCTGACTAATTTGATGGTCCTGCCCCTTATGCTCTTTTCACCGTGGTCTTGGATCTCCACTGCTTGTTCTTCAAAAGTTATGTCTTCGTTTAGTGTTATTTCTTCCCAGTTGAGTATGTGAGATGGATGCGCCATGTACTTACGAAACATTGATACATGAAACACATTGTGAACCTTGGCGATCTGAGGCGGCAGTGCTAGCCGATAAGCCATCTCTCCAATCCTTTCCAAAATCTCGAAAGGTCCGATATAGCGCGGCAACAACTTCCCTTTCTTGCCGAATCGAATAATTCCTCATCGCGGTTTGATCTTCAAAAATACATGATCCCCAACATTGAAGAACAATGGTCTAGTCCTCTTGTCGGCATAACTCTTTTGTCGGCTTTGAGCAGTCAACAGTCGCTGACAAATAACTTGAACCTTCTCTGTTGTCTCGAACCAGTTCTGGACCAAGCAAGCTTGATTCTCCGACTTCAGTCCAGCAGATAGGCGATCTACAGGGTCGTCCGTATAGTGCTTCATAAGGAGCCATCTCAATAATAGCTTGATAGCTGTTGTTGTAAGCAAACTCTACTAGTGGTAGGTGTCGCTCCCAGTTTCCTTCAAAATCTAGAGCACAAGCTCGGAGCATATCCTCAAGGGTCTGAATCGTCCTTTCGGATTGTCCGTCCGTCTATGGGTGAAAAGTAGTGCTCAGATGAAGATTGGTTCCCATAGCTCATTGTAGGCTCTGCCAGAATTTTGACGTAAAGCGCGGGTCGCGATCAGATACGATGGAAAGAGGCACTCCATGTAATCGTACGATCTCCTTGATGTAAAGCCTGCTAAAGTACTCCATGGTATCCGTCATCTTTACCGGAAGGAAATGTGCTGATTTGGTAAATCGGTCGACAATCACCCAAATGGTAGTGTTAGACTGAGGTGACCTAGGCAATCCTATCACAAAATCCATCGTGATGTGCTCCCACTTCCACCCTGGGACCGGTAGAGGTTGAAGTGAATCCCCAAGTTTCTGGTGCTCAGCTTTCACTTGTTGACAAGTCAGACACGTAGACACGTATTTGGCTACGTCATTCTTCATTCCTCCCCACCAGTATTGTCGACGAAGGTCTTGGTATATTTTATTACCACCAGGATGAACTGAGAAGCTCGAATGGTGGAATTCTTTTAAAACTGCATGTTGAAGGGTGTTCAAATTTGGTACAAAGATTTGATCCTTGAATCTAAGGCTCTTGTCAGCATGAATTGTCCATCCTGTAGTTGCCTGCTGTAGACACCCCAAAATGAGGCCTTCGTACACGTTTTATCCCCGATGATGAAAAGAAATGCCCGAAAAGCCTCTCGGATTGAAATTCTCCAAGTCAACAGTACCGTACGGTACTCATCTCTCATGCACGGTATAGCCTCTGTCACGTACAACAACCTTTTGAATTTTGGCGGTGGAAGTGTGCCGGTTGGTGTACCGCACAGCACAGTCGCAGTGCCGTACGGCACAGTTTCAACAGCCTTGGTCACCAAGTTTTCTTGATCCCAAAGTATTTTGACGGCCAAGTATTTTTCTTTTCATTTGGGCCAAGTACACTTGGTCCCTAAGCAGATTTTTTTCCCTATATAAACACCTCCCCACCTCACTTTCAAGAAGAAGAGGCCTCTCCCTCTCCATTAAAAGCGAAAAAAATTGTGAAGAACACCATGAAACCCTACATCTAAACCCCTTTGTCAAAACACCATTTACTGCAAATCACCTCCATTGCTATTTATAACCTCCATAAATCAATCCTATAATCCTCTCCAAAGCAAATTCAATCAAAAAACCCAACCCTCTGTTTTCGGTTCCAAACCCGTGAGGTAGCCATTCCAAATTTGTTCAAGTTCTAGCCATCAACCATCTTTGCTATCATACCAGATTGGAGTTGGAGTCCAGAGGAAGCCCAGGCCACATTCGGAAGTTCAAGAAAGAGTTTTAATCCGAGAGTTGCAAATCGAGGTACGATCCTGTTTCGCCAAACTTCTTAGTTTTGGTACCCTGAGGGGAGGGGTATCAGGTGTGGAATGATCTCCTATATCTACTCCACATTTGGTATGCCCATATTATAGCAAAAACCAGTTCAATCGGAAACCTCCCGGTTGCGTCATACGGTGAGAATATCGCCTCGTACGGGGTAATTTAGTTAGGAGGAACATCCTTTACTTAAACACATTGTTTTCTCATTCAAAATAGTTTGCTTTTAACCATATTTCATGCCTTGTATGAGTCTCCATTTAATCATTTCGAAAAATCAAAGTTTCAAACTGTTGTGAAGTAAACACTGCCGCATGGCACTCCTCTTGTACTGCACGGTACACTTGGAGTGCTGTACGGCACACTTTTGAAAATTTGACCGTTAAACTGATAAACAGTGCCGCACGGCACACTTTTGTAAAATCTGAAGTTTTAAATTACTTCCTTGTATGAACAGTTTGAATCCTTGACTTTCGTACTATAATTTGCATGTTAGTAGCTTACTTGTTTTCATTATTATCATTCGCTTTGCTTGATAAATTATTTATTTGAATAAAGTTCGGCATTAAAATATTTTCTAAAAATCCCACAAATGTTTAGTAAAGACCGATTTTTGATCGGGCGAGCGGGGTGCATTAAAACCCTTCCCCGCTCGTAACCTGGCTCCCGAATCCAAAACGAATCTCTGGTTTCCAAATCGTTTTCTAAATCATTTTCTCAATCCTTTTCAAAACGGTTTCTCGGGTCCTAAACCATTTTCTAAAAACCCGGGTGGCGACTCTATTTTCAAAGCATCATTTCCAAACCAACAATCAACCGACGTGGGAGGTCGACCGTCCACACCTGCCCAACTGACAAACGGTGCCTGATGAAATCACACTCTTGATCAAAAGTTTGAACTAACAAAATCTCCTTGTGGAGTGCTGGCGTAGCGATCACTGCAAAAAGGCAAGCCCCTCCAGTGTTGGCGATCGGTTGTAGTCTGAATTCGTTGATTGCTTCCATCATTTTCCACTCTCTCATGGCCAGACTAGCCAATAATCCCCGGTTCTTTCGACTTAGGGCGTCGGCCACTACATTTGCCTTTCCCGGATGATATGACAGGGTGAAGCTGTAGTCATCCATGTATTCCATCCATCTCTTTTGTCTCATGTTCAACTCCTTTTGAGTGAACAAATACTTTAGGCTTTTGTGGTTGGTAAAGATTTCTAATTGTTCCCCATAAAGGTAATAGCGCTAGGTCTTAAGAGCATAGACCACAGCGGCTAGCTCCAAATCATGCGTGGGGTAGTTCTTCTCATGAGGCTTCAATTGTCGGGATTCAAAGGCAATCACTTTCCCGTTCTGCATTAAAACACAACCCCAACCTTCCTTTGATGCGTCACAATAGATCGCATACCCTACGTTCCTTTCTGGAATAATTAGTATCGGTGCACTGGTTAGTCTCCTTTTGAGTTCTTGGAACGACTTTTCACAAGCTTCATTCCACTCGAGCTTAACTCCCTTCTATGTTAGCCGAGTCATCGGCTTTCCCAGTACAGAGAATTCTGGAATAAATCTTCGATAATATCCTGTCAATCACAAGAAGCTTCTGATCTCAAAGATTGTAGTCGGCCGTTTCTAATCCATTATAGCTTCCACCTTACTGTTGTCCACGGAGATTCCCTTAGCTGACACGACGTGTCCTAGGAATTTAACCTCTTTCATCTAGAACTCGTACTTGCTAGCTTTTTAGCGTACAATTGATTGTCGCGCAGTGTTTGCAATACGACTCTCAGATGTTGTCCGTGCTCTTGTTCACTAGGAGAGTACACCAAGATATCATCGATGAATGCTACGACGAATCGATCTAGGTATGGTGTGAAGATCTTGTTCATAAGACACATGAACACGGCTGGAGCGTTGGTTAAACCGAAGGGCATCACTACAAATTTGTAGTGGCCATATCGAGTCCGGAATGCAGTCCTTGGGATATCGCTATCCCTAATGCGCAATTAATGATACCCGTACCGAAGATCAATTTTTGAAAAACAGGTCGCTCCTCTCAATTGATCAAACAAGTCATCGATCCTTGGCAGCGGATAACAGTTCTTGATAGTTGCACGATTGAGTTGATGGTAGTCGATACACAGTCGTAAGGTTCCTTCTTTCTTTTTGACAAATAGAGCGGGTGCTCCCCATGGTGATGTGCTTGGTCGGATGAATCCCTTGTCCAGTAGTTCTTACAGTTGAATCTTCAATTCTTTCAGTTCGGCCGGTGCCATCCGAAAAGGTGCCATTGAGATTGGTGCAGTTCCAGGTTGTAACTCGATTGTGAAATCCAACTCTCTATGCGGTGGCAGTCCGGGCAGCTCCTCGGGAAACACGTCTTCGTACTCACATACGATGTGAGGTAATCCCAACTCCATTTGGTCTGTCTCCTCTAGGGTTAGGCTTGCTAACCATTTAGACAATTGGTTATGCTACCTTGACCGTTGTGATCTTATTGCAAAGGAATCTTGTCTATCCCCCTTAAATTTGAAACAAGTTCCATCTTTTGAGTAAGCCGTCACAAGTTTCCGATGACAGTCTATGACGGCTCTATGGGCAGATAGCCAATCCATTCCCAATATAATGTCAAAATCAGCCAGGTTGATGACACATAGGTCACAAGTTAAACGCAGTCCGGAGACTTCTAGTTCGCTTCCCCCTAGTGGTGAAGTGACACACATCGTTGTTCCTAGGGTTTCTATTTCTAGTCGTAGGGATTTCGTACATGTAGTTGAAATGAACGAGTGTGATGCTCCAGAATCAAATAACGCTTGTACACAAGTACTAAACAATATAAGTGTACCTCATATAACTGTTTACATATAAAATTAACGAATCCAATAATTGATTGACACGTAATCAAAAATGCCAAACGTTGGCAAAAATCTGTCAATGAAGGCACACTGGATTAAAAGAATATATTTGAGTAAATACGATGTCGTATTGTTTTCTCAAAATTTGAAAGGTAGTTATTGGCAGTTATGAGCCTTTGCTGACGTAAAGGTTGATTTCGAAGCCATGATATTAACGGCTAAACACATAAACTCCACATGTAAATTTGTGGAACAAGGCAAAATGGCAGTTAGAACACGTGGAGTATTCCTTGGAAGGCAGTTATCTCCTCAACTCGTAATCATTTGAGTTAGTTTAAGTAACTGAGCAGATTCAAGATCAAAGCCTTTGGAGGAAGAATCGAAAGAATTCAAATTCAGGCATGGAGGAGGGAAAAAACTGCCAACTCAAAGATAAGAAGTTAGAGTTCGAAGCAAGCCAAGTTCAAATTTGTTGAGTGGGAAGTTCAACTGCAAGCAGCATCTATAAATAGAAGAAATTGAAGAGTGAAAAAGCCCCTGGACAAATCTTCAACAAACAGCTATAAAAAAACTGATGCTTGGTTTGTTCATTGGCAAAGTAGTTTACGATTTCGACCTCAGTTCGAAGTAGATTAGGAAGTAGTTAGGATCAATCTCGATTGTTCTTGTAACAATCACCTGTTCGAAGTTCTTGTATTGAAGTTGGAGACAATTTCGAAGTAAGTGTACCTCTGATTTATCAATCAAAGTATCTTGTTTCTTTGTTGTTCTTTGATTTACTAAGTATATTGGTTTACATTTCTTCACTTGCTAAGAAAAATCCTCTTAATTGAGGTAATTGAACCAATAAAACACAATCGCCTGATTAGATTTGGTTTTTCCAAACTTAATCTGAGGGAGGAGATTGAAACTCTCTCTGGCACGCTCGCACACAATCATTTTCCATTGCAAACAAGTAAAAGAACCAAACAATAACAGATGGGTCCTACTCCTCATTGTCAGCCTGCAGTGCATAGATCTACCTCCTTGTCCTTGATTTGCACCCTGACCATTCCCATTGTTTAGATATGGGCAGTTCTGCTGCTGATTCCAGTTTGACCTTTGATGATTTGGCCCACCCTGGTTCTGATTCCCATAACCGATCTGCTTATGAAGCTGATTTCCCATGTTGTTGTTCCCTTCTTTCGGTGGTTTGGGGCAGTTGCTCCTGTAATGACCTAGCTCTTGGCAATTGAAGTAGCGAACTGGTTCCTTGTTGCGGTTTTGTGCTTGATTCTGACCTTGTCTTAGGCCTGAGCTTCCCCATAGCTGGTTCTGTTGCTGGGGGCGTGAGTTGTTCTGGTAATAGGGCTTTGCAACATAGCCCCTGTTGTTGTTCTGATTGTTGTTGGTTCAAATTGGTCCTCCAGCATTGGGACCTCCAACCTTGCCCTTCCCCTTCGTGTCTAATGATTCTCTTTCAATCATCAGTGCGCACTTTAACACCTGTGCGTAGGTCTTGAAATCATGAGACATCACAGTCCCTCTCATCGAGGTATCCAATCCCCATTCAAACCTTCTGGATTTGGCATCGTCTGTTTTTATGAGATCTCCTGCGTGACGCACCAGCTCCTCAAAGCGTGCCGCATATTGAGTCACAGTGCGAGTTCCCTGTCAGAGATCTAGAAACTCTTGAAGCATGGCCTATTTCACTGGGGCCGAAAAGTATTTGTCATTGAAGGCATCCTCAAAGTTCTTCCATGTCATGGTCTCGACATTCTAGGTGGTTTTGAGTAAATCCCACCAATGATCTGCTTCTCCCTGTAGTTGGAAGGAAGCTAGGCCGATGCGGTCGGCCGCATCCTCAACATTGAGAACCTCCAGTAATTTGGTGATTTGTTTAAACCACGCCTCAGCAGTAGCGGGGTCTGGTTCTCTATAAAAGATTGGAGGTCGGCGTTTGCAGAAGGTGTCGAGCATCTAGCTCCAATTCATCTGATGGCGTAAGAGAATTCGTTGGTAAGCTTGTGGGACTAAATTGGCAATGGTAGCTGCTATTGCCTGAAGCAACTAGGTAAGGTCTGGCACTCCATTGCTGGTACCATTAGTTTGGACATTAGCGTGGCCACTGGTTTGGCCGTTCGTTTGCCCGTTGATGTCAATATTTCTTGCATTCTGGGCCCCTCCGTTATTGGTGTTCGTTTGGGTGTTGTTCCTTAATTCAACCATCTACAAGGTTTGAATTTTAATGCTAAGAGGGGGTTCTAGTTTTCATACTTTAGTCAGAACACATGTTTCAAAAATACTAAATCTTCACTAAATGATAAACATAATGCTGATTTCATAGATAATAAAAGGAATACAAGGGTTAGAGGGACCTCAAAAATGAAAGGAAATGCATCCTAATACAAATACTACTAATGCCACAGAGGCTTACATCAGACCACAGAGGTCAATTACGTCCTACAAATACTTGAAACATGAAATACAAATACAAAAGTACTGAGCTAATGTCATCTCTCTGGTGCTCTCAAAATAACCTTTACCCTTTCCCACTCTAATTATGCAGATTAAATATATCAGGAAAGTCCCTCCGCAGGTTGAGTTTGCTTCCAAGGTGACTTCCTCAACTCCCATGCACCTCCAAGTTGTGCGCCAGTACAAGCCTCTCGGATCCATGTTATCTTTCCCACCATGGAACATCGGCATTTATGGCTACCTCATCATAGAATCGTCGGTTGTTGAAGTTGGAATTTAAGGGAATGATGCGGTGTTTTGCCTCTGGCCGACGATGAGACACACAGTGGCATGGAAACGTCCATGCTACATGACGGCAAAACCCGTGTGGAGCTGCCATGCTGTAGTAGCCATCCTCACAATCTGATAGTAGTGTTACCGGTCCAAAGTAGAAGGGTCCGCCTAATTGTTTCCATGAGCAGGGATACAGATTTGGCACATTTATATATAGCCTCTGATTAACGCGGTAGTCAGCATGATGTCCGATCCATGGGATCCAACTGGGACCCTCATAATAAACCACTTCTTGCGATGGCGGTGGTGGAGGTGGACCATCCTCGACATCGCTGTGCGGCTCTTCCTCTACTTCTTCCACTGGTGGCGGTGGCGTTAGTGGTACAAAGGGCTCTTGATGCATTGCGTTCCACTCATTTTCAACGTCCCAATCTATTAGTGCATTGATTGGGGCCATGGGAAAGTAGACATCATCGTCACCATCTTCATCACCTTCACGTAAAAAGCCATCAGAGTCAATGATTAGTGGTAAGTTTATTGACACATCACTGCCGCTTTCATCTCCGCCAATGTCTACATCCTCCTTAGAAGCATCCTCACCTTGCTCTTGTTAAGGATTGATTTCATTCCCTTCCGGTTCTTCTGAACCCTCAGTGTCATAATCCTCCATTGGATCTTCCTCGTGCTTTGGCACCACCTGGTTTTCCTCGTTGCTTTCCAGCACAGCCGGGTTTTCCAAATTGTACTCCGGCTCATCCGGATTGTCTGAGTCATACTCCGATGCTGGTTGTGGGTTGTCCAATTGGGCTTGCACCTTAGCATATATAATAGGGTACATGCCGGGAAAGTAAGGATCACCACCAAGGCTATAGCTGGGTCCCAAACGTTGCATGAGCACATTGATACTCCTTATCTCGGCTTCTCTTTGTGCAACATGGTCAGCGTCAATCTACAAGATAAATTTAACTAGACTTATAGCATAATAACGCATAACATTAGTTGTAGATAAGAATATTAACTACCCAGGTATTACTCTCGAATTGTGTTCTACCCGATCTACCCAAGGTCTGAGGGTTTGAACCTAACTAAGGCTCTAATACTAAGTTGTAATGCCCCGATTTTCGGAAGCATTAATTTAAATCATTTAATAAATGATTAATATAAATAAAAAGGATCTCATTAATTAAGCAGCGGAAATAACATAATTGTCTTAGTTTGAGTACAAATAAATGTAGTACTTTTCTTGGGAAAGTTAAATTACATTTGTCCCACAAAATAAAGGAGGTGCTGGATCTTTAGAGGTTCAAGTTTAGATCCCACTCTTCTGCTGTTATCTGCTCAGTAGGGAATTCCTCCGTCTAGTAGTACACTCCTCCTTCTTCTTCAATACCTAGCGTAAAATGCCAGGGCCATAACAGCACCATGAGTGATAAATCACCGAATAGATGACTCCTACCCACCAATCCTTACATTACAATTAACCACAGTTCATGCATATTCGAAAGAAAGTACAAAATTAAATAACAAACAAATGATTTCATTAACTAGCCTTTAGCTTATGTTTTCTGCTAAGTTCTCAACCTATAGAACAACCTCCCGAATAACCACCAAGTCTATGGCCATTTCGTGATTCAACTTCTCCTTACTTGTCCTGACTGGGAGCCTAGATGAAAAGCCTAAGTTATCTACTTAGTCCAAATTCATCAAACGCCTCACAAGGATGAATTTCCCAGGGACTGACTGTACCACTGGGCCCACGAGGAACTGACTGTAACCTCAGGAGTATATAGCCATGACTCGGTCTATAATACAAATCACCCTTATATCACCAAATAATTCAACATGGAGTAATCACAAAATGCCACAACTTAGGGTTCCGAATCTCTGTTAGTCCATTTTCAATCTCACTGGCTGACTACCATCCATCTCAAACTTACTGGCTGACTACCATCCATCTCATCATATGTCATCCGAAATTCTTTATTCAATTTTCCCATTAACTTAACGTCTATGTGAATTCTATACGCGAACACCAAACCCGGGAACCTATTTTGTCCGATCTAACAATACAACAATTTCATCTAAGAGCTTGCAATTATAGAACAAAACAAATAAATGACAGTTGGTAACATGCATGCAATTCACATAATTTGTTCGAGATTAGTCCAAACAACTTTTTGGTTTGTCGTGACTCAACACATAATTTGATTTTTGTAACTACAACCCAAGGGGATTAAATTTAGCTTAGGAAAAATAATACGATATTTGGTCTAAAAACATTTATACCAGATAAAGTCTAATGATAAAAAAAAAAAAAAATAGAACTTTTGACGGTTGTCGAGAAATTTATAAAACTCTAAGATCTTTAAAAGTCTTAGTAACTCTAGAACCTTTGTAAGGGAAGTTTAACCAATGCTTTTCTTTCACAAAAACTAGGTCAAATATATGAATAAAACTTATACTTAAATTTATAAAATTCAACCTACATTTTATCATTACAGTAGGTAAAATTATGAGAAGAGTTGTGTTACTATATTATACATTTGGAGTGCATAAAAAAATTTGATAACACTAGTACTCGGAAAATTTTATAAATCATAAATCCTATATGAATAGTACTGGGCTATTAACTACATAAGAATGGTTAGTCAAAGTTGTGAACTAGATTTTAATGTAAGAGTTAAAAAAAAAGGACTTAATAGGTGACTAGATTAAGTCTATTTTAAGCATGTTCTATTTAATCAAAATTCTTAATCTAATTAAACATGTTAAAAAAAAAAAACATGACTACAGTATTACATATTTACATCTAAAGGAAGTCACGTAAGGGTAAAGTAACATAATGGTAATGGGTTTAATTTCTCAAGTAATGTAAATCGAGGGGGGTCCAGTGTAATAAAGAATAATAAATTCAAAAATGCTACTAGTCATGAGAAAAGAAAACAGAGCACTTGCTTGGTCATCAGATCTCACGTGGAAAACAAGTCAGTGGGTCCAAAGTACTCCTATACACGTAGAACAAAATAACACTGCTATGGGACTAAGTTTTGGAGAAACTCCTGAAGTAGTTTCTTGCTACTGTACCAGTGTAAAACTAGTTTTTTTTTTTCTTCCGAAAAACAGAGTATAACTCGGTGGAGACTATTTTTTCGAATAGGTTCAATTTATTTCACTATGAAACAATGGAGACAACGTAAAAACATCAAAATATACTTAGGGAAGGTGGAGAAAAGTTATTCTACCTCTCCTCCGAAGATCAAAGCAAGGAAATGATATTTTTTTGGCAAAACCGACACCGGCGAAGATGACCGGCAAGAAGGACTTCGGGGTGGCTTCGAGGTGGTGATTTGGAGTGTTTTGAGGGTGATTGAGAGTATAGGAGAAGATTTGGGTGTGTGGAAATGTGTACACTAAAACCCAACTCTCTCTCTTTCTCTCCTAGAAACTCCATTAATGCTCTAAGTTTTAAGCTCTCTATTTCTCACTTGAATTTTCTGATTGGTAGAGTATTTGCAGGTGAAGGAGTGAAGAGAATGCTGTAAATTTTGGATTAGGAGAGGAAGAGTTGTAGGGGAGTGGATGTAGAGCATAAATCCATGGGTTTAGAGGTAAACCATGGTCCATTGGTTAGAGGAAACTCCCCCTTTGTGTTGTTGAGATGCTATAGGCTGATTTCAAATGGTAAACAAAAATGGTTAAACAAGGATTGACAAGGAGGAGATGATGTATTAGATGGGTGAGGTGATGTCTAGTTGGGTTATGAGTATAGTTAGAGTATTTAGGTTAGGCTAATAAAATAATATATGTAGGAACATATATGTAGATATACATGCAAGTATCTAGGAAGATTAAAATGTGATATTCCAAGAAATCTATTTAGGTTAAATGATTAACCTACAATAAGATGATTTATTAAAACTAAATTTTTATTTATGAAAATATTGGACCGTTACATTTATTACATTCTTTTGTTAGTCAAAAAGGGTTGAGTAATTAGAGTAACAAGTTTGCCTTTAAAAAAAAAAAAAAAAAGAGAACGGAAAATTTTACAAAACGATGAGTATCTCTTTTTGCCATGCTCTCAACAGTCATGCACATCAAGCATTCCAATTCATGCACATTGACTAGTACCTGAAAAGAAAGACAACACGGGTGAGCAGTCACTTTGCTAAGTAGAGGGTTTCCCAAAATGCCGATTTTTATAAGATACATGAAATGATAAAAATTTAAGGGGAGAACACAACTTGATTCGAGACATCAGACAAATCCTAGTCATAAGGCTCTATCACTACCCAAACGTTCACAACCCTTTACACACATGCATAATTACACAAGTAGGATAAAAATCATCTAATTTTCAACTACCGGGTTCCCCTCGTACCACGTGACTTACCATAACACATTCAAGTTTCACAATCCTCTCTAAATCTTCTTAAAGTCTAACTCATTGAGCCCCACACCATTTATAAAATCCCCTCCATTATGTCACAAGGTTCTAATTTATCAATATCAAAGCACTTCAACAACTCTCTATGAAATTCTCGTTAATAATCTTTACAATATTCTGGGTATAGTAAACCCCGTACATTTCTCAACACATATTCTGGGTAAGTATAGCACGTACATCTGTAGCCATTAATCTGAGTATATTTGACGCATTCCAAAGTGACTATATATCCCTTAAACACCCACGTGTCCCATGGGTGTCCAAGATGTGACACCCACAACCCAACAAGTATCGCAGTTGAAAACTAAACAGAAGAGTAAACGGAGATAAGCGTCTGGACGATCGTGACTCCGTCCAGACAGAAAAGCACAGATTTCGGGGAGCATTAGCATTAAACTAGAGGTATTTAGCCTTCAGTCAAACTCAATCAAATTTGAACTTCAACCTAGAAATCTAAGAGTCTTCCTTCGACAAGGACATAGTATAGGAGTTAATCATGGAAATAGGACATAAACTAATTCCTTAATGCTAAGAGGACAAATCACCAACACATTCCAAAAATACCCCTGCTAGCCCATGAAAGTGCCGAAAACCTATGAAAGTGCCTAAACCCCCAAACCTAATGAAAGTGCTTAAACCTAAATCCTAGAATACCCTATGAAAGTGCCTAAAATCCTAGGGTACCCTATAAAAGTGTCTAAACCACTAAAACCCTAAAATTGAAATTGCACCAGAAACCTAAACCCTAGGATACCCTATGAAAGTGCCTAAAACCCTAGGGTACCCTATGAAAATGCCTAAACCACTAAAACCCTATAATTGAAAAGTGCACCCTAAGTGCCTAAACCCCAAACACCTAAATCCACTACCCCAAAGATCCTAACCCCTAAAATTGAACCCCAAATTGACCACTATCCCAAAATTAAAGAGACAATTAATTTTGTCCCAAATTAAACTCATGAGAGAGAGAGAGAGAGAGAGAGAGAGAGAGAGAGAGAAAGTGATGGGCACCTAGGTAAGGAAAAGTACACGCACAGGGTGAGTCGATTGGGTAAAGTGACGGGCACCTAGCTCACGCACAGAGTGAATCGATTGGGTTAGCAAAGGAAAAAGTGAAGATGTAGCGATCGGCTGTTTTTCTGTATTTTTTTTTTATCATCAAGGGTATTTTTGTCTAGTGTTGTCCTTGAGCCCTAAAAAATTTCACATCAATGTATTGGAGGCTTTAAAATAAGTTAGGCTGGACTAAACACCCTTTAAAGCCACAAACTTGGCCTTTAGGCCAATTTTCTGGAAATCTCAAGTACAATAACTAAAACACATCCAAGGAGAGAAATTATCCCTAGCTCTGTCCAAGTACACACCTGCATGTGTCCTTCGCTCTGTCTCTGTCTAAGTCCATACCCACTGGTGTCCCTTGTTCTATCACTGTCCAAGTCCCCTTGTTCTATTATTGTGTTTCCATCCATATTTCAACATTCAAACACCAAATGCACAACACGATCAGGCTACTAAGTTTGTCACAATGTATTCATTTCCTTATAAAGTACATCTACAAGTGTCAATCTCATTCATCGACCCTCGGCCAACCAAGCATGTTATTTCCACATTATAGAACCGAAATAATGTGAGGTCTAAAAATCCCCTTTAAACACTTGCGACTCACATCCCATTCAAACCTGTCATTTCAATTACACTCCCATTCGTCCCCTCATTACAAGTTCAAAATCATCATATTTTTTTTCATGTTTCGGTTTCATGTGTTTTTTTTCTTTTCATTTTCATGTAGATGGCTAGTACAAGTACATGAAACCATCTTGCCAGCTGGACGAATGATTGCTGTGTTGGAGCCACATTTGCAGCCACAGTGTCAGGTGCAAGCTAAGTGGGCAACATGTCGGGCTGCACCCATGAGTACTATTTTGGAACCTTCGCCTAGCACTAATCAACAGCAACATGGACATCCACCACCAACTAATCATGGGTTCAACTCACCATCTGATGAAGGTATATAATTTTTTTATTAGCTTTTTTCGCTTTGTATAGATTCCTATTGTTATATTTACTTGATTTCCTATTTAATCATGAAAATTGTAAGGTTTATCGGCTTGAACATTGTATGGTAATAGTAGAATCCTTTTTTGTTTTTTATTTATATCCTTGCCCTTCTTTCTTTTCTTCTTCTTTTTTTTTTTTTTTTGAAACACCCCTCCCAGGAAAAAGATAAGATTCTCTTACCACTTTGTATGAACTTGATCACACAAAACTTAGGATCATATGCTTGTTGTTTATGTAGGAGAACAGACACACTACTAAGTGCTTACATAATTTCATATATGCATATCATCCTCAATTCCTCATGCTATAATGTGTACATAAGTCATATACGCAAAGTATTATCTGAATTGGAGCTGTATGAGCAACAACGTTACATTCATGACTTTGAGTAGCTTACGTTGCTGTAGAATTTGAGGCTCGTGGGTAGTTATGCACAAAATTTGCTCGTAGTAGAGTGTAAATGATCCTAGCTTGAAGGATTCGTCGGCACTAATAAAAATTACAGTAAAACGTACGGAGTAGCTAATTGTCACTTATTTAAGTCTCTCAAGAGGTACTTACATGCATTAAGGAATAGGAAAATAGAAAAATAATATAATATACTCTCTCCGTTCCTAAATAAGAGCCCCACTTTCTCTCTCTTACCATTTTTTAAATAAAAAATAAAGTACTTCCGTATATCATTTCTTGAATTTTTTTTGTACCAAATTAAAGTACTCGTCGAGTACTTTAATTTGGTGCGAAAAAATTCAAGAAATGATACACGGAAGTACTTCATCTTTCGATTTGAAAAATGACACGACTTTTCGTAGTGGACTCTTAATTTGGAACGGAGGGAGTAACAGCTAACAATAGCCATTCAACTTTTCCTCTCTTTTTACCTTTGATGACAAACAGTTACATTCTCAACTTCATAAAACCATTAGAGTTTTTATTTTTTGAGTCCAAAATATCTGTTGAGTACCTGTCTTCTACCCTCAAGTGGATACTAATTGGTTGGTTGGTTTGCAAAAAAAAAAAAATGTGTTGATCACCATCAATTGGTCGACTATGGATACTGGTCCATCCCATGTGTTGATTTAGATTACTCCATGGGATATCTATCGACAGACTATTGAGTTCAGTCACAATATGTTCTTCCCGTTTCCTAATGCAGAAGCAAACAATACATGCACTGTCGCAATGACTCCGAAGAAAATAGAAAATAAATTCATTTGGGCCACCTACTCATAAAATTGATGGTATTGGTATGAGGTCTAAAGGTTTTCAATAATGATACGGTCACACACCCCAAACCACACTCAGCCACACACAGGCCACTGTTCACCTGGGCCCCCACGTGGGTCCCACCCACTTGGCCCCCTGAAATTAATAAATAAAAAAAAAAAAAAAACGAAAAATTTTGAAAAACCCCCAAATCGTCTGGGTTTCATTTTTCGCGGGCGAGGGGAAGCCATCAACGTGAGAGAGAGAGAGAGGGGAAGCCATCAACCAACATCTGAGACCCAAATCGTCCGATAGAGAGAGAGAGGGCAGGGGAAGCCATCAACGAGGAAGAAGAAAGAAGAAGATCAAACATCTGAGACCCAAATCATTTTCGTCTGGGTTTCATTTTTCCCGGGCGTCTGATAGACAGAGAGAGGGAAGCCATCAACGAAGAAGAAGAAAGAAGAAGAAGATCAAACATCTGAGACCAAACATTTGACATCTGAGATCCATTGTAACGCCCCGCATTTTCGGGATACGTTATGGATTATTATTACAATTTAAAGTCGGTCTTAAACAGTAATAATAATAACCAAAAATACATATAGATGATCTATCCTTCACAGATTACAAAAAAAAATAGACTGGGTGGACTCTATGGCTCCGTACGTTCCTTGATCTGGTCGTGCTCCATGTCGGCAGCTCCTCCGGCGCTATATTATTCCTCCTGTTCATCGTGACAATCTAGCATAATACCAACATCGTGGTATTATGCCAGGGCAAACCGTGAGCGAGGACGCTCAATAGATACCCTACCCCAACTTTAAACTAGCAATTCTAGAACAATATTGTAGGTGGCAAGTAAATAGTTGAAAATCATTTATCAAAACAGTAGGTTCATGCGTGTCAATGCATCAGTACCAAATCAAATCAGAGTGCAGCTTTAATAAAATCAGGATCTCGTTTCTTTTAAGAAAAATCAGAGTTCAGTATCGGTATCTCGTTTCTTTAAACAAAATCAGAGTACAGTATCAGTATCTCGTTTCTTTAAACAAAATCAGAGTACAGTATCGTATCTCGTTTCTTTAAACAAAATCAGAGTACAGTATCAGTATCTCGTTTCTTTAAACAAAATCAGAGTACAGTGTCAGTATCTCATATCATTTTCTCATAACAGCATTCTTCTTCAAATTTCAACCATGTCAACATCTTACATCTCTCGAAAGTTATTGGCCCGTTCTACAACCCCTTTCTAACGGTCACCAACCTTTCCGTTCGAAGGGTCGGTCACCCATAAACTGACTCCTGCAGTATGAGGTCCGCTAACTCCGCGTCACACACGACATAGTCCCGGTTACCCATATCACTGAATCCCCACCAGTCTGTTTATGAGGTCCGCTTGCTATGTGTTGTACTGAGTAAGTTCTAACTGTCAAATTCACCCGCGGAATTTGAGGAGAAACTTCAAACAGCACTACCGTATAGTTCCATTGAGCTTTGACCACCAGTTCACACCGGGGAACTGAGGCGGGACTCTAATGGCAGTATTGTTTATAGTATAGTTCCATTGAGCTTTGACCACCAGTTCACACCGGGGAACTGAGACGGGACTCCAATGGCAGTATTTTAATTACAGCATCATTTTCATTCTCATCTCTATTTCTTCTTGTAAAAACAATCGATCATTTTCTTGAAAAACGTATCGTGTCGTACCGTCTCGAAAAACATGCACATGCCATATTACATAAAAATCTTCCGTTTAGAAATCGTTTCACGATAAACTTTTCGTTTAAAAATATTTCACGATAACCGTGTTACTTTAGGTATAAAATCTCATTGGTGACTTTCTTTAGACAAATGAGATAACCAGGAGAGTCCCAGGCTGGATGGCCGCACGAATGCAGTTACTGGCACCATTCCTTTCTTAGACAGCGCTAGGCATATCTTTTTTTGACAGACCCTCAAGGGTGTTAGCCTTGGGTTAATCTCAACAGTCCAAGTACAGTCAAAACACTTTGAAGTCGCTTTAAGAAAAGTTTAGTCTGCTATTTTCCAAAAATCAATTGGGCAGCATAACAGCGTAAATTTGAAAAAGTCGATTTTTCATTCGGGCATTATAACTGGATATTTTAGGTTTCCAAAAGTCCATCGGGCATTATAACGGTGCATTTTGATAAGTCAATTTCAAATCGTGCATAGTAACGACTAAGTGTGTTTTTCAAAGTCTAATTGTTCATAAAATCACTAATCACCAACATAATCACATTTAATCATAATTAAGGACGTTTAAGCAAAATAATAACATAATTAATATGAACTAGTAAATACTAATCCAAGGTTAAGATAAAGTATCTACCTTAATTCCGATGATTAGTCGGAAGCCGAATAGCTAGTTGAATTCCGGCGGCGTAACGAATAGTCGACCTTTGCTCGAACACTTTCTTGCTAACTTATTCTACCTTTCTAAGATCTAGGGGTGGTCGAGAGTGGTGGAGTGTGGTGGTTTAGGATGAGTTTCAAGAAGAACACTCAAGAACTCATTCAAGAACACTAGAAAGCACAAAGTGGAGAAGTTGGGAGATTTTGGTGTGAGAAATGAAGCAAGTTGAGTGAGCTATTTATAGAAGATTGTAATTGGGTAAGTAGCCTACCTTGTTAAGTAGTCAAATTTTCTTTCTTCTCATTAATTCAAAAAAAATACAAATTAGGTTTAGTAAAGTCAAAATTGGTAGGAAGACAAAATTGAACACATGTCTAATTAGGGTTTTAAATAGGCTAAGGCTAGTCAAAATAGGACAACATAGGAGTTGGGAAAATTAGTAGGCCTTCCGGATGCGATGTAGTGAGATACTCGGTGTGCACGCGTTGATTTTACGGCGCGGAAAAATAAATAAAAGGAAATAAACAAACTAAATCTAGTTTCATTCAAATTATTTAAACTAAATAATAAATTATTTTATTCAGCGATATTAAAAATAACTAATCGAATTAATAAACCAAAATTTTTATCTACGAAATTTCGGGTTATTACATCCATTATTGCTGCTGCTGGAGTACGAAGAAGAAGAAAGAGGTAATCCCCTATTTTTGTTAGAAAGAGCTGTGAATATAACGATTTTGAACTTTTGCAATCTCAACCATTTGGGCATTATTTTCGTTGTTCATTGTTTGTTTTCCTGGAAAAACATCTGAGTATCTAAAACATGTGGGTTTAGATTGAACTCAGTTCAATAATTTGATGGATTGAACTCAGTTAAACATTTGGGCATTATATGAAGTACACTGGTTTAAGGCACGAAGGAGACAAAAATCCTAGCACAACTGTACTGTAAAGAATGGCTGTACGAGTATTCACATCACAACAGTTTGAATCTTCAGCACACTAGATTCATAGTCTTGCATCACCAAGTCTACACATTAACAAGTTCATTTCATATTCCACCTATTATACTCACTTGTTCTTGTTTATTTTTAATCTGCAGGTGATGTTTCAATTACCCTCGCCAGAGTCTGATCCATCGGTGATGTGTCCTATATCGTCCCAAGTTGAAAGGGACGAAGAAGTGGAAGAGGTTACGAATGGTTCTCCAATAAAGGAGGGTGGTGATGGTAAAGCGATAATTGAGAATTCTGAAGATACAGTTGAGGATCCGAAGATGGGAATGGAATTTGACAGCCCCAACGATGCTTATTTGTATTACTCAAAATTTGCAAAAGAAAAGGGGTTTGCAGTGGCTAAAAGATCTTCGACAAAGGGAAAAGACGGAGTCTTGAGGCATGTAATTTTTGAATGCAGCAAAGGTGGAAAGGCAAGGGTTAGAGGAAGCAACCTTGCCAAGCCACGTCCACAGTCAAAAACTGAATGTCCGGCTCACCTTAATGCTGTTTAACCCAGGAGGGAAAGTGGAGGGTAAGTCGGGTTATCTTGGAGCACAATCATGAACAAAGTCCGGGAAAGTCTAGATTTTTTAAGAGCAATAGGGTACTTGATTCTAGTGTGAAAAGGATTCTTGTGATGAATGACAAAGCTGGGATCAGGTTGAATAAGAGTATTGACTCGCTTCAAATTGAAGCTGGTGGACCTGATAAGGTTCCATATTTGCCGAGGGATTGCCGGAATTATTTGGATAAGGTTCGACGTTTACAACTTACGGAAGGAGATGCTGAGGCAATGAATTAATATTTCATGAGAATGCAAGCTGACAACAGAGACTTCTTTTATGCAATTGATTTCAATGAGGAGGGTCGATTAAGGAATGTATTCTGGGCTGACGCAAGGAGTAGGGCCGCTTTTAAGGAGTTTGGTGACGTTGTGACATTTGACACAACGTACCTCGTCAACCGGTACGACATGCCTTTTGCTCCTTTCGTAGGCGTCAATCATCATGGTAGCTCGGTATTATTGGGATGTGGACTTATCTCCCATGAAGATACGGAGTCATTTTCGTGGCTATTTAGGAATTGGTTGACATGCATGGAGGGTCGTGCTCCCAATGCAATTATTACCGATCAATGCACGGCCATGAGGAATGCTATAGAGAATATATTTCCCAATACCCGACATCGATGGTGCATATGGCATATTATGAAGAAGGTGCCGGAAAAGTTGAAAGGATACGAAGCTTATGAAAAAATTAGTTACCGTTTTCGCTCCGCAGTTTATGATTCACTGACAGTAGAAGAATTTGAGACTGCTTGGGATGCGCTCATCAAAAAGTACGAGCTTCAAAGTAACACATGGTTACATGGGTTGTATTTGGAGAGGGAGCGGTGGGTGCCGGCTTTTGTGAAAGATGTGTTTTGGGCGGGAATGTCATCTACACAACGAAGCGAGAGTATGAATGCATATTTTGATGGTTACATTAGTTCAACGACGACCTTGAAACAATTCGTTGAGCAATATGAAAATGCATTGACGAAAAAGGTGGAAAATGAAAAACAAGAAGATCACACTAGTTGGCACATGTTCATTCCTTGCATAACTAACGATGGGTTGGAGAAGCAATTTCAAAGTGCTTACACTCATAACAAGGTTAGACAGTTTCATGAGCAATATTGTGGGAAAATGGTATGTTCTTTAGGTGAAACCAAAATAGGTGATGTTGTGACGTTATATGAAGTGAAAGAGTTGGTTACCGTTGGAGAAGGAGAAGACGAATTTCAGAAGTGTGTGCCATTTAAAATTCATTTTAATGGTGAAACAAATGAAACTCATTGCAATTGCCGGTTGTTTGAGTCTAAAGGAATGGTGTGTAAGCATTAACTGTTTGTGTACCAGCTTAGGGGAATTCACAAAGCTCCAGAAAAGTATGTGTTGAGAAGATGGTGCAAAAATGTGAAAAGGGCTCACACTAAAGTTCAGATAAGTTACGATAAATCGGCGAAAAGCATTGAAGCACGCCGGAATGACAATGTTTGCAATCTCTATAAGGAGATTGCCGACTTGGTGGAAGACAATGAAGAGAAGTATAATGAGGTGATGGCACAGGGGCGGGAGTACAAACGGCAGCTCATTGAAACCAAGGTGATTGAAACCCAGGTTGTTTGTGCAAGCAATATGGTTGCTGATACGGTTGATTCTTACTCATTTGGAGATATTGCTATACCTTCCAAGCAAAGCACAAACATACTTGACCCTAAAAGCGTTACTCGAAAGGGGAGACCACCGTGTAAAAGGAAGCAAAGTATTGTGGAAAAAGCTGTCAAGAAGAAAAGGGAAGCAGTTAAGAAGAAATGCTTGACAACTGGAAAGGCCGCCGTGTCCAACGAACAAGTTAAGGTATAAACTTTGTTTTGATTTTTTTCTTACTAGTTAATATGGCCTTATAGATATATTGATTGAATGATTCGTAGTAATATCATTTGTTAATTTCAGGAGATCGGAGATATTGCGGTTGTCAATGTGGCTACAACACAAGAGAGTCTTGTAAATGTCAATGTAAGTAACTAATTAATGAGTTTGGTATTGTCCTTTACACTCTTAATTTATTGGTCAATATTGTTTATGTTAATTTTTTTTTTATATGGCAGAATTATGCAAACATGGGGCCATTAATGTGGCCAAACACGGGACCATTAATCTGGCCAAACATGATGCCCCATAGCTTCCAAATTCCACCAAACTTGATGCCGACCATGCAGAGTGCAATAAGAGGAGGGCCACAAGGTTCGGGAAGACCACAATCAAGTTTAATGGGAAGTCAACTGCAAGAATGGCAAGTTGTTCAACCAAGTTTTGTAGGAATGATGAAGGGAATGAATAATGAGAAAAAGTAGAACACTTGGTTGGTGAAAGAGTTAGGATGCTTCGTATTGTGTCTGTATCGTGTCTTTATCGTATCGTGTCTGTATGGTTCATGTATCGTGTCTTTGTTTGTATCGTGTCTTGTTCGAATCGTGTCCGTATTGTATTCAAGTGATTGCTAATGAAATGTATTGTACTCTTTTTTATTTTATCGTATCGTGTCCGTATTGTATTAAAGTGATTGATTAATGAAATGTATTTTACTGAATTTTTAAGAAAAGTTAGCGTGTCCGTATCGTGGACTTGGACTTATACTCGTTCAAACTGCTCTTGAAGTGCAGAAATTGACTGTAGGATGCTTCAAAATGCTCCATAAGTGCAGCAGCTGCTCTGAAAGTGCCAAAAATTGACTTTAGGTTGCTGTTTCTGCTGTTAAAGTGCAGAAAAATGACCTTATACTTGCTGAAACTGCTCTTAAAGTGCAGAAAATGAGTTTCGGATGCTAAAAACTGGTCCGTAAATGCAGCAACTGCTCTGAAAGTGCCAAAAAGTCACTTTAGGTTGCTGTTTCTGCTGTTAAAGTGCAGAAAATGAGTTTCGGATGCTAAAAACTGGTCCGTAAGTGCAGCAACTGCTCTGAAAGTGCCAAAAATTCACTTTAGGTTGCTGTTTCTGCTGTTAAAGTGCAGAAAATGAGTTTCGGATGCTAAAAACTGGTCCGTAAGTGCAGCAACTGCTTTGAAAGTGCCAAAAATTCACTTTAGGTTGCTGTTTCTGCTGTTAAAGTGCAGAAAAATGACCTTATAAGTTTTGTTTATAAGTTTTGTATAAGTGACGAAATTTGAGTTTTCGGTGCCAAAATTGTGTTTAAATGCTATTTCTGGAAAAAATTTGGCAGCATTTCCGCTATTTTCTTGCATACCCGACGTCTAAGCGTCTCATCAGAATAACCCAACATAAAACTAGGCCATAGAATACCAGAAAACGGAGTTGAAATTAACCTTGTCATTCATTACATAACCAATGTCATTCATTACATAACCATTGTCCGAAACGGACTTGAAATGAACTGTTTTACAGTACCTCACTAGATTACATAACAAATTACCTATACAAAAAGTGGATAACTAGCAATACACAAATTACAATCCCAATAACGGAATGGATAACTACAATACGGACTGCATTCCGTATGGTTAAGATGAGTTCCCTTAAGTTGTTGTTGAGGTCGACGTTGTATTGAGGGAATGGTCCAGTGAAGTCGTGTGTCCTATCATCTGCCGAATCTGAGACATTTTGATTGTTCTTATCGCACCAACCATTCCATTGCCAGCAGGGCTAGTTAGAAGAAAACAAATGACATAAATTAGTAACGGGATAAAAATATATGGCAAAAACAACCATTCATGTAGTTCTGTGGAGAAGCTTACATTGGTACCGGGGCATTTATAGTAGTATCGGCCAGGGTTTTTTGCATAAGGGCCAGCCTTGGAGGGGATGCACTGACCGGCGCCGCAACCACAAACTTTCGTAGGCCATCCAGATGTTGCATTGGAAGATGCGGAAGCCATGTCACCCCTACAAAAAAAAAGTAAAGAAAAAAAAAACCAGAAAACAAAAAACATAAATAAGACAAAATCACAGTGATTAATAAAGCTTAAGATGTGAGACCTTGAAACAATTCGTAAGCATCAACTGTGTCGTGTCCCGTATCCGTGTCGTGTCCCGTATCTGTGTCGTGTCCCGTATCTGTGTCGTGTCCCGTATCCGTGTCCCGTATCTGTGTCTTGTCCCGTATCCGTGTCCCGTATCTGTGTCTTGTCCCGTATCCGTGTTTGTGTCGTGTCCCATTGAATGATATGGAGAAGCCATTTCGCCGATTCACAAGTGATTCTACAATTCTGCTGCCCATTTGAACAGCCACTTGGTGTGGTTCTACCAACATGTTTGGTGTTACTAAATTTCACAAAAATGGAGTGTTGCTGCCCATTTGAATGGGTGCTAATGTTATATGCTTATGTTTCACTTAATTCACATCATCAGTTTATCGAAACATACATGCATGCAAAATGCAATGCAGAATGCACGTGTTTCCGCAAAACAAACTGCAAAAGAAATCACCCAACCATGGATGACCGATTATAATTTGAAGAATGTGGACTCAAAAAGGAAGTTTTCCCAAGTGAACTCTTTAACCATCTAAGAAACAAGCTATAAGCGTGTATAGTAAGATTCTGGGTACATTCCCCAGACAGATTTCAGCATAGGGGTAAATTGTGGTTTCTATTTCAGGCCAATATCAGAAATTGCCAAAAGCAAGAGAAGTATAAAGTATCTTCTCTAAGAATCAAAACAGAGAAACCTGGGATTTATGAAGTGGAAAACTTGTCTGACTGCCATTACATTTGCTACATTAGCAAGCTAAAATTCTTCATGACACTTCAAGAGCTACAGCTAGTCCATTCAACAAATACTATTTACAGAATATTTCTCGGCTATCCTTCAAGTGTCGCAATGTTCTTTTTTTGCTTTCAAGACTTTGAAATATAAATGTTCGACTGCATGTGATTTAAGCTTCTCGAGCTCATCATATACCTCCTCTGTAGAGAAGCGCCATGCCGTTGGTGCAAGTGGGAATCTCGGTAGAGAAGGGGTGAGGAACAAGGCAAGCAAATTCAAACCTCCGGCCAGCACGTCACGTTGGGAAAACAATCCTGGTGGATAATTTGGCCTTATAGGCCAGATACCATGGCAACTAGCTAGCAAATCCAAATGAACCAACCAAACTTGTAAACCAGACATTACCAACACAAGTTGTGCACGAGACCTTCAAATTTGGATTGTGCACAGAAAGGCAGATGGATGATACTTCAAAAAGCAACCAAGTAATCAGTTTCCTCTTTAGTTGAGAACTAATCCCTATGTCATTACAATGGTTCGCTCAAACAAGCAATCATCTTTTAGGTGTAATTAACCACTAAATAGATTATTTTGAGGAACCTGAATCTTTAAAAACAATCTATCCACTATGTGCATATAGTTACTGCCTCACTGCAAATGATCAATCAAATAGGAGAATTACAACAGGCAATGATATGGGTACCTTTCCGGGATGCTCTTTATCCAGATATTAACACTGAGAGTATGCTTGAACAAAATGTTCATTATGTATTTTGATCCCTTGAAAATGTTCAAAATAAGAACACCTTTAAATGCCAGTAGGCTCAATTAAACAGCCAACAGTAACTTAGTAAACTAAGTAAACCTGTATCCAAAATCACAGCAGAGATACCAAAATAAATCCTAAGTTCCTCCTCTCTCGATGCCACCACCAGCACAGCTAAAAATCACTCTATGGTATATCCGGATTAGACCCAGACAAGACGAGAGCATCTCCAGCAGTTATTGGCAAAATGCCTACCCAAATTAGGGTTTTTGAATATGGAATCAAGATCAAAGAACCTAATCTGTACAAATTCGAACCCTAATCCTTTTGAAATAATTCCTAATCACAAATTGAGAGAGGGAGAGGGAGAGATACACCTTGGTTGCAATGGACGATCTTTGATTCGTAAGATTTCTTCGCATGGCCGTCGTTGAATGGGTGGTGGACTGGTCGACTGGTCTCTTCCGTCGATTGGCCGTCGTCTCTTCCAGTGGACTGTTCATCGACTGGTGGTGGAGGTGGATTGGCCGTCGTCGATGGTCAGTGGTTCGACGTGGGTCACGATCTTCTTCTCTCTTCTCTCTGTGTTGCCCGCGAAAATGAGAACAATAATGAAGAAACCCAGATTTGGGGGTCTTTCAAAAAATTTCGTGTTTTTCGTGTTTTTTTTTTATTATTAATTTCGGGGGGCCAAGTGGGTGGGACCCACGTGGGGGCCCAGGTGAACAGTGGCCTGTGTGTGGCTGAGTGTGGTTTGGGGTGTGTGACCGTATCATTATTGAAGAAGAAACGTGTGCACAGATGTAAAGTTTTTTTCTCGAAAAGACAATAATACCCCTTTTCCTCTTTTAAACCAGTAACCACACAAATAGTGGAATAAAAAAAAATTGGCGGGCAGCTTCCCTCCTACTTTTTCCTTTCACTACTTTAGTCTTTTCAATTCATATTTTACAAAACTCGAAACCAACTCCTTCATATTTATTTTGATATTTATGTTTCCTATATTTTGAGCATTTCCAACCCATCTTCAAAACTCAAAATGAAGCATATTAAGAGAAGATTTTGTAATTTACTTTCTATTTTCTTCAAAAAGTTTGTACCATCTTTTAGGGTCCCATCATCGTTTTTAAAGATTTTGTTGAAAACCAAAAATAAATTTGGAGAAGTAAATCTCTAAAAGTGATGATGGCTCGAATGGGTTCTTCACAAAAAGTGTACCGGATTGCATGAGAATTGCCTTGGGATTCTCCACAAATGATCCAAACTTTTTAATTTGGTTAAAAAATTATTTTAATGTCCGTATAAAAAAACAAGCTCAATCGAGTATCAGTGATAACCTAATTAATTTATTCAATTTTTAATCCCTGTGAATTCAAGAACCAATAATCGAGTGAATTGATCAAGTCTCTACCAATATTCGATTGAGTTGATTTTTTACAACGCTTTTCAAAAATTTATTTTAAACAAATTGAAGAGCTCGAGCTATTTGTGTAAGATTTCAAGGTAAGTCCTACAGAATTCGGTGGACATTTGGTGTACCCCAATGGTATGCCCCCAGTTTTATTACTATTATTTTTTTGCGAGGTAGTCTCGTGCTTCTTTCAAGTTTGGAAAAAAACAAAGGAGAGAGAAGAAGTATGGTGGTTTATGCATGTCTATTCGGTGACTGAAAAAAGAAGAAAGAAAAAGTGGACGAAAGAAAATGGGTGAAGTCAACAAGTTTTTCACTCAGTACATGCTTAAGGGCAAAATCGGCATTTAATGAAAATTTGTGAGCAAATACTGTCCTGTTAAGAAAGCATAGAAGTATGATACATGGACTCTCGTTTCCATAAACAGTGGTATTTATATTCCCTAAGCAAACACCTATTGGGTGGTATATAGCAAAACCCAAGGTTTAAAAGGTGAGAGAATAGGTTGGTAAACTAGATGGACTTATGATTTGTACCATCCTAAAATTTCAAGTTCTATTCTCATAACCAGCAACTCAGTGAGCCATCTCATTCTGACGCATAATTGTGAGATGAATTAATAGGTTGAGCTTAGAGTATTCTACAGTGGGCAATGACACAGGACGACAAAATGAAATTTAATAGGTTGAGCTAGGCATGGTTGGCTTTGCCCGGCCATTTGTCTCATCGATTCAGGTCATTCTCTTCTTTTCTTTTCTTTTTTTAAAGTAAGCTGCCACAAAAAGATTTATCCCTGGTCCATCAACTCCAACTCACGAACTTAGCTAAGGAACCCATGCAAGCAAAAGGGAATATATCCACTGCAGTAAAGTGCAGGGCCTATTTAGGTCATTGTCATTTGGAAATCCGGTAGGTTGCTCATCAGCTCAATGCATGTTTTGTCGCTGATTAATAATTTTTCGGGTGGACCTTGCCAACAAAATATGCTGAAAACAAAACATATCTAGGTAGTTTCGAAATATTTCTACTAGTATATTTCTATATATACAAATTCACATTGTCCGCATAAAACAAAACGGAAAAAGAAAATCATTTAGTACTTCATTAATTCCTTCCCCCAATTTCCGCTGATTGAGGTTTCATCTAAATTAGTACTACTACATAGTACATACTATAATTTCGTCGAAGAAATTATTTCCTACAAGGAACGTATAAATGTACATACATCATTAGTGAATTATCAGTTTCCAAAACCCTTCCAGACTTGTGTACATTTATGGATTTAAACAAGGTAGCTGCAATCCTTTTTGCACATATCTCCCTCTATCCCCTTTAGTACTAGGCTAGGGAAAGTTTAGGTGAACATTATACAATAAGATGCATGAAGCTGTTCCAATGCAATCTGAGATTATATAGCTTTGAAAAATTCCTAGAACTGCTAGAATATATTCAAATCTCCTTCACTCTAATATAGAAGAGCCACTGAGCTTCGGGTCAGTTCGGTAGTAAACAATGTCACCAACGTCACTAACATAATGGTCTTTTTTCAAGCTTGTTATTAAATTTCCAATTAGGTGCAATGGTAGCGGTCCTGATTTCTTGGGCTCTCGGTAATACTTCCCCAACACCGGTTTCGTTGCCTTTGTCTACAAGTTCAAAATTTTCCATGGAAATACGGATACAAACAACAAACCAAACATTTGTTAGTAAAATCTCAAAAGTTCCTTAATTAATTGCCATTGTATAATCTAGTGAAAAAGATACGCACTGCTTCTATCAAGTGATAGTGTGGGATTTGAGGGAAGAGATGGTGGATCACATGAGTTCCAATATCATGATGGATGTTACTAATCCATCCATAGTCGCGATCAAGAGTGGTCAGCCCTCCTCTCAAGTAACTCCATTCCTAAACATAAGAAAGAAAAAGGGAAAAATTAAATCTTCTTAGCAGGGAAGACAAATTTTTTTTTTTAAGAGAACCTTGACAGACTCTTGACACACATGCCTTCACAAAAATGCACAAAAGATATGGCTGCCGATCATATAGGAAATAGACAACTTTGGATTGCTAAATCTAAAGTCGTACTTTACAAGTTTAACTCCTTTCTATACGTTTGTTCAAAATAATTTGCTTGAATATTAGCGTTTTCTCATAACACAGCTAGTTACTTTTTTTTTACTAAAGTTTTGAGAGATTTAATAAGGTGTTTTACGTGGAGGTCAGGCGACCTAGCTAATGTACAACTCCCATGCATCCTTTCTCCGGGCCGACTTTGGATGGGTTGCCATTAAAGATAAGATTCTAATATAACAAACAATTAGCATATTAATAGGATGTCAATACCTTTCCACGATACCAAGGAAGTTTCTCTTCATGGCCATGGTGATGCAAGTAGGTCACGAAATCCAGCCACATTACAAACACCTGAAATAGTAGAAGCAAACTCAATTGAGAAGATTCTTTCTATTGAAAAGACGATCTTCCAAGAGCAAACTAAATTCTACTCTCCGGCCGGCCTATACAATGAAACAAAAGTGGAGGATTTTACCCAATATGGAATGAAGTAGAGTTTGAGCATTGGTATGGGACCAATCAAAAAACATAATCCCACAAGCAAAGCAGCCATTGCTGTCCAACATATAGTGGATGTGATCACATCTTTCTTCTCACTAGGGACAAACAAGTCACTGTTTGGGTGGAAGTGGGAACCAGTTTTTCCAGGACTTCTACTCCACTGTAGCAAAACCAAAAATAAAAAATAAAAATTAAACAAATTTCTTAATTTGCGTGCCTTAGTTGAATATTCTCATCAACCAAAGGGCTAGAATATATCTTACCAGGTAAAAGGGATATGCCAACATGGGGAAAGGAATCAAAACCGCAAAGTCTTGGTTACTGGATCCAAACTATCGAAAATTTTCTCAGATAACTACAAGTAGAATAAAACAGGATGAGACTTGGAGATCATTAAACAATGAAAGTGAAGAACCAATGAAATATGACTGACAGGGAAACAAAGCAATAGATAACAACAAAACTAACTGGATGCCATGATTCATCGTTCTCAACGTGACCGTGATTCTGATGATGAGTCCTATGGCTAATTCTCCTGCAATTTCGATTAACAGTACTTCAGTTAATTTAGAACATAGAATCACCAAAATTATACTGGACTGGACACGTTATGCTACACAGGGAAGGGAAAACAATGAATTTAGCACTATACCATCCATGGTAAGGCACAAGAATGGAAGAATGTAGAATGTGGCCAACCACACTATTCAGCTTGGGATTGCTTGAAAAGCTTCCATGACCACTGCAAAATCAAAAGTAAGTACCATGCATGAATTGCAGCAAAACAAGAAATTGGGTATCATAAACAACTAAACAAAAACAATTTAAACATGCTTGAATGGTGAGATTACAAACGAGTTATGTGAAACTAAAATTAAACATAATTATCAGATAAAGCAATTGTGTACGTATCATAGCTAAACATCTGACAACCCACATTGCAAGTTTGGTTAGGATTCAACATGGAACTAGACAAACAGATACCTGTGGAGTGTACGTATTTCTGGCATTTGAATGTGAGAATTAATAATGGAGGGACAAACAATGTGAAACGCATTTAGATGGGATATAGGTAATCCACTCGCTATGAGTCCAATGGGATACCTTATAAATCCAGTCATTATTAGTTACGACAACTTATTAAAGATGGCCTATACATATGCATACACACATCAAAGATATGCAAATACATAATTTAGTGCATGACACACTTAAAATATGTAATGAATGCGGAAAAACAATAAGGGAGAAGTTTATAAGATTGAGATTACCAATCATGGCCAAGAACAAAGAGAGCCCAGAACATGGTGCCCTGAGCAGCCCAATAAAGAGGCCAAACAAGCCAACTATTGAGATAGGCTGTAGCTGCGGCTAAACCAAAAACAACAGCAACATCTCTCGCAACATAGCTCATAGACTTCCATGGATCCCTAACCCAACAATGCTTAGGAATGGCGGCCCTAATATCAGCCAAGTTGAACGGTGGAGGCGCACCTGGATCGAAATCAACCTTAGTACCATTCATTCTCTCACTTATCTCATCCAAGCCATCTACGGTTGCAACCTTCAATGGAGCAGTACTCATATTTAGCAGTACCCACTTTCTCTCTCTAAAAAACCCAATTAAAGCAGCTGTTGGAGGTGATTTTTGATATGAAAATTTCCCATTGAAGGGTAGAGAATCTGGTTTTGCTTGGTTAGGAGGATTTATGAAACCAGTTGTGGATCTTGGGAATACTTTAGGGAGAGGCGTAATGCCACATTCTGAAAAGACCCAACTCGCCATTGGGGACCCAGATAGTGTTCACACGGGTGTTTGAATTGTGTGACTCTCTCAAAAAAGCTAGTGAGTGCAGACATGGTTTTTCTCTCTATTTATAACCACCATCACCTCTCTGAGTACTCCATTCTTGTTGACTTTGCTTCTCTTGAGTTACTCTCCAATATGTCGCGATCACCATATGGCGCTGTTCAATTAATGCTCTGATAAATTCATAAATAACATATCCACAACCCTGTTTGTTAGAAGTATATAGAGGCCGGACATAAAAAAAATTCGGAGATATTATATCTAGAGATTGTTTGCATTGAGAGGGCCGGAGAAAAAGTGGCTTGGACCAAATAGCAGATGAGCCCGGACGACCAATCTATCCATGTTTTAGATTTCTAGTTAAATTATGGTAGTTTTTATCTTAAAAAACATAAATATTATATATGTTCAACCACCCAACATCATTTTGAACAATGATCAAACACCCGTTCAACCAAGAATTTTGAAAAAAAAAGTAATGTTAATTTTAGAAATATTTCGATAAAATGCATATATAATAGGTAGTTTTGTATTATTTTTACACCTTATAGTGGCAAAATTAATATTTCCTTTAATGCTTTATAATTCTTCTTAACGTTCGTCCACCCAATTTTAAATTCATGCGTTTATCCCAGATGTGGTATGTGCTTCGCATGCTTTTATTAGGCAAAAAAACCACTGAAAAGGGACATAGGGTTGTTGTTGTGCAACCATGCACATCAAGTGTTATAGCAGGTGTTGTGCACCATCCGAGCCGTCTGTTGCTCGAATGGACGGCTCAGATTTCACCTCGGCACCTTTGCATCCGAACCATTCGTTGTCGTGCGTGCAAGATGAAATCTGGGCCGTCCATCTGAGCAACGGACAGCCCAGATGGTGTAAAGCACTTGGTGTGCATGGGTTGCATAGCATCAACCCCAAATCCCTCAAAAGGCATGAAGCCCATGAGAATTAAATGTTCTATTAATATTACAATTTGGTTCTTTTGGTTGACGCAAATTCAGGTTAATCTAAAAGGATCTCACCCATAAGAATTGAATGTTCCATTGACTTACAATCTTGTCACTTTTGGTTGATGCGAATTAAGACTAATCTAAAAGGATCTCACCCATCAGAATTGAATTGTTTCCATTAATTATACTCCTACAGTCTTTTTGGTTTTTTTTTTTTTGATGCGGATTCAGGGTGATCCAAAAGGATCTCACAATTGATGAAAAAATGAAGAGTTGACTAACTTGTTGGATCTTGCCATTTATTTATTTGGATTGGAAAATTTTAAAATCAACCTAGTGCGCTGTCGGTAAGATTTCAAAGTATTAAAATGTGTAAAAAAGTAAATGAAGATATGTTAAAAATATAAAAAGTACACTGAAGTGTTATTTTTTTTTGTCTTCTTATTTCCTTTATTGACCTTATCCATGTTCCATGATGAGGAAGTTGTTACTCCATAATCCATATAATTTGGTTAGCCTAAACATTTTCAAAGGCCACTTGATTGTTTGTTTTGAAACATGTGAAGGAGGTCTACCATTTGATAGGTGATTTAATAATAGGAAGACCCCATTACAAATGCTAATGCCGCCTTGGAACATCCCTAAGGCTCTGCGGAATGAGTTTTGGGGGATAAAATAATAAAGGGGATGAGATTATTTAGTAAGGATGGACCCACATTGATGTGACATTTATGGAGTAGGGATTAAATAGTACTTGATTTGGATGAATTTGTGATAAATAAGGATAAGATTGGGTGGTGATGTAAAAACCTAGCAAATAACTTATTCGCCCTTGTGCATGAGTCATATTAGATTTTACGATAAAATAAATACATAAATGTAAGATAATTAAATCAAATATACTTGTCAACAAATAAATATGATATAATAATTCATTTTATTAATTATGTCTAAAATTAAAAGATTTATTTCTTTTTTTAATAATTCATTTTAATAATTATGCATACCACCTAATATTTTGCCATTATTTCTAATTTAATTATGCATGCTACCTAATTTTTTCCTATGTTTTCTAAGTATTCAATTTTGGAATATATCACCTAATATTTATCAATTATTTGTGATTACATATTTACTTTAGTAATTTTTATATTAAACCCCAACAATGTCAAATTCTAAAGTAGAAAATTTTGCAAAATTTTTTGTATCAAACTACAGATCTTGATTAGTAGTTTAATTTGGTGCAAAAAAATAAAAAATTATGCGCAGAAGTACTTTTTTTTATCCGAAGAAAATTGCAATGGCTCGTACAATACTTTAATGGGGTATTGTTTTTTGGGGGTATTAATTAATTATGCGCGGAAGTACTATTATTGATTAATTCCCCTGCAGGGGTATTAATCTGGAGGGATATAACTCATACCCCTACACACAAAATTTGTCAAACCTAGGATGAGAGGTGGGACTAGGATAAGGGGAAGGGGGATGAGTTATCCCCCCTCCTCATCTCGAAGCCAAACGAGCCCTTAGGGCTCATTTGGGTGGAGGATATGGGAGGGGTATGGCATAATAAGGGGGGATGAGAGGGTTTTTTTTGGGGACTCGATCCCCAGATGCAATATGGGGCATTCGAGAGCTCTACTGCATGAGCTAGCCACCACTTGCAGAGGGATGAGAGGTTGATGGAACGTTTTTGGAATGGTTTGGCAAACAAAAGCACAGGGTATTAAATCATCCCAAGTCACTGTTGGGACTAAATAACAGCCCAGATCCTCTTAGTTATTAATTAGTACCCCTGGATGAGGCCTCTCTATTATCCCCAATCCACCCAAATCCTCTTAGTTATCCTTATCCTCCCACTTCAACTATAAAACAAGCAAAGTATTACTATTTTATCACACCTTATTACCAAAACCTTCCAAACCAAGAATTATTTAATCTATCCTTCATAAATGTCACAACAATGTGCGTCCACTTCCCATAAGTAATACCCCTAAAGTGTTCCATTATGTTCAGAAACCCATTTAAGATCCTTACGTTTTTGTCAATCGTTAGAACCTACTTTAGGGGAGGGGGAGGGGGAAGGGGCATGACAACCAAAGTGCCGTTATGGGACGGAAGGAGTAAAATAATTTACAAATAAAATGGGATGGATGGAGTAATAATTTTGCCCCTTCTTTTAACCTAACTACAAATCTGCTCCCAAAAAAAAAATTATAAGTAGGGCGAGTTTTTCCTAAATTTTTGGTGTTTTGGCTCGTCTTTTCTGAATTTGTGTGAGATTCACGTTTTATTTTTTTGATTAATCATCCATCTCGACAAGAGGAGTCCAAAGAGTAAAAAAATTACCACTAAAAGCAAAAAAAAATAAAAATACTCAAGATGAACAAACTATATATAGTAATTTCATATAGTGTATTCCTATAAGAACTTTTTTTCAACTTATATTCATATTTCCATAGTTATTTTATTTCTCTCATCGAGAGAAATGAATAATCAAAAAAATTACGAAGAAAATCAAAACAAAAATTACGAAGAGTAAAAACCAATACCAAACTCATAGTTTAGACTCACCCTAAACCATGTCAATTTGCTTCTTCTTCTTTTTTTTTTTCCTTCTTCTTTCTTTCTTTCTTTTGAACATGATTAGAGCTCCAAGCTCTGGAAATGTACCATGAAGATGTTTCCTTTATTAGGTGGCTCGTGAAGTGAGCACTTGCTAATATTGCTTCAGTAAATGAAACAGAAAAGAGTTGAGAAAAAAAAAAATACAAAAGTAAATGGGTAAATCAAAAGGATAATGCTTTTGATGTTTCCATACAGTGGGCCCTTTTTAGGGCTCACTACATGTTATTCATTTATGCATGATTTTGCTGCTACGCTTATTGCATTTTTGATTAGTTACACCTACGCTGGCGGGGTGTGCCAGTACTTCTTATTTCCCACCCCGGTGGGTTGTGCCGAGGACCACACACTTTTCTTTTCTTTCTTTTTCTTTCTTTCCTTTTCATTTTGTCCTCCTTGGGGTATGCCCCTTATAGGCTGTACATTCGCTTAACCCCTTTTAATCTCAAGCTAATTTACCCAAAAAAAATAAAAAAGGATAATGATTTTGGCAACACTCCATTTTCTTATGATTGCACTCCATAATTTGTCTTTTAGTGTAAAAGATACACACAACATAAATCCTAAAATACAAATTTTAGAATGCAATTATAAGAAAGTGAAATGCCAAAATTATTCTCCAAATTAAAAATGTGAAATACAATATATGGAGTATTTCAATTTTGTAGACACCCCGATTTTGACCGAGAAACTTATCAAGCATCCCCGATGATGAAAATGCCTGATAAGAGCACGCGAGGCTTGATTGTGAACTTGGAAACCCCACCAAAACCTCTTCAAAATAAACCCGAGCTTGCACCACCTTCTAGTACATTTAAAACCCTCTTTTTTTGATATATAATACATCTCAATCCATTTTGAAATAAGGAAGATGTGCACGTTTTACCAAAATGATTCATTTTTTCGACCTTCTGAGGGTAAAATGGTCACATATTTTGATGTAGAAATCATCTTGGGTTCAAACCACTTGGGTTAAAAAGTAAACTTTTCAAGCTTTCCAACGCTTCAAACCATGCACAAAACGGAGTTCGGTAGCACCCGGAATGGCCCCGCGAAGTTTGGATTGTTGTGTAGTCCCCCAGTCCAGGCGCCTGGATTCTCCAATTCTAGGCGCCTGGAATCACTTCTAGTGGGCAATCTGCAGCTGGTTTTGATTGAAACCATGGACTCCCCCCTACATTGTCCCACGTTTTTCTGTACTCAAATCTCCCTCCAACAGATTATCCCTCCACATTTGAGTTCAAATTTCCATTTTCCCTCTTTTTTTTTACCCAAGAACTGCCCCATCCTCTCCCTATAAATACCCCCACTTCTCTTCATTTTAAGGAACCAGCTCTCCCTTCATTTCCTTACTATTACGCTGCAGAAATGCTCCCAAAAACTCTAATCCCAGCAAGTCTCTTATGGTTTCAACCCTTTTTCTAGCCTAAAAACCCATCCTTACATTACATTAACCATCCATACTCCATCTTTTACACCCAAACTTCCACCCTTCAACTATAATCAGCTCTCAATAGCTTTGTAAACCCAAATCCAGTAGCCATAAACCTACAAAATCCACTAAAAAACCCATCCAAAGTTCATCAATCAAGTTCAAAAAGGTAGTTTACCAACCAAGTTGTGTTCAAAGGTCCTGAGGGGGACTCAACCAAGTTCTTACTAGTCTTTCTATACTAGTGGAGGACTTGGAAGAGGTTTGAAACATGTAAGGAAAAAAATCATTTTGAGCATCAGTAGCAAATCCAGGCGCCTGGGTCTGCTCAATGCAGGCGTTTGGATTCCCCTCTCCCTTGCTGTGTTTTGTTGCTTTATCTACTCTTCTTTGGTTATTTGAATCATAAACAGGGCATTTGTGCATGCATTCATTACTGTGTAATCATGAGAATCACCTTAAGGCATGGAAAATGATGTTTAGGGAACAAAATCATGTTTAAAATGGGGTTTTATGTTGAGATTGTGGATCATATGGCATTACTTGTTGGTTTCAAAAAGCATCAAAGGTGTCACAATCAAATGAAGAAAATGCATTGTGTATATATGTACATATCACATGGTCTCTCAAGGTGCCTCATGGTTTAGACATATCTTATTCTCTTTCCCTTCTCTTTCATGATCCCCAATAGACCTCAAAATCCATCATATGCATAATAGTGTTTGATGTATGCCAAGATCAGTTTAGTATTTTCATTTTACTCATCAAGGCATGTGAAAATTATGAGTTTCAAAGCATATATCATGTAGTAATGTTGATCTTGAAGTCCATTTCAAATATGAAACCACTAAACACCATTCTGAGCATGTGTGCATAAGTCATGAGCATTGCACTTGGTGCTTATAGTGAAAAATGATGTTCTGAAGTTTCTGTCTGATAGCCATCCAGGCGCCTGGATCTGTCTGATCCAGGTGCCAGATTGCCATCCAGGTGTGGCAAGTTTGGTGTTCACGATCAGTTTCTGGGACACCTCGGAGCAGTTTGAGCATTATTTGATCAAGTTTCAATGTTCTATGCATATAAATCATTCACTCATGACATTTTGCACAAGCATCCACCTGCATCTCATTGATCTTCTTGATACATTTTTCTTGTTTTCAAAGTCCATACAAACGACATTTCCAAAATACCTTAAGCATTCAGTAGAGACCGGTGGTTACACCGGGGGAGAGAGGTGTTTTAAATTCCTTCCCCTCTTGTAACCTAGCTCCCGGACCCGAGAAATCTCAATAAACGCAGACCGATAAAATACTTTCCATATCAAGGGCAAAAGAGTCATTTTTTAACAGGTTTCTCGGGTACGGTAGTCAAACCCGGGTGGCGACTCCATTTAATCAATCAAATCGTTTTCCAAAACCAAATCATTTTCGTGAGCAACTCTGCGGGGTGTTCACAAATTTGTTATAGTCTTGAAACTTTGTGCGGAAAGTGAAATGGAACAGTGGCTCTTGAATGGACAAAAAAGCGCGTTAAGTGGGCTTGATTGTAACTTATATGAGAATGAGCTTTAAAAGGTACAGATTTGGTCACACAACCCTCCCTCACAAGTGCATCTGATGGGGGAGCGGGGATCCTGCAGAGTAGGGAAGAAACTACACCATGCAGTGCATCAAAACATGTAGTTTTGATACGTTGCAAACCTTCAAAAAAAAAATTAGCAAAATGGTGCCATTTTGTCAGGTCCAGTCCAGAGATTTTTGGGGCCCTAAGCGATTTTTAGCAATGGGGCCTCTTAGTGTTCATATATATTTTAGTTGTTCCATATAATGATAAGAAAGCACTTTGTGGTGCAGTGGCAATGTCCAATAAATAGAGTGCTGTATTTGCGTGTCACGGGTTCAACCCTTAGCATCATCATTTTTTTAACATATTTGAAATGTTTTGTCGTTAAAAAGTGAAGACACCAAGGATCGAAAACAAGACCTTCTGGTTATAGGAGGATATCCTTTACTACTGATCTTCCATAACTGTATCTACAATATTATTCACATATATAATACTTAACATATCTCAGAATTTGGGGCCCTATTATAGGGCCAAAAACCGGGGGCCCTAAGCGACGGCTTGGTGGCTTTGCCCTCAGGGCCGGCCCTGCATTTTGTTTCCTGTATCCCAGACACTTCACACAGTAAACTCTTGCCTCTTTCTCACCCCTGTGCATCTTGGCCCGATTTACCTGGTACTTGTTGATCGTGATACCGACGACCTTGGCACGTGAGTGGGCGACGATCACCCACATGGGACTGCTGACACTGCAGCCGGCGTCAAGGTTCTTTTGGTTAGGACTAACCTTGATGAGATCGACTACCATTTCCCCATGAAAGCAGGTGGATTCGCGATCAACTTTGCAGGGGATGGAAGGGGAGAAGTGGAAGGACTGGCCCCGCCCCCACTCATAGATGTCAGTGACGAGGTTGTAGAAGGTGTCGACGCAATCTAGGACGTTCTCGATTTTCTCGATTCTTTTGGGGTGGCGGAAGAAGGACCATACTAGTTGTAGTTGTCTTAAACTTTCTCAGTGGAAATGGAACCGCCTGAGAGGTCGACGACGCGTTTTCCCTTTACATCGACAAGGCCAAGGATGCAAACGAACCAGTAGAGAGGCTTTGGATTGTGATGAGTGAGAGAGAGCGACATCATTTAATTTTGATGCAATGCAGGGTGCAGTTTTTTCCCTGCCCTGCAGGGTCCCCAAGTGTAAAGACATATCAACTAGTCTGTCTTTCATATCTATATCTAGTTTGCATCATTGTACCCTCCTAGTACTACTAGATATTTGGTATAATCAGGTCCCAAATATCAATTAAGTTGTTAGGTTTCTAACAGTATTCACAGTAATCCCAGTAATGTGCAAATGGGTTTTTGAAGAGTTGTTGTAAGCTACAAAAAAGTGGAGGAACTGATGATGGTGATAAAATCAATTAAGGAGCGATTGACAAGTGAAAGTTAAACAAAGACATGGAGAGGGGTGAGGCCATGAGGGTTATGGGGAAGAAGGTGGTTAAACTCTGTTAAGGTTAAAATGGGCATGCATTTCGCATAAAGTATGTGGTCGACATCCTTGAGGTCTATTAGTCATTGAGTTGTCTACCAGAGTGGGTCATATCTTATGTGAATGTGAACTACCGGGGACGGGATGTCATTTCTAGAACGTGATGGATCTATGAGTATTTTATCAAAACCTTGATCGGAATGGGCCTTGAAACGTATGAGCAGTAAGTATTGCATCATACTCATTAATCAATAGTACCAAATGGTTTCGAGAGGCACAATAAATAAGAAAATAAAAAGAGAGATAAGTCAGCGGGATGAGTTTTTTGGGTATATATACCACAAAGCGTATAAGATGGCAACAGGAAATATGATACAAGAGAGGATGAGAATATGCTTACTTTGTTTCATAGTTGCTTTGAGCGGATAAGAGGATACTCCCTCCGTTCCAATTTGTTTGCCTTTTTTGGGAGTGCGTGCATTTTGCATGCAAAAAATAATAGGGCCGCTTAGCCAAAAATCTAAAACATTTGGCATTTTTAAAGGGAAGGACAAGGAACTTTTGCAATCGAACATAAAAACAAAAAACATTTGCCATTTTTAAAAGGAAGGACAAGGAACTTTTGCAGTCGAACATAAAGACAAAAAAAATTAGTGAAGTGTCACTAATTTTTAAAAATTCAAATTTCGAACATAAAATTCAAAAAAATCACCACCCCACCTCTGGCCGACCACCACCCCACCTTTGCGTGACTTCCGGCGACCAAAAAAACTAGTGAAGTGTCACTAATTAATTTTTAAAAATTTAAATTTCGAACATAAAATTCAAAAAAATTACCACCCCACCTCGGGCCGACCCCCACCCCACCTCTGGCCGAGCACTTCCGATGACCAAAAAACCTAGTGAAGTGTCACTAATTTTTAAAAAATCAAATTCGAACATAAAATTCAAAAAAAATCACCACCCCACCTCTGGCCGAGCACTTCCGGCGATAAAAAATATTAGTGAAAATGTCACTAATTTTTAAAAGTTATAATTTTGTGCAGAAAATTCAAAAAAATCAACTCCTACTTCTTGGCCGACCACCACCACCACTATAAGGACCTGTAATTTCAATTCACTTTACGAAAATAAAGTTGGGGTTTTGTGAGGAAGTGTTTAAAAAGTTAAATTGACACTTGGGTGGTTGGAAATTTAGAGTTTGGGGTGCATTTGGTTTACACAAGCCATATGTGGGCTTGTAGTGTAATTTTTTGACATCCAATTGACTTGAAAGAGGGAGAGATTTAACAAAATCAGCCCCTCCTCTCTATCTCACTACCGACCTCTCTCTCTCTCACCTCTCCTCCATTTTTCTTGCTCAAAACCTCCAAAATACACAATGCCTTCAAGTCTCCTTCAAGATCTACACCTAAAATCACCTTCTTTACGCGTATTGAAGCTTGTATTGCGTTCGTTTCGCACCAAAAGCTCACATTTCGGGTTGGAGCTCATTTGGAGGTTAGGGTTCCACTTTTTGGTTGATCTCTAGCAAAACCTTAAGGAGGTAGGGATTTCTCTCCTCCCTCTATGTTCATTTAGTTGATTTGTGCATCATATCCAAGTTAAACTAGTTATTGTTTGAAATTTTGGATAAACCCACTTGATTCTGGCTTAAATTGATGTTTCCCCCTTTGATTTTGATAAACCCTTGTAGATGTTGTTGGGTTTCTTGTTTGGTTGAAGATTATCCATTCCCTATGTGTATTTTGGTCACTTATTGCATAAAAGTTTGAGTTTGGGTTGAAATTCCACACCTCTATGGTGAAAATCTGCACCGTTACAGCCCAAATAGCTGCTGCCCCTGTTTTCCAGTGGTTGTCCCATGTTTTCTGGGTGGTTTTCGGCCACCTTTTGACGTCCGTTTGGCCTCCAATCATCCAGAACTTCGTGTGTTTGACATATAGCAATGTAGTAACCCAAAAACCATTTTGAATTCATGGAAATATGTGATTTGACACGTAATTATGTTGGACAATTCGTTATATGTATCAGACACGTATCCTTTTGAGTCGGTTGATATATTTGGCGAAAATTGTGATATTTTGAAAGAAATGAGATACATAGAAAGGTTTTGATGAACTAAATGTTTTGAGATGATAAAGATGGCTTAATGATTCTAGGGATCACCCGTTTGGTGTCCCTAGCCATGGGTGTACGGAGCCCACGAAATCTGGCAGGGGTATACGGAGCCCACGAAATCCGGCAGAGGAACCCGTGTTCCTATAATGAACTTTGAAATGAGAAAATGAATGAGGCATGACATTGGAAAAGTATCAAAAAGACTTTTTGGGTGTGAGTGCGTGAGTGCGTGATTACTTTGGGCCGAAATTGGGATCTTTTGAAAAGAAATGAGTACCTTGAGACACTTGGAGACATTGGGACAGCTTGTGGACACTTTCTACTCTTTTCATGTTATGTTAAGCCTTACTCGTGTCATTGTCCATCTTTACCCGTTTGCATGCTCATATCATTCTACATGAATATAGCGGTTGTAGAGATTTTTCCTACTGGGCGTTGGCTCAACCTATCACTTATCAGGTACCCCTCGTTGAGCATGGAATGAAGTGTTGATGTGTGCATGGCATACATTTTTTTTGAAAGCTTACGAGGAAGAAGTTATTTAGGCATCTCATTAGCCTATCTTTTGGAGAGATGTATTTGTAACTTCTTATTATCATTCTTTTTTTTTTTGGAGAAATAGATAGAAAGTATATTGAATCAAACAAACAGTACAACAAAAAAACCAAAAAGATCTAAAAACTACAACAAAAAAAGAACAAAAAAAGAGAACAAGAAAACATAACGGAAAAAAGAGATCGCCGGAGCCATCGCCGGAGTTGTCACGCCACTGTCGCCGCTGCCGCTGATGTTGGGAGTCCAGATCTGAAAACCTCAGATCCGGCTCCCCCCGTGCCCAAAAATCGGTTCCGGCCGCCCATGCAAAGAGGAGAGGAGGTCGATTTACATGGGGAGTCACTGGAAACCAAATGGGGGAAGTAGGAGAAGAGAGGAGTGGAAGAGGGGAGGAGGAAGAAGATGGAAGGGGGTGGTGGGGGAGGGGAAGTGGGCGGCCGCCGGGCAAAAAAACCCAGGGAGAGCTTCTGCCGCCTCACACCCCTCTGCTCTCTCTCTCTCTCTAACTTTCCTCTCGCCCACTTTGGTATGTATTATTATTATCATTCTTTTGACTTGGAATATTATGTAACCACTCATGAATTTACTTATTTCATTTACAGGTACCCTCTTGGTTATATTTGGCTCGTTGTGGAGATTTATGAGACTTTGGAACTTATTTATGGAAATATAAGGAGTTATATTCGAGAAATGTTTTATTTATTATGTTTATGAAAATGAGGGCGTGACACCCACCTCTGCCGACCACTTCACTAATTTTTTGGTTGCCGGAAGTGTACAAAAAATTAGTGACATTTCACTAATTTTCAAAAGTTCTAATTTTGTATAGAAAATTAAAAAAAAATCAATTCGTACCTCCCGCCGACCACCACCCCTCCTCCGGCCGACCACTTTCGGCGACCCAAAAAATTAGTGAGATTTCACTAATATTTAAAAGTTATAATTTTGTACAGAAAATTCAAAAAATCAACCAATTAGTCAACTATCAACTCCTAAAACTAGTGAGAGCTCACTAATTATCTTAAAAATGTAGGATAATAGATCAAATTTAATAGTTAGTGAAACCTCATTAATCATCATAAAATGCATAAAAAACCAAGTCTTCATCACAGACCAAAAATTGCATATCCAATTCAAGAATTGATAGCATTTGAACTCGCTCGAACCACTTCCGGCGACCAAAAAATTAGTGAAATGTCATTAATTTTTAAAAATTCTAATTTCGTACAAAAAAATTCAAAAAAATCACGAACACAATGAGTCACTGTAAATATCTTTTGAGGAGAATACTTACAGCTTAGCCCGACACAGCCGGTATTGTAGGCATTGTAACAGTTGAACGCCGATGATTCGATGATTTCCATATGCCACTACCAGATTATGAACAACAAGAGATTTCACTAATCTAGATTGGCATGAAGACTGACCCAGCTTCCCATCTATTTTCGTAACTCTCACATCTAGATCGTATTTCGTCTTAGGAGATTTGGTGCTTGCGGTTCATGGAGTGGTCAGAGAGTCATCAAAATTAGACAAATTGCCTTATGTTTCTGAGAAAGCAGAGGCGGCTCCAAGAGAAGGGTTGGGTGGTCACCCGAACACCCTGAATTTTTTTTTATTTTTTGGAAATACATGTTAAATTTTTTCTTTTTAAATTTTTATCATTTTGAACACCCTAACCAAAAATGTTTGAACACCCTGCCTAAAAAATTTGAACACCCTACCTTAAATGTTTTAACACCCAACTCAAAATGTGTGAACCAAAAAGAAAAAAAAAATGTTAATCTCTTCTCTGGACTCTCAATTCTATACAAACACAAATATAGGGACTGATATGTAATTAATGAAAAAGAAAAAAAATATGTAATTTATCAAAATGAAAAAGGAATAGGGATGAAACCTTTCCTAATCTTTCTGACTTTCTGCAAATACAAAAACGAAAGAGAGCCGTTTCGCCATAGTCCATCGCCTAATTTGATCAGAACCTCTCCTAATTCTCTGGTTTCTCTGGAAAAAGATTTAGCTATTTCGCCACTCTCCGCCCATCACCGTAGCTATGGCAAAGGTCCACCACGCCACAGATTATAATAAAGAAATAAACTTTCCTTTATTGCTTACATGACACAAGTGCTTAATGCTTATATCCAGGGCCGGCCCAAGAGATTTGGGTGCCCTAGGCCCAGTCGTAAAAAAGTGCCCATATATTTTTACAAACTAACAATAGTGGAATAATTTGTCTATATAATTATTTTAGTCCATTTGTTTATACTTTATTTAACCATCTACTTGCAATTATAACTTGGAATAACCGTGTACTTTATCAGCTTTTCATGGGAATTTACAACCTCATAATTATAATTTTCACGGAAATTTGGGAAAAAATTCAATATTTTACAATGATCTGGCAAGACTATTAGACTAGTTCTAATTTTTCTTACATTGAGATCAACAATGTATGTCATTTACAGCTGAAGGCCTAGAAGGCAACATCAGGTATTTGTTTCATTCATAAGAGGAAGAAGGCCCAGAAGGGAAAACCTTGCATTTGGATTTTTAACATTCGATTAGACTTGTTTTTGTATCGTTCCAATATCACGCTTAGCCCTTTTTAACTCATATTGGGATTTTTTTTATAGATTGGGCCACAACTGTGTAGGCCATTTTGTAACTACTATTGGGTTTTTTTTTTGGGTAAAAAAAGAGTCCTAGTCTAGCCCAATTTTAAAAAATGTTGGAGTGACCCAAAAATCACCCTTTCTTGGAGTGCCATAGGCCCAGGCCTCATGGGCCTTGGGCCTGGGCCGGCCTTGCTTATATCTGTCCACCGACTATAATAAAGTATAATACATGTTAAGCTTACTGCTAGCACAATTTTTGCAATATAATAGCAACTTTGTTTCTGTTTTAATTTTTGTTTGCTTAGTTGGAATGATGGACAAGTTTGTGATAAGAAAATCAATACTAGTGCAAGAGTCATCTCATATTAAAACTTTTGATAATAGCAGCAGGCTATTATGCAAGAAAATCAAGTACCGGCTATTATGAAACTTTCCTTAATTTTTGATTGCTTAGTTGGAATCATAAAACTTTTGTGATAAGAAAATCAAGAACGGCTATTACGCAACGGTTTCAAAATATGAAAAGTCATCGAGGGCAATTTTTTTTTTTGGATAAATGATCGAGGGCAATTGTAATATGCTAAATACTATGTTGGTGGCATTGTTGATATTAATAGTTTATTTTTATTTTTATGTACGGTTATGATTTCTGGAGGACGTAGTAGAATTTCTGAACACCCTCACGAGAATTTCTAGAGCCGCCACGCCGCCACTAGTTGTAGATCTCGTGGAATCTGTTGATGGGAGAGGGAGAGCTTGATCTTGGGTTGGGTTTTGTAGCTGTGGATTATGTAGTTGTAGATGAGGTCGAGTATGACGTAGAACAAGGGGATGGCTGTGAACACAAAGAGGATTGTCTTAGCCGTTGTCAAGGGGCGGTCCAGGGTGGAGTAATCTGAATACTAGTGTGTGTGTTTTTTTTTTTTTTGGCCTTACAAATCCCGTTCAAAACGATGTTCTTATAACCCTTTTTAAAAAACACGTGTCCTTCCTTTAAAAAGGATAAAATATATTGCATTTATGGCTAATTTTTCCAAAATAATATACAAGCATTAATTTTTTTTAACAAACTGTACACCAATTTAAAGATCTCATTCAGAAGAAAAATTTAGTGTAATTTTCTTTTCCAAAAAAGTTTTCATAAACATATTATTTTTTGCGTGCAAAATGCACGCACTCCCACGAGTGGCAAGCAATTTGGGACAGAGGGAGTATGTATTTCAAAAAAAATTGGTTTCCTCTGCATCGAGGGGTAATATATAAAAGCAGGAATCAAGCCCAACTTTGGGCATAGGCCTAGTAAGCAGGTGTCTGGGGCCTCCCAAATTTGGCCCAAAATAGGGGTTCCAATTAGGTATATATATGTTTGGTAAATAATAAACATTAAGAAAGTACGGGCCGGTACAATTCTTGGACCCAAATTACATCCAACTCCAGCCCGCCTTTCAAAATGCATGTGCAACTCCAGCCCGCCTTCCATATAAATGGTTCCATCTCTCTCTCTCTCTACCCACCCCACATGGGCACTGTAGTGGGAAAAATCTGTATAAGGGCCCCGGACCCAGTGTGATGAGAGATGACGTCATCAGGACGTGTGTGAGCATGTGCACGTGTGCGAGCATGCTTATCTTGGAGAGCAAGATATATGGAAGGCTATAAATACAAGGGTTAGACCCTAGAGGTAAACACACTCATACACACCCATATTACTCTCTATATGCTCTCTCTCTCTAGAGACTGACTTGACCGTCGGAGTGCCCGCCGGCAAGAGGCCGGTGGGGCTCTAACGGGTCGCGACTTGTGCATGTTATTGGAGGAGGAAGCCGGGCTCACCCGAGGAGATCCAATCGCTTATTACACCCCCACAATTGGTGTGGCTGCTGGGATCGAGTCTTTGGGGTTTTTCATGGTGGTTCTCGGGTGGTCGGTGGATTTTCAGATCAGTTTCTTGGTGGTTCTTCTGGCAGAATTGAAGAACAAGGGACAGTTTGGCTGGGGCGAGATCAAGGTCATTCAAGGACAGAATCCAACTAGCAAGGGTTGTAGATCTGATGAAGACGAATCCTTTGATGGTGACACGACCAAGTTTGGTGGCCGGAGCAGTGCAGACGGAAGATTTGAAGACCAGCGGAAGGCGGCGCAAGGCAGACGGAAGCTCTGTTGAAAATCGATCTCAGTTACAGCGATCGAATACGACTTTTGAATACAGGGTTTTGTTCCCATAGACGAGACAAACCCGGGGATGTGAAGAACGATGCCGGAAGATGCTGGACGAAGGCTCACGTGCCGTTTGAAGGAGGCGCGTGGATGGCGGAAGAACACCGAGTGGTTTTTGTGGTGGTGCTCTGATCAAACTACATCAAAAACGGGAATAAATCATAAGGTTTTGCTCGCCTCAAAGAGACGATCACAGAAGTACGAAGATCGAGACCGGACGATGCCGGATAACGCCGGAAACACGATTTGAACACGGTGGCGGGCGGCGGAAGAATGGCAGAAGCGTTATTGAGAATCGATTTCACGTGGAGCGATCGGGTTCAACTCTTGAACATAGGGTTTTGTTCCCCTCATCAAGACAATCACAGCGGTGCTTGGAACGACGCCAGAGGACGTCGGAAGACGCCGGAATTGGTGTTTGAACACCGGTGGAAGGCACCGAACGGCATATTTGGGTTTCGTACCAGAAACATTGATCGAAAACAAATTTTGAGTACTGGGCTTTGTTCGCATCGACGAGACGATCATGGAGGTAGCCGGAACGTCGCCGGATGTTGCTGGAAGAAGCCTCACGCGCCGGTTGAAGGTGGCGCGTGAGAGTCGCGTCAGATCTACTCTCGACGTGTAACGCACGCGCTAAAGGGCCGGAGAAGAAGGTCAGACGGGTCAGATCGCGGGTCAAATCAGTCAAACTCATGGTCAAAAGTTATCAAAACCTAATCAAAGAGGTCAAGCGCGAGTTCATACGGTTCACGCTTGCGGTCAAATGGTTCAAAGCGCGGTCAAACGGGTCAGTTCACGGTCAAAGGTCCCTTTCCGTGTGTCAGACGGGTCAGATTGCGGTCCAAAGGGCTATTCCGCGTGTCAGAAGGGTCAAATGGGGGCCCAGAGGGTCCAAACGGCTGTCAGGAGGACCAAATGTGGTTTTTGAAGGTCCAAAAGGCCATTTTAAGTGTTTTTGGAGGTTGAAAAAATACTTTTAGACCGATTTGGACCATTTTGAAAGGTTTGAGACTTGTTCCTAACTAATTTCAGCGCTCCGGATTCAACCGTGGCCTTTGTTTGCGGTGATTCAACACGAAAATTGTTGGGTCTTAATGCCATTTAGAGGGCATTTTGAGGTTCAAAATATTTTTGGACCGGTGGAGACCATTTTTGGAGGGTTCGAGACATGTTCTTGACTAATTCCTGCGTTCTGGATCCAACCGTGGCCTCCGTTTGAGGTGATTCGACACCGAAGTTATCGGTACGTATTATTTTACCGCTTTAAATTACTATTTGAAGTGTCGGATCATGATTTATAAGCTCATAGGGCTATTTTTAGCAATTATCTTGGTGTTGAGATGTCAAGTATGCATGCAAATACCATGGCCATGTTGATGGCATAGTGAGGGGCTTGTGTTGAGCTTCGGTATTATTTGATGTGCATGATTATTTTATGGTGACTCCCTCGGTTCTTTACCAAAAAATTAAAAGATGCTTAGTGTTAACCGTTTTAAAAACTAAGTGTTAATTGTTTTGGTGGTTTTTAAAGAAAAACCAAGAAGGGGACGGTTTGAAAGATAAGTATGAGTCCTGTAAATTATTTTTATGGTGAATGTCGTGGCCTTATGTGGCGTCAGTTGCATCTACTTGTTTTGTGACTGCTTCTTCGGTGTTTTACCAAGAAGATGAACATGATTCACTGTTGATTGTTTAAAAAGCCGGATATTAATTGTTTTGATGGTTTTGAAACCACATATTGACGGCTTGGAAGCTATGTCTTCATTGTTTTGATAGTTTTAAAGCAAAACTGAGTATTCACCATGTATCGGCCGAATGTTTTGTTTGCATGCCGAATGTTCTGTTTAAAAGCCGGGTATTAATTATTTTGATGGTTTTGAAACCAAGTATTTACGGCTTGTGTGAATTTTTTAGTCGTGTGGTTTATGATTGAACGTAGACGACTTGTTTGGCCGAGCCGATATTTGTGGCCGTGCCCGTTTGTTGCAAAAAATTGCTTGTCTGCTTTGTTTCACTTGCAGGTTCTATGAGAGAACATGGATAAAGAGGAGAGATCCGTTTGATCAGACCTCTTGCAACAAAGGGGAAGATCCTCGGGAACTCGGGATCAGGCCCCGTTGCCGATAAAGAGGAAAGATCCGGTTGATCAGACCTCTTGCAACAAATGGGAAGATCCTCGGGAACTCGGGATCAGGCCCCGTTGCCGATAAAGAGGAGAGATCCGTTTGATCAGACCTCTTGCAACAAAGGGGAAGATCCTCGGGAACTCGGGATCAGGCCCCGTTGCCGATAAAGAGGAGAGATCCGTTTGATCAGACCTCTTGCAACAAAGGGGAAGATCCTCGGGAACTCGGGATCAGGCCTCGTTGCCGATACAGAGGAGAGATCCTTGGGATCAGGCTTCACCGCTTACAATGAAAAGCACGCAATCAGTGTGATTGGTATGACCGACAAGGCAGCAATGATGTTGTGTTCGGCAGGTTTAAATACATCCAAAGTGAAGAATTTTTTAGAAAGTGGGGCTTTCTGTATAACCAAAGGAGTGTGACTCTTGATTTTGTTGAGAGAGCGGGGCTTTCGATTTTAATTGGAAGGAGCAATCATCGGCAAGTGTGCTCTTCAGTATTAAAGAGAGGGAATGGCCCTCAGTCTTCTTCAAAAGTGGTGAAATTTTCTCCACTACGTCCTAGACCAACCCAGAATGGGGGGAAGGGGACGGTTTTTGAAGTCATTGATTCTGGCTTGGTCCAGACCGAGTCCTATGTGGATGTTCTTCTACAGGAGTTTGTACTGCTTATAAAATACTCTGGCTTGCACTAGACCTAGTCCCAGCCCAACCCAGAGTGGGGGGTAGGGGATGGTATGCGGTACTAAGAAGCACTCGAAGATGCTTGGGAAAAGAAGCATACGCAGAGAGATGGAATGACCGGTTGATATGTATGAGGTCGGCCATCGGGAAACAACATCACAAACCTTGGACGCGGCATGTTCCTAAGTTCTAGGAGTCGGTCCGTTGAAGGCAAAGAAGCACCTACAAAGATTATAAAGTTCATGAAAGAAAAAGCGAAAGTGAATCAAGACGGCTGATTAAAAGCCGAGGGTTCCCTAAAAGCATTGCATGGAGTCGGCTATGGCAACAGGGCCGACGGTATTTTTGCCAAATGATGGTGTGACACTTCGGCCGAACGTAAACCTTCGAGTGCCGAAGGCTTAATTGGGGGAAAAGTTGACGGATTGGCCGAACATAAGTATTTAATTGCCAACACAGAAGCTTGTTTACCTGTCTCTTGGGATGCCCGAGTGAGGAAAAGGTTGAGTTAAGCAAAGGTCTACAATCTAGACGGGGGCTAAGAATCTTCAGAAAAGTTAAGTGCAAAGAGGATTGCTCCAGTTTGACTCGAGGACCCTGGTGGTCCGGTTTGAATCCTGAGGATCTTGGAGGTCCCATTTTATTTCAGGATTGAGGACCGCTCCGGTTTTATTTGAGGACAGTCCAGTTTGATACCAGAATATTGAGGATCTTAAAGGTCCGGTTTGAAATTCTGAAGGACCCTCACAGTCCAGTTTTTTTGAAAGGATTTGTTCCTACAGTTAGAAGATCAACTCCTCGCGTCCATAAGGGACGGACGAGAAGTTGAGGGGCTATTGTAGTGGGAAAAATCTGTATAAGGGCCCCGGGCCCAGTGTGATGAGAGATGACGTCATCAGGACGTGTGTGAGCATGTGCACGTGTGCGAGCATGCTTATCTTGGAGAGCAAGATATATGGAAGGCTATAAATACAAGGGTTAGACCCTAGAGGTAAACACACTCATACACACCCATATTACTCTCTATATGCTCTCTCTCTCTCTCTAGAGACTGACTTGACCGTCGGAGTGCCCGCCGGCAAGAGGCCGGTGGGGCTCTAACGGGTCGCGACTTGTGCATGTTATTGGAGGAGGAAGCCGGGCTCACCCGAGGAGATCCAATCGCTGATTACACCCCCCACAGGCACAATCCATCTCTCTCTCTCTCTCTCTCTCTCTCTCTCTCTCCCCTCAACTTCCCAAACCATAAGTGCATAAATCTTATGGTACCCTATGAAAGTGCCTAAACCCTAGCGTGCCCTATGAAAGTATCTAGCTAAATCCCTACGGTACCCTATGAAAGTGTCTACGCCACTAAAACCCTATAATAGGAAAGTGCACCCTAAACTTAAACCCTGGGGTGTCCTATAAAAGTGCCTACGCCACTAAAACCCTCAAAACCATATGAAAGTGCCTAAACCCTCAAAACCATATGAAAATGCCTAAACTTCTAAAACCCTATGAAACAGTATGATATCCTAAGTGCCTAAATCCCCAAAAAGAGTGACTTACCTAATTAAAAAGAGCGGCTTACATTAATAGTAATTAGGTACCTCTTTTCTAGACTTAGAGGTAAAAATTTGTAAATAATTGACGTGGTGCTACTATGACCAGAGAAGTTGTTGGCCCAGTTGAAAAGCTTCCCATTTCTAGGGCTATGCTAGTATTCGAGTCTTGTGACTTACCCCTTTTTTCCTTTTGGTAAAGTTAGTTTGTTTTCACTATGGCAATGATTACAAGAGAGAAAAAAAAAAAAAGTAAACTTTCTCTTCCTTTTTTCTTTCCATGAGATTTCCAATATACAAGGTTATAGGTTTTTTTTTTGGACCCAGGGGAGCCGGATCTGGGGTTCCCAAATCCGGGCTTCTGACGACAACGGCAGCGGCAACGGATGGGTGATAGCTCCGGCGCATGCCCCAACTCTGATTGTTTCGCCTCTATCAACCTCAACAGTATTTCGCATATATTAACAACAGATTGTCAATAGAAGTCAACTAATTAGTGACAAGTCACTGATTCGAGAAACCAAAAAACAAATTGTAACGCAGGCATAAACACCTAACATAATTTGACACACACACACACACACACACTATATATATATACTAGTGCTTTGCCCGTGCCTAAAGGCACTTGATGAAGTTTGACAACTTTAACCAACCACATAATACTACCTGCAGTGTTTTTGTCATCAAGTATTTCGACTAATGCTATGCCGCCACCCCTGTCATGATTGTGTAAGTTCAATACGTGAAACTAAAAAAAAACTACTAACATCTAATAAAACCCATTATTTCGTGCACAACAAAAAATATGTAATTTTGAAGTATCACGAAAAGATTCCTTCTTATTTTTTCGTTGATTTACCAAATTTATAATATCCATTTCACAACAAAAATCATTTGAGAGAGAGAGAGAGAGAGAGAGAGAGAGAGAGAGAGAGAGAGAGAGAGAGAGAGAGAGAGAGAGATCTTAAATTACATTTTCCTATGATAGTTGGATGTCAAAGAAAAAGAAAGGATTTATGAAATTTGAAATTCGCACATGAATTAAAGGATGATGTTTCTTTTCCGAAATGAGTTTTTTTCATGTGATTTTTTTTTTATTATCTGCTTTCTTCTTATTCTTCATCTTCTTTTTTGGTAATTGAGATAGTAAGAAAGAGAAATTTTTTAAAATTTGAAACTCCCAGATGAAAGGATTGTTCTTTTTAGAAAGTAGTTTTTATTTTTTATTTTTTATGTGGTGTTTTTTGTTGATCCGCTTTCCTTTTTTTTTTTGTATGATTATTGAAAAGTTATTTTTGAAAGGCAAGTTTTCTTGTATAGAAATAGATTAGAAGAGAAATGATAGATCTTTTTGCAACATGAAAATGCCACGTAGGACATTTTGAAAAAAACCGTTGTGTAATATTATATAGATATAGGGCTCACTTCTAGTCCGGGATTCGGGAATCCGGACCTCCATGATCCGAGCATTTTTTTGACGATCCGAGCCGTCCAATGTGTTCAAAAGGTGTTTTCAAGGGTCCACGCGAGAAATCTTCAAAAAAAAAAATACCGGGAAGGGCTTGATCCAAGCAACTTTTATAGTTTTTGCGAAAAGTTGCTTGGATCAAGCCCTTCCCGATATTTTTTTTGAAGATTTCCCGCGTGGACCTTGGAAAACACCTTTTGAACACATTGGACGGATCGGATTTTTCCAAAACAATTTGCAACACAAAAAAAAATACCCCAAAGGCTTCAATCCGGGATCCCGGATTAGAAGCTTAGGGTATATATATTAATCCCGTTTTACTAAGGACTCCCTCAAACTCCCAATTTGCGGACCTCATGGATCAGGGTCGAATCTCGACGATCCAAACCGCTCAATGTGTTTAAAACGTGTTTTTAAGGGCCATCGCGATGATTTGTCCAAAAAAAATATCCATAAGGGCTTCATTTGAGCTTTTTTTGATAAACTATATATGTACGGTTATTATGAAAAACTGCTCAGATGAAGCCCTTTCGGGTATTTTTTTTTTTTGTGATTCCTCGCGTTGGCCATGGAAAACATGTTTTAAACACATTGACCTGTTCGAATCGTCGAAATTTGGTCCGGAAAATCAAGAAAGGGGTGGTCCTCACGGAAGAGATCCGTGAGGGAGTCCTTAATAGAACATCTTCCTATATATATATATATTTTTTTACAAAATGATAAATGATATAATATAAGTTCTTAAAAAGATTACTAAAAAAAAAGGTTCTGATTTTTAGCAAAGATGAACTGCAACACAAGTTTTTTTTTGTCAAGGTTTGCAAAAAAAAAGTTGTTTTTTGTACAAAATGATGAACGATATGTTATAATTTATTCATAAGGTTAGTAAAAAAAGTTCTTTCTTTTTATTTAGGAAATTGATATTCGCACTCCCAATTTGGATGCAAGGGCTCCAAGCTACAATAGTTTTCTAGAATTACCCTTTTGCAAGTTCCATGATTTACTCAAACACTCCAAAAAAAACCTTTACTTTTTTCTCTTTTACTTCAGGCACTCCAAAAAGGCAAATAGTTTTTTTTTAATCAGAAAAAACAGATAGTTGCTCAACTCTTTTTACTGCACATCACTAAATTACCTATTTCTATATGTAATGTTTCTTTGGTAGAGTCTTTATGTTATCGTCTCTATGTTCTGCACCAGGACAACCTGGACAAGTGGTATTCGGCGTATGATTGTAGAACCATCATTTTTTCCATGCAAAGTCTCTTGAAAGTTTTGTTACTTTTCCTCTTAAGAGTTCTCTAACTTTGGTGATGTGCTTTGTTCGTCTCACTATGAGTTTTAAAATGTAGATTTGCAGCAGTTATAAAGATTTTGAGGGAAAAATGGTAGATAATGAGTACGAAAATATAAAGATCTTGTGTCGCAGTCATTAGGAAGATTTTGCAGCATCAACATTTTCAATTGTGTGCTGTTTATTTTGGGGAATTCTGGCAATGTTTATTATTATTTTTTATTTTTGGTGCAAAGTGGCGTGAAGTAATTTGACATAGATGCATGTTTAATGTTTGGAACATAATATTTATGTTGTGGATATTTAATGTTTGAAACATAATGTTAATGGTAATATTTAGAACCTAATGTTTATGTTTGATTTTGGTTCATTTTCCCGTTTGGAGTGCCTTCGTAAATGAGGAGATAATTTGGGGGTGGAGTGCATCCAGTAATTTTTATATCTTAAAAAGGGTAGTTTTGTAACTTCATTAAATATTGAAGTGCCTGCATAAAAAAAAGGGAGCCTTAAAATCAGCACCCTTTTATAAAATGATGAACGATAATATAATTTTTGTTGGTCAAGGTTTGTAAAAAAATTGTGCTTGTACAAGATGATAAACTATAACATAAGTATTTTTTTAAGGTTAGTAGAAAACATTCTTTTTTGGTACCAAATAATAAACTATAAAATAATTAATTTTGATTTTTAACAAGGTTGATATAAAAATTTTCTTTTGTTTTATTCAATCAATGTTATAAACAATTGTATGAAATGATAACATGCTAAACTAGAATTATACAGTAAGCCTCCAAAGGGAAGAATCATGTTAGACTTCTGCTCCCCTTCCGATCATCAAGGAATAACTCGATAACAAAAATAAATTTTAATTACAAAGAAAGGCCCTAACGTCCTAGGATTAAAAACCACGCAAACATGATCTTAGGATAAATTGGGGTCCCTCGAAACAAACAAACACGCACGCTGAGAGCTAATTAAGTTTTGCCGCCTATTTCTAATTAGGTGGAGCATTTTCAATAAGCTCTCAACAAAAGTGTGCTAAAATGTGTATTATCTCATGAACTATATTAAAAGTGGGAACCATTTATATGTGTTATGAGTGTATTTAGGAATTGAATAAGTATTCCAATGTTGAATGTGTTAAAACAAGGTAAACTCGGTACACACTTAAACTTAAATTGGCATACCAGAAAATAAGATAACTCACCCATTTCTAAAGCAATTATCAATTTGCTAATTGTTAACACACACTACTAATACACTAAATAACAAACCCATTGGAGATGCTCAGATAGTAACAACTAGTTGGTGTGGGAAGTTTCTGCAATTTGTTAAAAAAAAAAAAAAAAAAGCTAGATGGTGTGGATACTGAGAAATTTCAAAGGTGCAAGTAGGGCCACAAATAAACCGAGCCGTTTGCAAACTGTTCGAGACTCGACTCGGTAAAAGCTCGTTGAAGTTAGATTGATAGGAGAAATGAACTCTAGTCAAGATGAAGTTGGTACGTCCAGAGGGCGGGAACCAAAAGAAGGGAGTGTTACCTGCCATTGCTGGATTAGCGATTTCGGCTACGAGTACTAAATGAGCCAAATCTAAACCTCAATTTTAGGTTCGTTTGATAATTGAGCCGAACTTGAATCTGACAGTATTAAGCTCGATTAGGCTCGCGAACATGAAGTACATACATATATCTCTTAAGAATATTATATATAAGCTTTAATATGCTTACACTTTTATATGTACATCATGTAAATTTTATAACTTGTCCACGTATAAACTTTTAAAAGTACTATAAACTTAAATTTTAATATAATTTCATAATTTTATATGTGTTTGTACTTATTTATATACAAAGTAAAATTTGTATTGAAATTCTAGACCTGTGTGAGAGCATGAATATCTACTCCCTTTTGACATGTTAAGTCTCGTGAACAAGTTTCAGTTCGACTCAAACCTAGGCAATCTCAGCTCGTCAAATTTTTATTGCGCTAGAGCTCGGCTCTAGTTTGTTTAAAAACTAAACAAACGAACCTGAACATTTTAAAGCTCGGCTCGTTCGACCCGTTTGTAGCCCTAGGTGCAAGTAGAATTTCGCTTCCCCCTTGGGATAGCACTCCAGGAAAAATGGGAGTTTTTTTTTTGGGTAAATAAGCTTGAAATGCAAAATGGGAGTTATCAATCCTATTGGGCTAAGCCCACTATTATTAATGGGCTACAAATTGAGGGCCCAATAACTTTCCTAGGGATGGCAATCCGGGCAACATGGGAGTTATCAAGAGCAATTTACCAGCCGGTACAAAAAAAAAGTGTCATGTACATCCAACTCAGCCCCTCTCTCAAAATGCACGCATAGCTCCAATAAGTCCAGTCCACCCCACGTGGAACATGGAACAAGAGCCCATGTGCCGTCAGTTCTCACCCTCTCTCTCCCCTTTTTTTTTTTTTAAAACCTCAACTCTATGAAAATGCCTAAACTCTATGGTACCCTATAAAAGTGCCTAAATTCCTAGGGTACCCTATGAAAGTGCATAAACCACTAAAAACCCTATAATAAGAAAGTGCACCATAAACCTAAACCCTAGGGTACCCTATGTATGGTCTAAATTTTAAATGTACGATCTAAATTCTAAATGTACAGTCTAAATTCTAAATGTACGGTCTAAATTCTAAAATGTACATTCTAAATGTATGGTCTAAATTCTAACTGTACAGTCTAAATTCTAAAATGTACATTCTAAATGGACGGTCTAAATTCGAAATGTACAATCTAAATTCTAAATGTATGGTCTAAATTCTAAAATGTATATTCTAACTTTAGGGTACCCTATGAAAGTGCCTAAATCTAAACCTTAGGGTACCCTATGAAAGTGCCTAACATCGTAGGGTACTCTATGAAGTGCCTAAATCACTAAAAAACCTGTAATAGAAAAGTGCACCCTAAGTGTCTAAGCCCCAAAAAAGAGTGATTGGCCTTAATGGAGTTAGTGGTAATTAAAAAGAATGATTGGAGTTAGTGGTAATAAATATTTGTTTTTTGTATTGGCCCGTAATAAAACCAGTTATCAACCTATTGGGCTAAGCCCACTATAATTAATGGGCTACAACGGTTACCAAATTGAGGGCCCAATAACTTTGGATAAGGACGTTATCTGATGAGTCCCCAACGCCCCCTCGTATAAATACTACAACTACATTCATTGTCCAGACTTGCGTGCCCCAAAAGTCTGTCGCTCTCTCTCTCTCTCTCTCTCTCTGGATTCGACCTCAGTTTTGTTCTCCATTTTCATTTCCAGAGTCCTCCCACGGCTCAATTGCTAGTCATGACTGTTCGATCCTCGGAAAATCAATGTTTGTCTCTCACCCGTTTTACAGTTTTGTATTTTGTTTTGACTCTCTGTGATCGTAAACATATTTTATTGAAATTGTCTGAACTTTGTTTGGTTAGGTTCTGTTTCGTAATTAACAAGAATCTTTCATTAATTTGGAACTAATAGAATCGTCCTCTTTGAGCATGATAGTAAATAAGTCTTAGTAGAGATTCTAATTGCATCGGTGTCTGAAAATTTTGCCGGAATTACTTGGCTGAATTACTTGGTTTAGGTAAGATTTATATAGAGGATTATCAGGTTGAATTTGATTAAATTTGACCAAAATGTTTGACAAAGTTGTATTAATCCTTTCTATAGTTTTCTCTACTCGCTCTCTCTCAGCCGCATGTGCAGTTATTAGTTTTGTGATTTGTTTCGTAGTGAACATTTTGTAACAATTGTCTAAGCTTCAGTTCTATCAGTTCCGGGTTTGATTCATTTCTTCCATAGTTGAGAATTGCAAAAAGCTGTTACTAAGATTTGCATCAGTGGATTATTTAGTTTGCATTTTTGAATGGAACAATAGAATACACTGTGACCTTGGTTGAGAAGATAATGGAAAATTGAGAATCTTATTACTGGAGTGTTCGAAATTCTATGTAATACTGTGCTTTATTGTGATTTTTAATGGACTATCAGGTTGGAGACTTGGAGTTGTGTACATTAAGGGGCAAAGTTTGTTTTGTTTTTGATTACTTATAAAAGTAAAAATAGAAGTCGTTTTCGTTGAAGTACGTTTTATGGTTTTATTAACTGGCTCCACTTCTATTGAATGTAGTTGAGCGATACAAAGATGCGAAGAGCTCTTACTTCAATTTACCTGCGTTGGATGTATCAGAAGCCTTCCCCCAAGCTACTCCAGCTTCCATCTTTCCTCCTTGCAGTAAGATTGATACAATTTTCCTTTTACATTGGGTATCATGTGTAGACAGTTGGGATTTTCACACCATGTTGGCAGACAATCACATGCAACAATCACCCCCTCCAACCAATGCTGGGGTTCACGATGTATTCCTTTTCAGTTGTGGATGTGGATAAGACAATTATAGATAGGGGCGTTGTCTTCCAACTAATACGACATCAGAAAGAGTACAGATCTAACTCAGTAGTCTCTATATAGTCTAAGTAGAGATAGTAATAACACTACCAGAAGTGTCACTGCCTTTGACATATACCAACCAAGCATATGCAATAACTTATGACACACCGACACTCCTAGAGACCATCGTAAACAGGTTGGGCACTCCGGGGACACTCGACATGCAAGCGACAAGTATGTGATGCAACACTTGGCTTGTCTAGTAAATTATCGTATTTTCCATGGTGAGACATTTCAGGCCACATATGGGGACAGGACAAAAGTTTCTTTTTTTTTTAACATAAATTTAAAGACTTTTTCGGGGTAAAATATTTTTAGCTTCAAAGTTTTAGATCAAAGGTGTATTATGAAATATATTGGTACGCAAGGCTGTCAAATCGTGAGTCAAATCAAGAACTGGGTTGACCATTTCCGAGTTGTGAATCGAATAGAACAGAACAATTCGGTCAACATTCAAACGTACATTGGAAAATATGTCTATGCGATATGCACATTACATAACTCATATACGTTGCAAAATTGACACATTTAAATTTAATATTGTTTTCTATCACTAATTGAAATCACTTGGTTAATGGGAAAGACCCTTGGACATGATAGGAGATCCAAACATGCATATAATAGCAAAACTATATATGCATATCAATATTTATTATTCATTATAAAAATGACAGCTTTGTTACACGGTCTTGGGTAGAACTTAATCCCAAAAGCTAAAGTGAGGGTGCCTCTACACTTATATACGTCATATTAGTTTGGTACCCAGGCGATGTGGGACTTTGCTTTATACCCTCCCTCATGCGCAATCACCTGTTATGTGCAGGCCAGAGATACGCACCCTACCCGTCTCTGGTACCTAGCTTTGATACCATGTTACAGAATTTTGGGTAGAACTCAATCCCAAAAGCTAGCTTTTGAAGTGAGGGTGCCATCATGCTTATTTATTTCATATTACTTTGGTACCCAAGTAATATGGGACTTCGCTTTACACCCTCCCTCACGCGCAGAATGTTTTCTCGGCAGCTTGTGCCGTGTGCGTGCCAAAGACACTCTACTCATCTTTGCTATCTAGCTCTGATACCATGTTACACAATCTTGGGTAGAAATCAACCCTAAAAGCTTGCTCATGAAGTGAGGGTGCCCTTACGCTTATATACTTCATATTAGTTTGGTACCCAGGCTATCTGGGACTTCGCTTCACATGCTTACCTTTACATAATCGAATCATGAATCTAATCATGAATCGTTTGTACAATTTACTACTGATCTGTCTAAATCCTATTTGGCTATAGGTTCTTATCGTTTTTTGATAAATCATGATTCGCATGATTTTGAAAACAATAGTTTGGGGAAAGTCTCTATCATTCCTTGTGACACGTTTCCTTGTCACATGATCTTGAGAGGCCTTTATTGGTTATTTTATGTAACAACCTACCCTGTTGCTGGCCCAATAACCTGTTGGAGCCTATCAACGTGGCCCAAAATGCTTAAGCCCAAGTTATTTGGTATTAAAGGGTGGTCCTTTATATATAATTGAAACTTCTTCTAACCACCAATGTGGGACAAACATTGGGGTATTACAATCTCTCCCACTTTAGTATGCAACATCCTCGTTGCGACTTTAGTAGCAGGATCATTCGCACTCCTTGAAGAGAGCTCGAATTTGCGCTCCTGAGCGGGAGCTCGACAGGAGCTCGCTCCCATCCAGACGGGAACCGACTCCTAAATATGATCGGAGCTTTCACACTAATCTCAAGGATGGAATTCTCACTTCTGTTTCCAATTGTATGCTAAGTAAGAAGGAAAAGAAAAAAGAACTAAGAAAAATTTATGACTCTCTTTCTCGTCTTGTATTCTACTATTATCAATGTGTTTTGTCTATATATTGGGCATACAAAATCTATTGTGATGTCACTTTTCACTCATGTTTATACGTATAAAATATTTATATACGCACTCCCTTTGCAATTGTATAACATATGTATAAATATATATAAGTTATTCATATATATTTACTCGTTGAAAATTCCCTCGCCGCTCCCAACCTGGGGAGCTTTTGCAAACCCAGCTCCCCTGCTCCCACTTCGTGCAACTAAGGTTGTGACACATGGAACAACCATCCCAGTGACCATGGTGTAGCATTCAGCTCCCATCACGTAGACCAGGATGGCAGGATTGTGCTTTGTTACATTCCCATTTCCCACCTTATGCTAGCCCAATAACTTGTTTGGAGCCTAGCAACATAGCCCTAGTTAATTGGTAGTAAGGGGTGCTCCTTTTTATATCATTGAAACTTCTTCTAATCCATCAATGTGGGACAAACATTGGGGTTTTACACTTTACGCGTGTCATGCAAACAACCGTCACCCGAGCCTTCATGACCCTCTTATTCAAGTCAATGGACTTCAGAACTATCTTGATATCTTGGGCACAACAACATGGTCTCTCTACCTAGTGGGGACTCTAGGTTGTCCTTAAGAGGACATAGCATTCAACTAGAGTCGAGTGGGGACTCTAGATTAGAGTGACAAGGTCATTAAAAAACTCTACATTCGCTTGCCAATACCTACCTAGCATTTATAAAATATTCAAATTGGATCATGAGTTGAGACCTACAACTCGGAAGGTTTGTTTGTTCTCCAATTTGGATAGTAACATATATTTCCCAAAATCCTAGATTGCAAATTGATGATAGTAGACCTTTGAGTTTGATAAAATGCAATTGTGAAACAATTCCTATGTTAATAGACATGCGTAGTGCTTCTTGCCATAGTAACGTGCATAGTTGTCAAAGGCCCGCCCTGCCTAGGCGAGGGGTGCAGCGAGGCACATCTAGGTGAGGCAACTTGACTAAGGTGAGGCAAAGGCACGCCTAGGCGCAAAAAGCGACAAGGGAGAGGTGCAAAAAAAGCGCACTTCATTGAAGTTCAATCACAACCCTAGATATTTGTTACCTAGTTTACAAATCTTACCTTGGCTGTCGATTTTGGGTCTCTAAAAGTTGATTGTGGGTCTCGAAATAAAGTTTGAGGCCCTCTCTCTCTCTCTCTCTCTCTAGAATGCAAAAGGTAAAGAAACATATCATTCCATTAGAGTCTGATAATAACAATGAAAAAGTGAGCCTATATAGGAAAAAAAACTCCTACCTAACCCTAATTATCACAAAGAAACCCTAATTAACATAACGACTAAACTACCCTTAAAATGATTATAAAATAACAAAGAAGGCTGGCCGCCTATATTTATTCACACCCCCCCTCAAACTCATGATGCGAGCCCGGAGAGCATCGAGAGTTTGCCAAGGAGAAAACGAAATCGAGCAGTGGTGTGCGTCTTGGTGAAGAAGTCGGCCAACTGAAGAGAGGAGGAGACAAACGGAAGAGGGATAGTGCCAAACTGAAGGTGATGCCGGACAAAGTGACAATCAATTTCGATATGCTTCATACATTCATGAAACACTGAGTTATGAGCAATCTGAATGACACTTTTATTATCACAATAGAGAGGTGTAGGAGAAGAGAGAGAGACGCCCATATCAGATAGAAGCCAGTGGAGCCAAACAACTTTCGAGGTAGCATGTGCTATGGCACGGTATTCAGCCTCCGCAGCAGAACGGGCACACAATAGCTAGAGGTAGACTTACGATCAGAAGGATCACTAGCCCAATCAGCATCAGCATAAGCCTGAAGGGTCATGTCGAACGAAGATGAGAGATGTAAACACTGAAACATCGTACCGCGAATATATCGCAGGATCCAAAGCAAGGTAGCCCAATGTGTAGAACGGGGAGCACAAACAAACTGACTGATAACATGCACATCGTAGGAAATATCGGGCCGAGTAACAGTAAGATAAACCAAACAACCAACAAGCTCACGATATGCGGTAGGATCAGCAAGAGGTACCCCATCTGAAGTAGAGAACTTAGCATGTAACTCAATAGGAGTATCAACTCTTTTATCATCAGTAAGTTGAGCATGTTGGAGAATATCGGTGACATACTTAGTCTGGGTTAAGAGATAACCATCAGGAGAAGATGCAACTTCAATGCCAAGAAAATATCAAAGAGCACCTAAGTCTTTCATTTCGAACTTGTGAAATAAATGCCTTTTGACCTCATCAATAGCAGTAGAATGAGACCTTGTGATAATCATATCATCAACATAGAGCATAACAAGAACCAAACCCTGAGAGGTGCGGCTAAAAAGAGCAGATTCATGAGCACTAGGCTGAAAACCAATCTGTAAAACCACATCATGAAAGCGAGAATACCAAGCTCGAGGGGACTGTTTAAGACCATACAAAGCGCGGCGGAGACGATAAACAAGACCAAGAGCATGAGAGAATCCTGGAGGGGGACGCATATATACTTCCTCAGAGAGAGAACCATTCAGGAATGCATTTTTAACATCCAATTGAAAGAGAGGCCATTGATGCACAGCTGCAACAGAGATCAGCATGCGAACTGATGTCATTTTGGCAACAGGTGCAAAGGTTTCCTCATGATCAATACCATATTCCTGTGAAAAACCCTTGGCAACTAAGCGTGCTTTGTAGCGTTCCAAAGATCCATCAGAATGAGTCTTGACTTTAAAGACCCACTTTCAGCCAATGATATTCTTACCATCTGGAAGAGGAACCAAATCCCGAGTGTGAGTACTATGAAGGGCAGTGAGCTCATCATGCATCGCAGTTACCCAGTTTGGATCATTACAAGCTTCTTTGTAGGACCGTGGTTCAAAATAGGTATGGAGGCAAGACAAGAAGGAGCAATACGAAGAAGAGAAGCAAGTGTTAGCAAAACCAAGTCTTATCGGAGGACGACGATCACGAGAAGGATACTGGCGTTCAGGCGGATCAAAGTCTTCCGAAGCAGATGGAGGGTGAGGAGTTGGATGAGCACGGCAGACATAGTGGTGGGGAAAAGGAGGAATAAGGTGAGAAGGCACAGGAGGAACACTGGAAACATCCGACAAGTCTATAGTACAAACACACTCCTCTACGCGGACATCCAATGGGAAGGGATCAATATGCACAAGATCCTCTTTGGCAACGGGGGCTTGACGAGGTGGAAGGGAGAAGTATGGCAAACGCTCAAGAAAAGTAACGTGTCGAGACACATGCAATTTTTGAGTGACGGGATCATAACAACGGTATCCCTTTTGCTGAATGCCATAGCCTAAGAATACGCATAAGACACATCGAGCACTGAGCTTAGTCTGGCCGTTCTTAGGGAGAAGAACAAAACAGGTGGAGTCAAACACATGAAGAAGAGAATAGTTAGGACCTTTGCCGGCTGCTCATAAGGAGTGGAACCAGACAAAAGAGGGGTAGGCATTTGATTAAGGAGATAAGCTGCAGTAAGTACAACTTTTCCCCAAAACATGGTAGCACAAAGGAGGATAGAAGAAGAGACCGTGTAGTGTTAAGGAGATGACGATGATTGCGTTCAGCACGACCGTTCTAAGACGGAGTGTCAGTACAAGCGGATTGGTGAATAGTCCCTTGTGTTGCTAAAAATTCAGTGAATTCAACAAGAGAGTATTTGCCGCCAAGATCAGAGCGAAGAATTTTGATTTTTGTAGAAAACTGGGTGTGAACCATGGAGTGAAAAGTGCGATAAGCTTGGTCAAAATCAGATTTGTGTGTCAATAAATAAACCCATGTGAATCTAGTAAAATCATCAACAAATGACACATGGTACCGTGGACCACCTTTGGTTGCTATGGGGAAAGGTCCCCACAAGTCAGTATGAAGACAGAAGTGCTTTTATTAAAAAGTAAAGCATACATTTTTGCAAATTTACAACCACTGCATTCAGAAATATCACTAATAGAAGTGTTCCCTAAATAACCAGATTTAACTAAAACTTTTAATTGTTCACTAGATAAGTGCCCTAGTCTAGAATGCCAAAGGTAAAAAAGAGAAGACTGCTGATCTAATCTACAGGAAGACATGACAGTGGTTGTAGACTCAATAGGAACATGTAGCTCCTCCAACACATAGAGATCACCAACCCTACGCCCGGTCCAATATGCTTCTTGGACATCCGATCCTGCACAATACAACCAAAAGAGGAGAACACAACATCAAAACCAGAATCAGACAATTGACTTATGGAAAGAAGACTAAGGGATAACTGAGGAACATAAAATAAATTAGGTATAGAGAGGAAGGACGAGGTGGTTGGGAGAATAGAACCAATAGAGACAACATGCATAGAGGATCCATTTGCAGTGGAAATACTAATAGGGGAAGTGGGGGAGACACAATAGCTGAGTAATGACAAAATAGGGGTCATATGATGGGAACAACCAGAATAAAAAATCCATGTGGTGGGTGAGATACCTGTGGTATAGGAACCAAGCAAACCTGACTGGGTGGTGGTCATAGCAGAAGCTTGTGCATGATGTGGCTGGGTAGCCAAGGATGCCTAATACTGCTGAAACTGATCAAACAAGGGAGAAGGAGGGACCCCATCAGGAGTCGAGTAACTTGCAAAAGGGGTGGCAAAAGTTGCTGGAGGACAAGAAACTTGCTGATATTGCTGTGATGGCCGAGAAGATTGTTGATACTGCTGGGGTGGCCGAGATGAGGAGGAGGACTTAGAACGAGAATTTTGGCCCATCATCTGTAATAATTTGGGACAAACGTGCTTCCAATGTCCTTTCTGATGACAGAAACTACACTCATCCATAGCAACATGAGGCTTAGGCTTTCCTGTAACCTGTATTAGGTGAGAAGCGGGAGTAGGCAACAGAGGTGCATTAGGCTGTGCAGGTGAAGCAACAAATTCTGTCGGAGAAGAAGATGCATTAGAGGCCACCCTGAGCCTAGTTTCCCCAGCAATAAGTTCACGAACTGCACCGTCAACAGTGGGGCGGGTAGAATGATGAAGCATAGCCCCACGTAGAGGCTCGAATTGGTCACGAAGAGCCATAAGAAACTGGACCAGACAACACCTCTCACGATACTCAATAAAAACTCGGGACTGCAAGCCTTCGGGTTCCATTAAAGTTAACTGATCCCAATAGTGTGTCATCTCATTGTAAAAGTCCTGAATTGATTTACCATGTTGCTTGGCATCGCGAATGGAGCTCTCAAGTTCATACTCCTTCACAAAATCTGACTAAAGATACATGCCTTGCAAATAATTCCAAACTTCCTTCGCCATACCATACTTAGAGAAATTCATGCCAGTGGTGGGTTCCACAGAATTATGAAACCACGTAAGAACCCTTGCATTTTCCAGTTCCCATTTTGCAAAGGCAGTGACATAATCTGCATGATTAGGATCATCTGACTTCACCTCAGTAGGTTTGTCAGTAGACCCAGTTACATAGCCCCACATGCCTCTTCCAACAATAAAGTTTTTCATGACCTTGGACCAATATGAGTAGTTAACACCATTTAATTGTACACTAATAGCAGTAAACGATTTATCATCCGACATGCTGATCTGATACCAGAAATACCAATCAGTCAATAACAATAAAGAGGAAGACAGAGAGGAGTACCACAGAACAACTTAGAGGTTCAACAGAAGAAGTCCAGAAACCCAACAGAGGGCTGCAATACTCTTGATAGAACTGCAAAAGTGCACAAGAGAGAGAGTCGGTGGTCAAAACTCAGTCAGAACTGTGATACGAAGAGCGCCACCCTTGGACGAGAACTAATCAGCATCGCTGGTGGCCGGAAAAGATTTTCCGGTGGTCGTTGTAGGCAGGGAAGTGATCGTCAGATGTCAGACGTACAAGATCTGACAGCGTGAAGTACTAACGATGCTGGTATTGTCAATCGGTGGTCAGAAACTGCTTCGTGGTGGTCGTCTGTGGCTGGATGGTGGTCGTCGGTTGTTGACAGGTGCTGGGTAGTGCTCGTTGGTTGTCGTCAGTGTATGGATGGTGATCGTTGGTGGTCTGCGGAGGTTGGGTTGCACTCGTTGGTCTTCGTCAGTGTTGGATGCTACTCGTCTGGATTTACGTTGCAGCAAGGGTAGGTTTCAGAGATGGGTTTTGACAGAGGGAAAGAAGAACTGAAGAAACGATAGAGAGAGAGAGAGGTCTTCGACTGCTATTAGCCCCAAGGAGAGGGCTCAGATACCATGATAGAATGCAAAAGGTAAAGAAACGTATCATAAACCGTATTATGTTTGTATGGACAAGTTGCTCAGATGAAGATGGAAGAGACCTCCGCAGTGTAGTAGCTTGATCTTTCTCTCCAACTTTAGACATATATAGTATGTATATCTAAAAATGTTATATTGTGATCATCATGGTGGTCCGTTGTAGATGAGCCTTCCTGCGCTTGTACGTGGTTGCTGCTTTGAGTACGAGCTGATAATAAGAGATTTGGTCAGGTATGACTCCACCAATTTTAGCCACAACCTGGCTCTTGCATCCTACCTTCTACTTTTTGCAAAGCTGCTGTGGCTGAAGCACAACTGTGGTGTGAGCTTTATACTTTCTCTAGCACTGGCAGTAAGTTCTCCTTGCATTCCTTTAGGTAAAGTAGCCTTACCCTGCACTGTTTTCTGTAAACCTTGCTGAACCAGGAAGGCCTTCATTTTCCTCATCTCAAGGATAAAGTCAATCTTTTCATCTGAATTTTTCCTTCATCAACCGTTGCAAAATCCTAAATCTGCCCAATCTACAACAGGAACTAATATGTTGGTATTAGCAAATTTTCAGCTCCTAACACCTCCGAAGCAACTCCAGGGCACGTAGAATTCAGCACATTCCACCACTTGAGCGGACATTCACACCCTCCATATTGTATGGCACATTCATGTTGTACTACGTTGATGATCATTGCAAAACATGCCAATTACTGTGCATGGAAATTTGAAACCCCTTGGTTTTTACATTGAATGTAGATGTTTACATTTGCGATCCTATTCTGTCAATAACTGCTTGTTTACCCAAAAACCAGGAAACATATGAACACAAAACTGCTGTGCTTATTTGCAACTTTTGGCTCTGAAAATGAAAATGCGTATATTGGATGTAATATGCGGGCAAGCAAGAAGCAGATTCTTGGGATGCATACAATGCGTGTTCCTTGGTCTGATGATGCTTAAATCTTGAAATTGCAGCTTCAGACTATTATCAGCTTGATGACCTATTGACTCCTGAAGAGCAGGGCCTGAGGATGAAAGTACGAGAGTGTATGGAAAAAGAAATAGCTCCAATAATGGCAAAGGTACTTTTTAACCTGACTTCTCTAGGTGTCGTGATAACTTTTAGAAATGACAAGTGTTTGGCCAAAAATTTGCCATGTGAATGTTATCATATTCCCATGGGATGTCAAGCAATTCTTACCTTTCAGAGGTTTCTTTGATTCACAATAACAATTTACAGTCTTGATGGCATTCTATTTGAATACTTTGAAAGTGATATTATCCCAAATTTGTCTTGCAGTACTGGGAGAAGGCAGAATTTCCATTTCATATTGTTCCAAAGCTTGGTGCCCTGGGTATTGCTGGTGGCACAATTAAGGTTACTTATATGGATTTCTCTTGGATCTATGTTTATTAGCTTGTTATATTTGAATTTCATTTAGATTTATCTTTCCAGGGCTATGGATGTCCAGGTGTATCCATTACTGCTAATGCCATCTGTGCAGCAGAGGTTGCTAGAGTTGATGCAAGCTGCTCTACGTTTATTTTGGTGCATTCTTCTTTGGGAATGCTCACTATTTGTACGTTCGTGATTATGTTTCTGTATTTTTTCAGCTTTATTGAAACTGTTGATTGTGTTTCTGTACTTTTTCAGCTTTACTGAAACTGTTTAGTTCAGTGTGAAAAAAATGAAACACTAAACTGTTAGGGGGTGTACTTTTTATTCATTGTACGATTTTTGGTGATGAATATGAGGCTTCTTATACCTTCTTGGCTATCAACCACAGCAATTGGAGGTTCTGAAGCACAAAAACAGAAGTATTTACCTTCACTGGCACAACTTAAAACCATTGCTTGTTGGGTAAGAATTTGTCTTCTTTGTTTTGGCTTGTGTCTAGGTTTCTAATATTGCATTGTTTTCTGAGATAGCTGTATGCAACTCAAGTATTGTATTCAACTAATAGGGTTTAACTGAGCCTGACTATGGAAGTGATGCAAGTTCTCTGAAAACAACAGCAACAAAGGTGCATGGTCGTAATCTCTTGTATTTTCTTAAGTTGTAATGCTGATCATGGTTTGTTTTTGTTTTCAGATACTGAATTTCCCTATGTATTTAATAAAAACTTATTTGTATATTACGTTCATGCTGTGACTTTCTTTTGGTAAGATCAGGTTGCTGGAGGTTGGATCCTTGAAGGCCAGAAGCGCTGGATAGGCAACAGCACTTTTGCAGATGTGTTGGTTATTTTTGCCAGGAACACGACAACGAATCAGATAAACGCGTAAGGATACTTCTTCAGTTGGCTTATGAGTAATATTATGTAGACATCAACAGGTGTTACACTAAGGATGAATATGTGCACCAATGCTGGCTAGGTTTATTATAGACCTCATGCTCTTTGAGCATCAAATAATTTGTATCCAAAAGTATCAGAAATTAGCGCCACTAACTAGATATTGGGAAAGATGCACTGGTGTTAAGAAACCATGTTGTGCTTATCTGTAAGGTTCCTCACTTTTCAGATTGACTAGAACTCATTCAGGAGCGCCTGAAATGGGATTCTATGGATGGCCTCTAGCGTCTGTACTTATCCATCATGAATGTTTTAAACCACCATTATCGTGCTCCAAAATGGCTAATTTCCAATTCCCTGGCTTCATCGTTTAGGAACTTGACCCGAAGAGATAGTATTCCTGCCATACCAGAATGCCTATTATCTAGTGTGTTAAGCTGCGATTTAGGCGATTAAGCTTCCTGATGTAAACCTAGCTTCTCTTACTGTCTCTGGCCTCCTTTCCGGCAGCCGTCGCCGCCCTCTCCGGCGACCTCTTACAGTCTGTTTTCCTCCCATTCTACTCATCCTCTTGTGAAGTATAATTTAAGGTTAGCATTAATTAGGGTTTCATTGTTAGGGTTTCCGTTAAATTGTTATTTATCTTTTATGTTTAGGGTAGTTTAGTCTTTTGTATTATTAGGGTTTCGTAGGTTTTCTATTTAAGCATTGGTTCTTCTTGTAATCAAAACATCAGATATATGCAATGTAGTCTTTTTGGCTAGTCCGGATCTCTCTCTCTCTCTGTCTTGCTTCTTTTTGCTTTGATTTCTATCATGGTATCAGAGCGCAGAACCCTAGGTTTCGGATTTGTTAATCTCCCCTTACTCTTTCATAATCAGCAAAAACTTCCTCTCTTTGCAAAAGTATCGCTGTTCGAAGCACTGTTCATCCCACCATTGTAGCAGCTGAACTGTAGCTGTCGGGAAAAAACTGTAGCATCGCACTGTTCATCTTCTTCTTTTTGCATACTGTTCATGTTCTATTCATCCGACTGCTCCTGGACCTTTGCCCGACTCCGGCGACCCTCACCCGAGCCTTGCCTGACTCTGGCGACCCTCGCCGAAGCTCCGACAGCCTTTGATGATTTCTTTTTGGCAGTTTTTTTTTGGTGTATTCTGCATTGCACAGGGCTATTTTGGCCCTGTTTTCTGACTTTGAACCCTCACTCATTTGCACTCCGGCAGCCTCGCCGGAGCTCCATTAGCCTCCAAACAGCCCTGTTTGGTGGTGTAATCTTTAGATCTGGGCACTTCTCTGTACTCTGGCACTTCTCTGTACTCTGGCATCCTTGCTAGAGTTCCGTCTGCACTTCGGCACCTTCGCCGGTGCTCTGTTAGCCTTCGGCGACCCTCACCGGAGCTCCATCAGCATCTCTCCTCTCTCTATCTGCCTCTCTGTTTGCAGTGAACTTCTCAATCTTTTTGAACCTCTGAAATCTAAACCTTTTGAACTCTCTGGGCCTTCTACACCCCCTGAATCTGTTGAACTTCTGACCCTCAAGGGTTAGTCTAGATATGTTTCTCTCTCTCTCTCTCTCTCTCTCTCTCTCTCTCTCTCGGGTATTTTCTTCTCTGAACACTGAGTCTGTCTGTTCGGCATTTCTCATTCCTCGTATCTGCAGCCGACATCTGTTTGGCATCGGTTCTTTTCTCCTATCTGCAACTGATATCTGTTCGGCATCTGATCGACCACCGCTCGTTTTTTGTTTCCTCCTTTGGCATTGGCTTCGGCATCCGCATCGGTATTGGCAATGGATTGGCACCTATTGATTGGCAGCAGTGAATTTACAATGGTTTCTTTGCAGTTGTTATCTCCTTGGCAAACTCACGATTCTTCACATCATGAGTTAAGGTTAGCATTAAGGTTAGCATTAATTAGGGTTTCATTGTTAGTGTTTCCGTTAAATTGTTATTTATCTTTTATGTTTAGGGTAGTTTAGTCTTTTGTATTATTAGGGTTTCGTAGGTTTTCTAGTTAAGCATTGGTTCTTCTTGTAATCAAAACATCAGATATATGCAATGTAGTCTTTTTGGCTAGTCCGGATCTCTCTCTCTCTCTCTGTCTTTCTTCTCTTTGCTTTGATTTCTATCACCTCTCTCTATAGCCCTCCTTAGTTTCCCCTTTCTCCATCCATCCCAGTTTCTATTCGCCATCTGCTCTCTCGATCCCGTTCTCAGCCGCCTCTCCCCGATAAACCTCTCTTTCCTTGCGACCCGATCTGGTCACTGGAGACGCTCTTTTTCTTCGCTGATTGGTCGTCCCCGATTTTGGGCTGCTACGTTAATGGCGTTTCAGTTCTTTTGGGTTTCAAGGTTGCTTGTTCCTCTTTCGCTGGGATGTTAGAGGTATCTTTCTCTTCTGGTTGTGAATCTATTTGCTCTTCTTCTAGTTTTTTGAAGTTTTGAGATTTGGGGTTCTGGTTTTGGCTTTCTTTGTGCTGTGTGGCTTCTTCTATGGAGAGCTTTATCACTCTATTCGTAGACAATTTGGTTGATAGGGTTAATCCCTTTTCTCTAAGGAAAAAATTTACAGATTATGGTATTGTGAGAGATGTTTTAATTCCTAACAAAAGAGGGAAGATTTCTGGGAGAAGATTTGGTTTTGTGAGATTCGGGTGTCCAATATCTGCTGATATTGCTGTTGATAAGGCTAATGGAAGTCAGTTCATGGATAATACTATCTTCGTTAAACGGGCTGCTTTCAACAAAAAAGGTTTGGTGAATTTACAGAAGGAATCAGTTTTTGCTGTCAATAACAAGGATATCCAGAATTCCCATAATCCTATTACTAGTAAGGATTTTAATCAAGGGTAGAATTACTGGTATGGTGATCGCAGTTTTTACAAATTCGAGTTTGGTAAGGGATCTTGTCCTTCTTTTGCCAATGTTGTTTCTGGGAAGAAACTAAATGATGATAAAAGGTTATCTGTTAAAGCTCAAGAGGAAGACATTGAGTGGTTAGAAAGAAGTATTGTTGCAAAACTGCCCGCGCATAGGGATCTGGATTCAATCAGTGAAGCTTTTCGTTCTGATGGTGTTTTCAATATTCACATTAGAGCTATGGGAGGCAACATGGTTCTTCTTACTTTTCCTACTTCCCATGATATGAATTGTATGCTTGAAGGAGGAGAATTAAGTTGGTTATCTAACTGGTTTGTGGATGCTAAACCGTGGAATCCGAACAACAAAGTGGAATGTTCAAGATTGGTGTGGCTTAATTGCTATGGCATTCCTATTAATCTGTGGAATGCTAATACTTTTTTCAACATTGGGAAGTTATGGGGTGAGATTATATCTCTTGATGAAGCTACTTCTAAGAAAACTTCCTTTTCCGTGGGTAAGATCAAGATATCCACTAATGCTTTTGAGGTTATTAACCACTCTGTCAATTTGGAGCATGATGGTATGGTTTATCCGATCAGAGTGGTTGAGGAGCAAGTGGTGGTCAACAGTATTATGAAAGCTATTTGTGAGTGCAAAGGATGTTCTTTTCCGAGAGTTGATTACTCCTTATACCCTAGGGAGATTTTTTCCTCTGAAGGAGTGAAGTCTGATGTCAAAGGCATGGTTGGTGATGATAGTTGCCTAGACAAGAGGTCTAATGCGTTAGAGCATTTTGTGGAGAAAGATTCTAGTTCTATTCTTCATTCAGTTGTTGGAGAATCGGTTAGCCCTTCCGGTAATGGAGTTTTAGGTGGTCAAGAAAAGGACATGGCTCAAATTAATGATGATGGCCTTGGAGATGCTGAGATGATGGAAAAGAGAGATGGGTTATGTTCCATAGGTGAGAATTCCAAATCGGTGGAAAAGTCGAGTAGTCTTGAGAAGCTTTTAGGAGCCAAATCGGATGAGACGAGCTCGATCAATAAGGTGGTTTCTGGGGGTTCTGATTTTGATTATGAGGACTGGGATCTTGTATCGAACGAATCTCTTATTAAGTATGTGGAGTGCAAGTGCCATAAGAAGACTCACAAGACCAAGATAGATAATCGAAAGAAAATTTTATGGAGTAAAAATCCTTTGAAAGCAGCGTTGTTTTCTAGGACGGTTAGCCGGGACAGCTTAAGGAAAGTCTCTGGGTTGGGATTGAAGAAAGGAAGTTTCGAAGGATTTCTCGATGGTTGCACTGATTTGATCCATGAGGAGGTTAGTAGCGTTTTTCGTAAGAGGAATTCAAATTTGATCAAGGAAGCACGGGAGAACATGAAGATGGGTGTCCGCTGTGGTGTAAAATATCATGGAAGGGAGAGTTATAATATCAATAAGCTCTTAGAATTGAAGGGTATCGATATTTCCGAACAGGAAATTAAAGCGGAAATCAAAGCTCTTGACACTTTGGAGGGAGATGCCTCCATTTCTGTGGAGTTCTGATCTGCCGCTTGTGTTTGTTGGGAGCTCTTTTGTGTTGTTCTAGTTCTTGCTTGGTGGAGTTTCATCGTTTTGGGGGTTTCTTGCTTATTGGAGGGTCTTGATGCTCCTGGCTTTGCGTCATCCTGCTGTTCTTTTGGGGGTGTCTGAGGTGTTTTTTTCTGGTGTTTTGGTTCCGGTTTTGGTTGGCTTCTTGCCACCCTTCTTGCTTGTGGTTTTTTCCCCTTTGGGCCCTTGGCGTTATGTGTCTCGGGTCCATTTAATCTTTGTAATTCATTTTCAAAGATTAATAAATTCTTTGCTTAGCAAAAAAAAAAAAAACTTGACCCGAAGAGGAGAAAAAGCATGCACATAATTTCCAAGATTGATCATGCTGCAAAATTGAAGAAAGTAGTTGAACGATCTACGAAATTTTTTCTAAACTAACGTATTTACATTCTTTCTAAAGTAACATAATTACATTCCTCTTCAAGTTTACTTTTTAAAGGGAAAAAAAGTGGCGTCAGGCAGGCCCCCCCGGCCATATACGCCTCTGTAACTGATTCCTAGATATGGTACTGTTTACTTGTTTATGGGCTTGAATCTCAATGTTATCTCTTTTAGCATGACCAGTGCTTCTTTCATCTGTTGCAGATTTCTAGTAATGAAGGATGTCCCTGGACTACAAGCTACTAAAATTGAAAATAAGATAGGCCTACGTATGGTCCAAAATGGTGATATTATCTTGAAAGGAGTTTTCGTCCCCGATGAAGACAGATTGCCTGGTATCAATTCTTTTCAGGATACGAACAAGGTATGGCAGCAAATTGTTTCTCGTCATATCTCAATTGCTCTCATACCAAAAATAGTTTATGAAATATAAAGTTTTTTCAAAGTTTGAAGAAGGAAGGAAGCATAGTTTATGAGAAAGTAGTCTGGTATAGTTCTTAAACTCAAAACGGGAATCATATGTAATGCGATGAACCCATCCTATGGATCCACTCATAATAAGTTGATGAATTCTTTCTGATGGAATTGAGAACATTAATCACAAGCAAGACACTTAGTTACCCCTTTACTCAACTTTTTTTCAGCATATTTTTTGTGGAAGTATTTACCGGTTGTTGCTCTTTATCCTGTTGAGATCAATTACTGTCATTGGCTAATTGCTTTTGGAATTTCAGTTTTGATCCTTGCTACATGTACTCAAATCATTGGAATTCATAATAACTTTACCTATGACTTAGCTTTCATTAATGTCCACAAGTTATATCCTTTTCTCCGTTAGTACTTGTTTTATTCTCTTCATCTCTTGAAAGTCACTTTCTCCATGAAACAGCAAGGAAAAAGGAGAAAAGTATGTGTGAATGCTATCTTTTCCTTTCATGGGTCATTGGTTTTTTGTTATGACATTAAAGTCTTTTTCCGGAAAGTTTCTAGTCCGAAAAATATTGGACATTTTTCTACTTAGTTTATGTGCAAAACCACCATTACATATTTTTGATTTCCCTTTATTTAATTTGTCTCTACGTTTTTAACTCTGGTTGCATACCATGATAGATCACTTATATTGGTTTGCAACTGTTTTATTTATTTATTTTATTTTTTTATCATCACCTCTCTAGATCTAATTAAAATTTGATGTAAATGACACTATAATTTGCTTTTGGGTATGAATAAGGGCAAAATAAGCATCCCACAAAAAGAAAAATCCTCTGAGCCGCCCTCCCCGCAAGCGAAAACTTGTGCAAAACAACTGTGGACGGCTCAAGTTTATGGTGCGGCGACGCAACATTGCAGTTGGTGGTATGGGTTATTGATTATCCCCAAAAGAGGACAAACTAATCAAATAGGTCTTCCCTAGTTGAATTTTGATCTTTATTGGGACTGTGTTTAGATGGTTCGATTTCATTGTATAATCAAACTTATTGAGAAATTGTCACACAGTTTCAAATAAACCTCTGCAGCGGATATCCTTCTCTGCTGGCTGCTGATCATTATGGATGTTTTATGCAGTAATGTCATGTGGTGTGCTTTATCAGGTTCATTGCACATGGGAGACAGATGGGAAAATTGTAGGTTTTAAGCCAGGCCAAGGCTAGTCTCTACTGCCACCTAGGGCTGCAAATGAACCGAGCTGTTTGTGAACCGTTTGAAGCTCGACTCAGTAAAAGCTCATTCGAGTTCGATTTGAGTACTAAAGGAGCCGAACCTGAACCTCAATTTTAGGCTTGTTTAATAAATGAGCCGAACCTGAACGTGACAATATTCTGCTCGATTAAGCTCGCAAACCTGGAGTATATATGTATATCTCATAAAAGTATCACATGTAAGCTTGAATATGTTTGAACTTTTACATGTACATCATGAAAATTTATAACTTGGACATGTATAAACTTTCAAATGTACTATAACCTTAAATTTTATTGTGATTTTATAATTTTATACATGTTAAGGCTCGTGAACAAGCTCGAGTTAGACTCAAACCTAGGCAAGATCGGCTCGAGCTCGGCTCGTCAAATTTTCATTGAGCTTGAGCTCGGCTTGAGAAAACTAAACGAACGAACCTGAACATTCTAAAGCTCGGCTTGATTAGGCTCGTTTGCAGCCCTAGACTGCCACCACTAAGAATCATGCCATCATGAACTCTGTTTTGATATTTATCAAAAGATTAAAAGATTCGCTCGCTTTTCTAACGTCCAACATGTGTGCCTATGCAGCTTTTGTCATAGAGCTTCTGTTAAAAAGAGTGCATCTTGATTTGGTTTTGGGATCTTTCTCTCTTTTTATTTGTACTGTTCTTCAGCCTTCCCCCCACCCATCTCTGTTTCAGTGGAAAATGAACCTGACCGATTACTTGTGAAAATCTTTGTGTTGATGACAAAAATGTTAAACAGGCAGATCATGAGATTCTGGAGTTCTACTTGTCCTATCCCTGTATTTCCTTGGTAACTGAATACTGCACGGCTAGACGAACCAGATCAAAACACCTGATAATTACTTACTGCATGGTGTTATTTGAACTTGTATTGCTGCAGGGGTCTTAGTGGCGTACTTACTTACTGCTTCTGCAAACAGGTCCTTGCTGCTTCACGTCTCATGGTTGCCTGGCAACCTATTGGCATTTCAATGGGTGTCTATGATATGTGTCACAGGTATGTCTTCGCCAATGTTTTCCAACTTTTTGCTTGTAACAAGTTTAGCAACCTTTAGCGTACAATTTTACGAGAAATAAAATATAAGCAATAGACTTCCATATTTTTGTTTACAATCAGACAACATTTATAATGGTTGTACTTAATTATGTTCCCAACAATTGACGTTAGTGAGTTGTTCTATGGGTAGTGTGTGCTCATGTACAAAATTTGTAGTTCTTTTGTTGTTGTTGATTTCCAATCTCCCATTTGTTGCATATATATTTTATTTGGTGAGTTGTTGAATGCTCAATTATGACAATATACCTGCTGCGGAGAGTAATATCTAATTTTGCATGGGTTACTCATTTTAAATTCCGCTGTTGAGGGACTTACGTTGTGGGATATACTTTAGCCCCAAGATGACACTTTAGTAAACCACAAGGGGTGAAGAAAAGACAAAAGGAAAAAGAAATCAAGCAAGGAACATCCACATTGAATAACGTGTAAAATTTGATGGTAGTAGTCAGTAGAAAGAAGCCATTTGTTCAATCTTCTTGGGGAACTTGAACTTAACACAAGATTTCGTTAATTATACGGCTCCGTTCCCTGGCTGTTCTTTTAATTTACTTCCAGTCTTCAATTTGAGCTATTGAGGGTTTTTTTTCTTTTTTTTGTTAATTAAAAGGTACTTGAAAGAGAGGAAACAGTTTGGTGCACCATTGGCTGCTTTCCAACTTACCCAACAGAAATTAGTTCAGATGTTGGGGAATATTCAGGCTATGATTCTTGTTGGTTGGCGCCTTTGTAAGTTGTATGACAGTGGGAAAATGACTCCTGGTCGTGTAAGCCTAGGAAAGGTATTCTGGCTTTTATTGTTTTGTTCTCATAGAACTGCGATTGAGGTGATGCATAGTACTGATGACAATATTTTGTGTTTTCCAGGCATGGATTACCTCAAAAGCAAGGGAGACTATATCGCTTGGGCGGGAGTTACTTGGTGGCAATGGAATCTTGACCGACTTTCTAGTTGCAAAGGTTTCAATCATATCTTCATTCAAACATTCCCTTCTTACTCAACTTGAAAGGAAATGGATTTTGATTAAGTCTAGGCTAAATGCCAATGCTGTTTGATAAGTGAAATGGGATCCAAGTTACTCAAATTGTAGTACAGTCCAGTCTGTAATACTCAAGTAAGAAGAAACTAGAATAGGATCTAAACTCACTTATTCAGTGATATCCAAGGGATTGAATCACGTACCTACTGGCCAGTACATATCGGATTTGTGAAAAAACGGTACCCTAAACCTCAACTACCATTCCGGCTCCAATACTGCTGCTTACTGTGGTGTACCGGTGATTCCGGAAAATCTCAGGCTAGATCACGGGAAGGCTGACTCTGGCTGGTACAGTGCTCTGGATCTGCATGTCTTCCTGTCGAAGTCACGATCTATGGAGACCTTTCACCTCTTCGATGGATGTCTGTCTCGCACTCTACGTCTCATCTCTGCGACTCTCTCTCTCTCTCTCTCTCTCTCTCTCTCTCTCTCTCCCCGGCCAGGCGTCCACTTTCTACCTACAGACTACAAAAGTTTTGGTCCTTCGAGAGTATTGGGTAATAGCTGTACAACATATTTGACACTTTTGAGAGTAATGGAGGGTATTGACTAATGGGTAAATGGGTCAGTAAACATATATCGTATAAATTTTTGACATGAATATGATATATACGTACTAGATTGCGGGTAATGGTTTTTAACTGTTGGTAATTGGTATTTTGCTATATATTTTTTAACTGGTTGTACTGTTGCTTGATTGAGCTAAAGACAAAAACATGGAGCTAACACAACAACAATAAAAGAACCCATCTAGTCCCCAATCATTGGGAGTGTTCGGGGGTTATGGGCGGGGATGATTGGAGACAGTAAAAAATAATTGAGAAGTAAAAAAATACCATTGAGAAGTAAAAAAATTTCTCTCAAAGCAAATACTATCAGTTTTGTTGTCAAAACTCGATAAATTGAAAATAAAAATAAAAAAAAAAATAAAAAAGAAAAAAAAAAAATAAATAAAAAAAAAAAAAACTCCAAGAACCGAGGAGCTACAGGAACGTTTTGTTGTCAAAACTCGATAAATTGATTAATTGAGAAGTGTTTGGTTAATGTTAGTTTTAAGCTTATTTTTTGATATTTTGTTGTCTAATGCAGTTTTATGTTATGATGAATTGGATGATGTGAGGAGAATTGTTAATTTATAATTATGTGTAATAGTAATGGCGCTAAATCAAAATGGCATCTGGTACTGGCCGGTATCAGTAGAAGAACTGGTACCCAATTTGGTACAGTATTCAGAACCTTGGTGATATCCAATCTGAAACTTTTGGACCTGAATATAATTTTGTTGATCAAATTTGACCCAACATGATTTTCTTCTTAGCGAGGACAAAATAAGAAACCATCCTACAGGGAGGAACTGGTTTGGACATTTGATAACACTGGAGCATGTTCTAGAATTCTGGTTTTGTTGGATTATAGTTGAAAGAACCTACCGGGCTGCACCTTGTGAGTTCATTTCTAGAAATGGAATGAACTGAATAACAAACCCCTTCCTGTTTAGCTTGAAGATTAATTTAAAAAAAATTTAATGTTAGCAGTAGAAGTAGTAAAAACAGCAGGATTGAGCAGGAACAGGCACTATTGGATCCTAGTGAATGACATCCTTTGATTATGGCAGTTCGTGATCGATATAAAATCTAAGCCACGGTCTGAATTATCAAATCATTGTAATCTAGTCTTCAGATATTACCTGGAACATGTTTTTAACTTCTCGTGATGTACTCCATCCACTTAATGATGTCACTCGTTCTTGAATTTGTTTTGTCCTATCTTAATTTCTTGCTTGCTTATGGTAGGTCAGTATTCTGGTTTTCAGATCGGTTCTAGTGGTTAGGCTAAGTACTACTGATCCATGAATATACAATTTGCATTTATAGTCGCTTTTGGTGTTTTTCAGGCATTCTGTGACTTGGAGCCGATCTACACATATGAAGGAACTTATGACATCAACACTTTGGTCGCAGGCAGGGAGATAACTGGGATTGCCAGTTTCAAAGCAGCTCCATCAACCCAACGGAGCCGTTTGTGATCTTGTAAACTTCTTGTAAACTTCTCCCTTTTGCTGGGAAAAAAAAAAACGATTTCAGGTTTCACTGAATTACAAATTGTTGTGTGGCTTCCGAAAAGTAATAAAAACAAGAAGTGATATAATTTCAGTCTACCTTTGCTGGAAACTATTGAAGAAGTTACATAAATGCGAACAAGTTGGCAATAGCAATGATGTTTTTTTCCCTCATCTTGTGAAGTGGCTTAGTTAAATTTTCAGACTAAGCAGTTGCGTCACTGATCGACCTTCGAGGGTTGGACTTGTGAAACTAGGATTTCCACTTTAAGTCTGAGCATCTCTAGTAGTGCAGCGTGCACCTAACCGTGCTAGAATAGTTTAGTAGGGGAATATTTATATGCGAAAATAGCATTGCGCTGTTTTTTTTTTTTTTTTGGTGATAGATTTGGCTGGAAAAGTGAATTTTGACATTGCACATTTAACTGTTGTTGCCAATTAAAACTGTACACTAGTGGAATTGCTTGTAACAAATCTACATATAGGGTACACTTCTATTTGGATGAAACAGCAAATCCAATAATACCGCAACACATGCACACAATAGATTCTCTAAGATGGAACAAAAAATGGATTGGATAGAGATGTATTAATACTCGCTCCGTCTAAAAAATATAGTTTCTTTTGGGAGTTCGTACCACTTTTCAATGGATTGGAGTATAATGTTTTAGTTGATTTTAGAAACTTTGTATTCTAGATTTAATTGAGATCTATCAAATAAGATCCATATTGCATAGGAAATGTATTAGTGATTGAAAGATGTAGTAATCGATTTTCTATCCGGTTAGAATGGAACGAGGGACCATATTTTTGGGACGAAGGGAGTAGATTTCCGAGGGTGTAGTTGCATTTGTAAGTTTGTTTTCAAACACGATTGTGTTTGCACCAATTCTAAGTTCTCCATTCCCAGAGTTGTGTATGGATATAACCTAGTAGCTGAAGTATAATCCGAACAAAATCCAAAATCCCAAACAGTGCGACCACCAGAAAGCCTTCCAAATTCCAACCCCAAGAACAGTGAACAGATTAAAGTACATCATGCTTTTTTTTTTTGTTACAAGAAACAGGCAAGTGCAGCTATATGGCCCAAAAAGGCGCAATGGAAATACAACTAAGATAACAAGAAAACACAACTAAAACAACAAGAAATTAAACGAAAGCCGCAAATAAACGGCAGCAAAAAATCAGCAACTGTGGAAAATTAAAATAGTCCATTCAGGGTTCATTTGTTGGATGGATAAGGTACAGGGGATAAAGAAGACCGAGTTTTGGAGAAGGTAGATCTGGATCAAGCTATAGTACCATTGCTGTCGCCATCGTTGCTGCACTGTTTTTAAAACTCCTCCACCGTTGCTTTGTTCAAAAGCCGATGGATGCCAGAGCTCTGCATCCATCATAGATTGGAGGTGGTCAATCTAAAATGTGGGGGAAAAAGGGTGAGAGATGATCTTCACCCAGATCCAGAATTTGTGGATACAAAAGTGGTGCATTTTCTCTAGCAGAACTTCATGATCACTCCACTTATAAGGAAATTCTGGCAATCAAACGCAGCGTTGAAAAGTTTCAGCTTCACTTCCTTAACCGAAAAGACCTTTTACCGTTCCTCCAGAACCAAACCTTTCGTCCCGTTCAGACACTGAGTCCACTGAAACCATAGATTTCCCACAAACAGAGCGAGACCACAGGAGAGGGAGTCCAGAGCTTTAGGAGGACTGAGCCATACATGTTGTATAGTATGCAAAGCCGTAATCATGCATTGTATTCTTATGGTTCCTCCATCCACAGTTCCACACACGATAAAAAATAGCTTGTGCCAATCTCAGATTAATCTCTACAGTATCTTTCATGGCTATTTCAGATGCCTACGCGTGGGTTAAGGTGGCCTAAAGAGCTGCTGACAAGGAGAATTAAACTTAAGACAAGGAGAATTAAACTTAAGAAACTAGGAAGGAGCAAATCCCTAAATCCCTGACACCACCAAGCCAACCCCTTAATTGTTAGTCTTAGAACGCCTCCTAATTCACACATGCACAATGTGTATGATACATACTGAGGGCCCGTTTGTCAAACGGATAAGGTTTTGGGGGATAAGGAAGAAGGGAGGATAGAGGTGGATATGCTACCGGGGTATTAGTTAAGCAGGGTGGATAAGTTTAGAATGAGTTTGTTTGATTTTTTTAGAGGGGGGAATTAGCTTATACTTGGTTTCTTTGGTAGTTGATAAGAAAGGTGGATAATAATATAATGAAATGAAGCAAATTACTTTGTTGCCCTGTCTTGTAGTACGCATATTTCATTTTTGTAGTCTTTTCAATTTATTAATTGCATATATGTTTTCAAAATGTGAATTATTAAATAATAAATATATCTTTTCTTAATATTCTCAATACCCATACTATAATAAATTATTAACATATTATGATATCATCAATTTAAATCAATGTAATTTTATATGTTTTACTATTCACCATAAGCTATAAATCTAAATATTTTGTCGCACACATTTTTGCCAAAGATAAAGTCAACAAATTTTGGGGTAATTAATTATCCATCCAGATTTTGGATATCACGTACGTTTTCATCCTCTTATTTTTACGGGGTTAAGTTTTCATCCTCTTGTAATGTGATTTGTCATAATTACCCTTTCTTAAATGAAATAAGGACTTCCTAAAATCTAGTTCCTTTTTTTCTTAGGGAATACTGGATTTTCCAAATATTGTTAGTTACAAAAATTTTCTTTTCATCCTATCATCTAAAATCAATGCATGGTGAAATGACCTAAAATCAAGGAATTTCAAAAAGTTCACAGGTTCAAAATTCTGATAGCCATTAGGGATGATTTTGGCAAGTGTGGACCCCAAAATTTATGGCATGAATTCTAAGTGGTGGGATATTTGAGTATATCAGTTACCAAATAAAAATCATCACATAAATAATAAAAAACAAAAAACAAACGTGGTAAAAAATAAATGAAACATGGTAAAATTTAGTGAGAAATGTGTTACAAAATTTAGTGAGAAATGTGTTACAACTAGTAAAAAATATTGTAAATATAATATCATTTTAGAACACGAACCATGATAAAAAAAAATCATCACATATCACAGTTTTTATGGTAAAAAAAATTAATCACTTGTAAACGTGGTAATAATTGTTAAATTAAGAATTTGAGTCATGGTGAAACATATCAACCAAATAATCAATATTTTTTGGTAAAAATAAAAAAAAAGATAAAAAATCATGGTAAAAATATCAAAACAAATCCCAGTTTTATGGTAAAAATATCAAAACAAATCTTAGTTTTATGGTCACAGTATTTATGGTAAACGTGGAAATATCGGTTGAATAAACTATTCAAATCATGGTAAAAAAATGCCATCAATATAATCCAGATGTCATGGTAAAAATCAAATAAAGAACAAAAATCATGGTAAACATAGAATTCAGTTAGAACTCAAGTCATGGTAAAAATATTAAAACTTATAATAGTGTTTATGGTAAAAAAAAAAAAATGACGACTTGTAAACATGGTAAAAATATCAATTGCCACGTGATCCAAAACCCATCGAACAAAATTTACCATATTACATAATAAGAATAAGAATCATGGTAAAAAAAAAAAAAGTCTAATAAAAATCATGGTAAATATGATCAATTAAATCCATCACCTTCGAAATAGGGAAAAAAAGAGTCCATGACCAAAATCAAATATGAGAAAGAGACCAAATTCATTCTTGTTGTTGTGTTCTTCTCTGTATAACGGAAAAATCTGAGAAGAACAAAGTGGAAACGGATAGAGTTTATCAAACAATAAAGCAATTTGACGGAACACAATGAGAAACGCGACGGAGGAACAGGGCGTCGATGTTGATTTGGGATGGCGAGGTTAGCAGTATTGATCCTTCAAATTGTAGATCAAAATCAGAGAAACCCAAATTAAAACGCAAAAGAGAAAATACAAACCCAAATTTGTTATCTCTTGCTTGCACCTGAGGTTTGTTCTCTAATAACCTTTGGAATTTTGTCGACTTCAACTTGGGACAATGATTTGGGACAGAGAGGGCGATGATTTGGGATGCCGAAGAGATGACGTCAAGTTAGTCGGGAGCAAGGACTGCTGGGGTGAAGATTGGGTCCTGAATTATGGCATTACAAAATTTTCTTTCTAGGTTTTAAAATGAGGATGACAACTAAATGTAAAATGTGGGATTGGGTTTTATCCTCAATCCCTTAATTATAGCAGAGGACCTCATAATTTTGAAAATGGTCCACTACCTACCGCCCATATATGCAGTTTTTAATTTAGTCCTCAATCCCTTAATATGTTACAATTTATATATATATATATATAAAGGGCATTTTAGGGTTTATTTGAATCTTGGGATAGAAACATAACTCCTAAATAGGCTCAGGATGATTTTCTAATTTCAAGTGACTAAAATGATGATTATTTAAGTGCCCCACAAATTTTTGGACATTAAAATGTCATTATTCATGCATAGTACATTACAAATCTACAATACTACATGGCATACGACAAGACATCGACTTAGCATTCCTATTCAATGACTCCCAAAACAATGGTTCCATCTATTGAAATATGAAAATTGCACAGCTCGTGGATCAATCTGCATATGCATAAAGACTTAGAATAAAACAAATTTTTTATTTCAAATAAATTAATAAAAAATATTGTTGTAAAGATATAGTGACTTACTCCGATGTAATCATCCCACACTTTCACTTCTGCCGTCGCTATATTCATTGATATCCCAGTCAAATCTTTCACGGTGCAACAAATCCTCGATTATAAGGTATATCTTCCTCCATGTCTTGGTCTTTAACAGTTGGGCTCGGAGTGCTCCATGGATTTGGTTACACAAGACCACTCTCTGTGACGCTCTAAAAATAGATTTGCGGGTGCGATGTCAAATGTCATAAAAGACTTAATTGAAACTCTTCCTAATACCAAATGGTTTTAGAAGAGATGGTGAAAAAGCGGTCCGACAAGAGTAACATCAATAAAATTCACTTCAATGCATTGCCCGGGAAAGGTAATTTCCATTAAATCGGATAGGAGTGTCAAGTGACCGGGTCGAAAACTCAAGTTTGTTTAATCTTGCCATCCTAAGTTCTAACATCATTATGCAAATAGTGATATGGTATATAAGACAGACAATTAATAGAAACATCATTATCCAAGTATACTGAAGTGGTTGCAAGTTTAACAATTTATAGAAACTAACACCCTATATTGCTTTAAAGTATTTGTTCCCATATTTCTCCATCGTGATGCCCAAATTGCAATGAAAAATGATTCACATCTCTCTCTTGATGCAAATTCCTAACCATCCTTGGAGAACAAAAAAGGCCACCTCCAAAATCCAAATCAGAAAAAAATACGCACCCCAGGTTTGAAAGGTGCAATAGAATAGTGAGCGTTACCAATTAGAGATCAACCATGAAAAAATTAGCAATCCATTTAAAATAGATTTAGATTATATTTGCTTTGTAGTACCACACACAATAAGCCATCCCCAAGATTTCAACCAAGCTACCTGATAAAACATATCAAAAAATTGCTTTGTAGGACTACAAAACCAAGATATTGAGGTGAAAATAAACGTCACATATTAATGTGATGTAGATAAGCGAATAATGCGTTTGTGCCTTCTTGATTATGTGATGCCATCGTGTGTTTGGTAGACTTAGGCCATCTCCAATGATGGAGTTAAAAATGATTTAGGTCAGATATTAGCCTAGTTAGTTATTGTTAGTGTTTTGTGTTCTTTCAATAGTGTAATTAAGTTGTGGTTAGAGTGAGTTAGAAGCAAAAAAAAAAAACTCAGAAGCCAACTGTTGTGTGTGATGTGAGGCTCTCACCATGTATGTAAAAGTAGAAGGACCAAAAAAAAAAACAAAAAAAAACCTAAGGGAATCATTTCTAACACAATGCTAGTTGCACTATTGGAACAAAAATGAACAAATTACCTAACAAAAACTTAAGCTCACATAATTGAGTCCCACTTTTTACACTTTTATGTTAGATAGAAACACAAATTTAACTCTCCACCAATGGAGATTGCTTTGTGGAGTAATGAAGAGTAGATGATTTCAGACTGAATACTGTTTTAAAATCTTTGTAAAAGTTAATGATATTCCAACCTAGAGGGAGAGGGGTGAGTAGGCTTGGATCTTGTAATACATGTGTGGGGTGTTCTCCTGAAACCATAGAGGACGTACAAACAAGCTTGTCAAAGCTACCACGTGCCCATGCACGTGGTAAATAGAATGGAATGAAGCGCGGACGACCACCAAGCCCACAACTCAGTATCGGCTCTAATCAGCCTATTCGTCAGACATTGCAGTTGAAACAGCCAAGTATGGGATAAACCCTAGCGGCATACTTTCCTTGCGAAGATAAGGAAAGGAGGGAATATTTGAAGATATTCCCAGAATCAGTTAAGCTTGCAAAGATAAGCACAAATCATTCTCAGAGATGGAAAGCCAGTCAGTTTACCAAATAAGGAGCAAACTCCCGTGAAGGGTAAAACTCTGAACGAGCAATAAGTGGCCATCTTGGCAAGAATCCTTATCTAGTAAGGAATCCAGAATCATGCAGGCTACGCTGCCCAATAAGGAAGAATCCTAAGCTTGGAAGGATTCCAAACAAAGAAGAACCCCACAAGGCATGTAAATGCAAAATAATAATCTATATAAGAAGACAAGCCCTAAACGCTAGAGGTATGTGTGGTGTCCTCAAATTCCAGAAGAACTTCTTGAACGATTCTAGACCCGAGTGAGCAGCGAGTGAACGGTGAGTGAGCTTCTTGGAACACCTGCACACGTAGCACATGCAGTTAGCACCCAACCTGGCCGGAGTGTGGCCAGAGAAGGCACTCCGACAGTCTAGTAAGTGATCGAAGAAGGAAGTAGCAGAGGAAATGCGTAAGTTGAGAGAGAAAGTGTTGTGTACCTCTTTAGGGCTCCTTCTCTTTGTTTATATAGGCTCCCCAAGTACAGGGGTAAATCAATCATTCTGGCTCGAATGACGTCACTGAGCATCACGAGCCAGATCTACAAATATCACATGCACGCGTTCTCCAATGGAGTCACGACACGTAGCGTAACCGCTCGGTGTCCGTCATGCTGACGTAGGGACAGCTGTAGCATGCACATGTGCCTTCCCAAATTTGTTGCGAGCGTTAACCGCCCCGGGTGACGTCATGTGACGCTCTCGGTATCTCGGATTATCCTTCTGAGTCATCTCGAATAATATCCATCTCGGACGACTCGTCCGGTACAAGGTTTTTTCCAGCCGAGATAACGGTTCGTCTTGAATAGGCCGTCTCGGATGTCCCATTGCGTTCCATCCCTTTGCTGGGTTAGATGATTCGCTTGGGCCTTGGACCTTCTGGGCTCGTAGACCGAGCCCCCTTTAAACTGCCATTTTCTGGCCCACTACAATAGCCCCTCAACTTCTTCTGAGGTATATGGATCCGAGAAAGGAGTTGACCGTTATTGATTGGGCCACCTCAACATCCCAAGCTCTAAGTTGTACACCTCCGTGAGGGTAAAGCCCCCTTATGTTGTGTTTCTTTTGTCCGAGCTCCAGCCTTAATTACTTCGTGGTTGGTCTCGGATTGCAACACGTGTCGATTGAAGATTGGCCGAGATGAATGCACAAGGATTAGGGTTTAGATCCAACAAGACATGTTTGCGTGGCTGTCAGAGGATAACCCCGCCCATCCCATCAATGCCAGATGTCACCATTTCAAGGGCGCCGCCGAAGGGCGCCTCGTTTCCCGCACTAAGGTTTAAACACACCATGCTTCCCTTATAAATAGGACTTTTGTAGAGAGAGAAACTTTTTTATCCTTTCTCTCGCTTCACGTACCAGAGCAAGCACTGCCATTTTCTCTGGTGAAATCAAATCGGAGATCTTTAGGTTCAACGCCACCGTTCTCCGCCGTAAGAGATATCAGTTTTTTCACCGTGGTGGGTTATCTGCTGCCAAGCGTCGCCGCGTCTGTTCATCTTCACCGCCGTCGTCATTCTTTGACAGTGTAATGAAGGTAGAAATTTTCTCCTTAATTTGTCCATTTTCTTAATTCGATCTATGTTCCTGTTATTGTTTTAGTGTGTTAAGATGATTTCTAAAGTTTTTATTTTGTAAAAGATGCTTGGGATTTGTTGGGTGCCCATAGTAACTACGATGAGCAGTTGAACATTCTTATTCACTGTTCATCGTGTTCTTCAGTAGAACCGTCCTCGCGACTTTTCAGGTCACTTTTAGATCTTTCAACCCCTAGGGTTTTGACGGAAACACTGTTTGTCAACTAAGACAAAGGATTCGGGCCTTGGGTCATCTGTAGCCTTTCCCTTGCCTAGGATCTCCAAGACACATAAGCTGTGCCTAGGTCAATTAGGATTTTGGCTCGGAATTAATCCGAGCCAAACTTGCCACTTAGTAATCCAAACAAAAGCTTTAGATCACTATCAGTTATGTGGCTAACTGTTTTTCACCCGTGCACCTTTGTCAGGTTCGGTAACGCTGGAGCCGTTTATCCTTAGCTCGGAAAGTTCAAACTGATCGAGCCGTTCCAAATCCCCTATACACAGTCGGGACTATTATAGCTTCCGTCTCGGTCAAGCGGTCCTCGGTCCAGATGTCTGTATGGCATCTGCAGACATTGGGCCGGTGGACGAGGGATTCGACCCACTCAACCCATTAGAGGTAAATCCCGTCGCTCGGTCTGGAAGTGAGGGATTGGTGAACCAAGGTGAACTGAGTAGCGACCATACCGAGTCTATTAATCTCGGAGAGGGAAGGGGTGGGTACGGTGCCTCCGCCCAAATTACTGATATCCAAATTATAGAGGTCCGCCAACCCGGAGCAGACAACTCTGGGTCCGTCTATGAGCCCACGGCTGAGAATTTGACGACCGAGCCTGCCACCGAAACCCGACCACAAAAGGCCCGACCCCCCAAGGCTAAGACCTCGGTGAAAAGTCTGAACCCCTACCTCGAATATTTCAATGGGAAGGCTGGAAGGTACCGAGCCTTCTGTTGGAAGTCTAAGATCCCACACGACGTTGAGCTCCGGTTAGTCCGAGAGGAGGATATCACTTTTTTCGACGATCATATTACCATTCCACTTCTAGCGATAACGGAAGGAGGACTTCAGTTCCCGGTTAATTTCCTTCGCCAGTTTCTCCACGAGTACTGAATAAATCCGAGATTCCTAGCAATGAACTCGTGTCGGATCATCAATGGTGTGTTCGTGCTGAGGGAGAAATTTGGTTTCATTTTTAATCTGAGTGACTTAGTCGGGGTTTACATGTTTCTAAAAATAGCCCATCCGAACGTCGATTCCTGTCCCTTCGCAGTACCCCTAAGGAGCCCCGGTTTTACTTGATAGACCATCTTCCAGATTCCGACCCATGGGCTAAGGATTTTATAGAGGTTCGAAGTAACTTTGAATTTGGTCCGGATGATGACGGCAGCTACCCCATTCCGAGACAGAATACTTTCATAGGTTTACTTCTATTTACATCACGTCTTTTCATACCATTCATATGCTCGTTACAAGATTTAAGAGATTTACATGTACTGAGCTTTTCTCTCTTGTTGTTTTGAAGAGGTTTCCCCCATTTCAAACTGACTGATTAGAGCCAAGAATGATGACAACATCCGTGCTGCCTACCGAGTTCCCTTGCACGAAAGGTATGCCCACGTTCTTCTAGAATACGAGCTGACCTACACGTCATTCCTTCAACAAAGGAAGAAGAAAAAGAGATTGTCGAGTAAGGGGAAGTCTGTTGAGCCCGTGGAAGTAAGCTCGGATTCTGAGATTGATCTACACCGAGTCGGACTTCAAGAGATGGTTGGAAAAATCAAGGAGCCCCTAGAAGAGGAATTTGTGGAAGAAGAAGAGAACATGGGTGAAGGCTTAGACGATCTGCTGAGCCTCCTTAACAAGAAGAAGAAGTCCAAAAAAACTACCGCTCCCCCCACCATGACAACGAAGAGGGCCCCTCTTACTGGAGATGCTACAGCCTCGGCTAAGCAAAAGAAGCAGAGAGTGCAGCTTGGCTCAGACGCTGGTGAAGGTCCTGGTTAGAAATCTCCCGAGAAGATTATTGCCGAGAAAGTTGATGCAGAAAAGATTCCTTCTGAGCCGGAGAAAGTTCCCTTCCAATTCTCACCTGCTTTTCGCGGCGGTCCACCTGTCTTTACCTCAGACAGCGTTCGGAGCAACCCAAGGATCGCGATGCCTCTCGTCCAAGGGGTATGTCTCCCCGAGGACATGAAAAAGGTGCCGGGAGACTTGGAAGGAAATGTTGTTGATAGGTTTGCAACCTAACCTCGGTAAGTTTTTTGCTCTTAAGTAATTTCGATTCTTCTCAGATAAGCTTCCCGGTTTCTTCTGTCTTCACCGCTCGGTTTTTTTTTTTGTGTGTCAGACTTGCCAGTCCGTGATGGCTTATCATCAGAAGTTTGTGTCTACCTCTAACACCCTCAGTACTATGAAATCAAAGTATCAAGGAGAGGTGAAAAAAAGGAAAGAGACCGAGACCGCGCTGGCAACCAAGACCTCTGAATTAACTGCTACCAAGTCACAGCTGGCCGAGTTGGAAGAGTTTCGGAGAAAGTTTTCCGAGATGGAAACAAAAAAATAGAAGGCTGTGGAGGACGCTCATAAGGCTGGGTTTGCTGAGGCTAAGCAGAAGATAGTGGAGCATTACCAAGGACAGGTTGCTGACATCCAGAGCAGTAGCTTAGGGAGGGGGGCTAAAATTTATTACTTCAAAGGGGTTGCTAAAGGGTATGGTCTGGGATTAGACGCTGGCAGCGTTCAGGCTGAATCTGATCTCCGAGCTGTTCCTGAGGTTGAATCCCCTGAAATCGAAATCCCCTCGAAAGAAGAGGAAGAAGCAGAGGAATAAGAGGAGGCAGCTAAGGAAAATGTCGAGGAGAACGCAGCCGAGGCGGGCGATCAGGAGCTCGAGAAGGACACTTAGAAGTTTTTATGTTTTAACACTTCTGAACAATATCTCTCTCTCCCCCATGAACTATTTCTGTGGTTTGTTTGTTGGTATGGTTGGTAGAATTTTATGCCAAGCCATGGTGGTTATCTTGGAACAATACCTCTCTTTCTCCCCCAAACTATTTCTTTGGCTATAGTTACGGCTCGGTGGAATTTTATGCCGAGCCGTTTTTTGGTTGGTACTTGGAGATACTTAATTGTTTTGAATGAATGAATGTATGGAATGGACGATTTCGGTTTCATTTCTTTTGAATGAATTTATCCGAGATGTTTATCGTATGTCTGAATACCCCTGGCCTGAGTTGAGATGAATGTGAAAAAAAAAAAATTTCTAAGGCATGAGAGCCAATCCAAAGCAATTTGATTGATCTTCTCGGATATACTGCTGAGCCAATTTGGAATAAGTGAATGTTCATAATAAGACTTGTAAAAATTGAGAAAATTTTCACAAGTGTTGTAATCCGAGAGCAATATCAGTGGCTCAGGTTAAATGTAAATTAGATCTCAGAGAGAAGCTTAGGTGATTGCAATACCCCTGGTGAGAGGTTCGTTTGCTCGGAAAACCGAGTCAATTATCTAACTTAGAAATAGAAGTTATCATTGAAAAATACTCCTTAACAAGAGTGTTGATATACTCGGCGAAAGCGTATTGAGATGATTTCTTAATTTAGAAGATAAGTTATTGGTGGATCAATGATAGTTTGGTTCGGTAGTCAATACCGAGTTAAGTCGTTAACTTGTAAGAACAAGTTATTGTTTGATCAATACCTCTGCAGAAGGGATTTTACATCGAGCTCGGTTTTTAGTCCGAGGCATTTATATTGTTACCAACACGTAGGGGTTGATTGATTTAAATGATGACGTAATCAATAGATTGGCTCGGTTTACACCGAGAGGTCGTATGGGACAAAACCCATGTGTGAGAATGTGTCTTGGCCGAAGCCGTTTGGTATGAGTACCGAGACACGATTAATTTATCAAAGACAACAGTTGATATCAAAAAGGCTTTTCATTGATAAACTTCGAGATGTACATCAAAATTACTCCAAAATTTTGCTAAGTGTGAAAAGCAACATCTAAGAACAATGTCCTTAAGCATAATATTTTCTCAAATTGTAAGCATTCCATGGCTTGTCCACGAGCTTCCCATCTATGTCTTCAATCTGGTAGGCTCCTTTTCCAACTTTCTTAACGACTCGGTAGGGACCATCCCAATTAGGCATCAGCTTCTTCTTCTTATTCTTGTTTGTCACCTTCTTGAGAACCAGATCATCTGGGCAGAATGTCCTCAACCGAACTGTTTTGTTGTAGCCCTTAGCAACCTCCTGTTGATAAGCTACTAATTTCACCCGAGTTGCATCTCTTTTCTCTTCAGCCAAATCTAGGTCGTTACTTAAAGCTGTGTCATTAACTGTTTCATCAAAGTACTTGGTTCGGATAGTGGGGAACCCCTTATGAATAGGAATAACGGCTTCAACTCCGTAGGCAAGAAAGTAGGGAGTCTGACCAGTTGAGCATCTCAGAGTCATCCTAAAAGCACAAAGGACGTGAGGCAGCTCTTCGACCCATTTTCCTTGTTTAGCAGTTAGTCTTCGCTTAAGTCTAGCCACGACCATCTTATTAAATGGCTCGGCCTGGCCGTTACCTTGAGGATAGACAGGGGTAGAATTGAAGAAGCGTACCCCGAGCTTGTCACATACTTCTTTCATCTGTTTGCCTATGAACTGCTTTCCGTTGTCTGAGACAATAGCGTACGGTACTCCATACCGAGAGATTATATTCTGCCATAGAAAGCTCTTCACATTGGCCTCAGTTATGAAGACCAAAGGCTCGGCTTCCACCCATTTAGAGAAATAATCAGTAGCAGTTACAAGGTAGCGAAATCCTCCCGGGGCAAGTGGAAGCTCTCCTACAATGTCCAAGCCCCACTGAGCAAAGGGCCATGGACTGGTGATCGGTTGAAGGTCCTCGGCTGGCTGGTGAGTCATTGGCTTGAACAACTGGCACTTGTGGCATTTTTGAACAAATTTTTCACCATCATTTTTCATCTTCGGCCACCAATACTCCTGAGTAATGGCTTGGTGGGCAATAGAACGTCCCCCCGAGTGGCAGCCTCTGCTACCGGCATGAAGTTCTTGGAGTACTGAGTGGACTTGGTTCTGATGGATCACCATAAGGTATGGGCCAATCTGAGAGCGTCGATAGAGGGAATCAATTGGAGAGAGCCAGTAGTTCACAGCCTTGCATCTTATTCGATGAGCTTCTCTTCAGTCTTCAGGAAGCTTGTTGTCTTAGAGGTAAAAAACTAACTCGTCCATCCAGCTTGGTTCAAGCTCAATGTTCAACATTTGCATCTGTGGTGGTTTAAAGCTAGGTGCTGATATTGTTCCAAAGGAAATAGTGCGTTGCTCGGAAGCCTTGCATGTTGAAGCCAGTCTTGCAAGTGCGTCAGCATGGGCATTGTGCCTCGGCCCACCTGATGTACTTCAATGTCGTCAAATGTCTTGGTTAAACTCTTAGCTAGGCTCAGATACTTAGCCATTCTTTCATCCTTAGCATCGTAGTCTCCGTTGAACTGGTTTACAACGAGCTGAGAGTCACTGTAAACCATTAGGGTCTTCACATCCATCGATTCAGCTAGCCGAAGGCTAGCGATTAGGGCTTCATACTCGGCCTCGTTGTTAGAGGCCGGGAAATCAATTGTGATTGCATTCTCGTGAATAACCTCCTCGGGGGAAACTAGTACCACGCCTGCTCCAGCTCCTCGCTGGTTTGAAGCTCCATCTACGTGTAACTTCCAAGCATTGCCGTGGAACATGTGCCAATGTGGACGGTCAGCCTCCACTCACTCGGAATTGATTTTTCGAAATGGTTCGAAAAACAAAAGATTTTAGAGTCGCCACCCGGGTTTTGAGAAAGCAGTTTGGGACCCGAGAAACCAATTTGAAAATGGTGATTTGAGAGAATGACTTATAAAACCAATTGAAAACCAGAGATTCGTTTTGGATCCGGAAGCCAGGTTACGAATAGGGAAGGGTTTTAATGCACCCCGTTCGCCCGATTAAAAATCGGTCTTTACTAAACATTTTTGGGATTTTATTAGAAAACAATTTTATTGCTGAACATTAACAGATAAACATGTAAATTAAACAAAACAGATGATAATAATGAGAAAAACAGATGACTGATATTGTAATTGACAGAAATCAAACGAAAATCCAAACTTCAAACTGTTCCTGCAGGGGGAAGGTTCAAATTTCATATTTTACCAGAAAAGTGTGCCGTGCGGCACACTGGATGTACCGTGCGGCACAGATGATGAGCCGTGCGGCACTGTTCTTCAAATTAACGGTCAAATTTTCAAATGAGTGCCGTACGGCACTCAAAGTGTACCGTGCGGCACAGTAAGAGTGCCATGCGGCACACCTGGCTGCAAAACAGTTTGAAACCTTGGCTTTTCGAAATGATTGATCAGAGGCACATACAAGGTATGAAATGCATTCAAAATGAACTACTTTAAAGGGAGAAAGCAGTGTATTTGAGTATGGGATGTCCCTCCTCGTTGAATCGCTCCGTACGAGGCGATATTTTCACCGTACGACGCGACCGGGAGGTGTGAAATGAAACTGGACTTACTGTAATTTGGGCATTCCAAGCATGGAAATGATACAAGGAATCATTCCCACCCTTGGCACCCTTCCCCTCGGGGTACCAAATTCAAGGAATTTGGCGAAACGGGTTTATACCTTCGGTTTCGAACTCTCGGATTGAGCGTCGGATTGAACTTCCGAATGCTGCTTGAACCTTCTCTGGATCTCACTTTCACTTTAGTATAGTGGTAAAAGGGATTGAAAGCTTAAACTTTGGTTGATTTGGAATGGTTGACTCACGGCTTTGGAGCTAAAAACAGGGGATGGGTCTCTGTTTTGGATTTTTGCTTTGGCAGAGAGGGTGATGTCGGCTTCTCTATGATAGGGATGGTAGCTAAGGGGTTTTGGCAGTAGGAAGATGGTATCCAAGAATAGAGTTTCGTGATTCCTTGCACAGAAATCGTATGGGGTTCGGGGATCTGGGCTCTCTCCTGTTCTCATTGAGTTCAATCGGTTTTTTATAGAGGATGGGGGAGCCGAATGTAGTTCCCAACCCTTTCTTGATTCTTGCCCAGGGGGACAATGGCATAGGGAATAGCCTATTCCTTTCGGCCATGATCTTCCCTTTCGGCCACGGCGGGGGAACCAATCTCGTCAACACTTTCGGCTTGCTGGGAACCTGTGAAAACTGGGAACCCGTAAACAGTACCGTACGGTACACAAACTGTGCCGTGCGGTACAACTTGTGTACCGTGCGGCACAACTGACCGTCAATTTTTCAAAACTCTGCTGTACGTGACACTGGCTGTCCCGTGTGTTGAGAGATGAGTACCGTGCGGTACTGTTGACTGAGTTGACTTGGAGAGTTCCAATCCGAGAGTTCTTCCGGTCATTTTCGTTCATCATTGGGGATTAAAATGTACGTGAACGCTCATTTTGGGGTGTCTACAGTTGCCCCTCTTTGACGAGACTCACAATCATTGTGTCGTCAGAAGTCGCGTCAAAGATAGAAGACACCCCTCGATGTGGACGTCCTCGTACGAAAACGAACTAGTAATACATGATGCACGTGGTCGCGCTCGTAAGAGCTGCCTACGTACCCCGTTGTAGGGATCAGACCGGCGTAGTTCATTGGGGCTGAATGCATAAGGGTTTCTAGAAAACATACCTTTGATTGGGTAGTGGAGTTTGTCACTCTGCTTTTCAACGAGGGAAAAACGAATGATGTGCTATTGGTGCTGAAAACCGTTTTGTTAATGCCGGAGAGGACTTACGAAACCATTTGTTGCTGACACAAGAAACCATTTGATGCTGAGGATAACTGTCATTAATGCCGGAGAGGACTTACGAAACCACCGGATGCTGATAAAACTGTCGTTAATGCCGGAGAGGACTTACGAAACCACCTTATGCTGATGTTGATAAAACTGTCGTTAATGCCTGGCGAGGACTTACGAAACCATCGGATGCTGATAAAACTGTCGTTAATGCCGGAGAGGACTTACGAAACCACCGGATGCTGATGTTGATAAAACTGTCGTTAATGCCTGTCGAGGACTTACGAAACCATCGGATGCTGATAAAACTGTCGTTAATGCCGGAGAGGACTTACGAAACCACCGGATTCTGATGTTGATAAAACTGTCGTTAATGCCTGGCGAGGACTTATGAAATCGTCTGATGCTGATAAAACTGTCGTTAATGCCGGAGAGGACTTACGAAACCATTCGATGTTTTGAAATAATTGTTGCTGATGCCGTAGAGGGCTTTACGAAACTACTTTTGATACTGATAGAAGTCGTAGGTAATGCCTCTGAGGACTTACAACTCCAACCGTTGCTTGAATACTTGTGATGGAACCAATGAGTGCTCACGTGAAGCCAACGTGGGGCAAAATCGAGGATTATCCTGAGTGAGATTGCTGGAAATCTTGGCTTAGAAGTCCTTGGGAAGGTTGAATCTGGTGCAAAAATTATTAAGAACACAGATGTGTGCCGTGCGGCATCGATATTGTACCGTGCGGCAGAGATGGGGTGCCGTGCGGTGAAACTGGCGAAATGGTGTGTTGTGCGGTACTCGAGGTGTACCGCACGGTAGAGAAACCGTGCCGTACGGCACAAGTGGCTTTTAAAACCGCCCGAAACCGTTCTGCTTCCTTTCGCTCTTTCAAACACATTCAAAACTTTCAGTCAGTTATTCCGAGAGCGTGGTATCCTGAAAGTCCTCATTTCCTTCAATCTTCTTACTCCTCCTTCCTTCCCTCAAATCTTCCTTAATCCTCCGATCGAAAATCTCCCAAAACCCACATTTTCACTTCCGAAATACACTGGTATGGCAGATTCCGGGGAGGCACCGAGCGGTTCGGTCATGTCTACCGGCGATTCATCATCGTCGGCGCACGGGGAGGGTAGTACTTCGTCCAGCAGGTCTGGAAGTGATTCGTTCATGGGAGTTTCGGCCGATGACGGCCCAAATATTGCAGACCCAGTTCTTGAGCCCTACCGTGTGGCACCGATTGGGGCCGAAATACCACCACCCATGCCGGAAGTGGCTCATACGAGACTGAGTGAGACTCACACGGGTGAGGTTTTGACTCCGGTAGAGGTACGGGAGGCCATGGGTACTGGGGATGCTGCGGTGACAGGCAGTGGAGGCGCCAGTGGGGTCGTGGGTGCCGCACGGCACATTGATAGTGTTGTGGGTGATGTTGGAGGTACCGTGACTGGGGGTTCGAGTGCCGCACGGCACGACGAGAGTGCCATGGGTGATGATCAGAGTGCCGGGGCTAGCCATAGGGGTCCAGAGGCTATGGAGATTGATCCCACAGGTACGGGTGCTTCTCCCTCGGATATTGCTATGAGTTTGAGTGGGATAGATGTTGTTGTAGGGAGAGCCCGTGTTCAGGAGAGTGGGTCTCAGGCTGAGGGTATCTTGAGGGACGTTTCAGAGGCTACCTTTGCGACCGGTACACCAGTGACCCAGGGAGGTTCGGGTGATAGAGACGTTGTGGTTGAGGATGTGGCTGGAGGTAGTAGTACTGAGAGTGAGGAGGTGCCTTTAGTGAGAAGGATAGCTCCAGGTCCGGCTATTGCGATTGGTACCGCCAGAGTGCCAGAGGAGAGTGCTGAGAGAGAGACAGAGGTTTCAGAGCCTCCGTTGTTTACACCTGCTGTTGGTTCTTCCCGTGGGTCTGGTTTGACTTTGGCAGACACTTTGGAGGGGGCGAGAGATGAGGATATAGCAGCGACCTTACAGGAGTTTCCCAGGTTCGAGAATGTCTTGGTTCAGGAGGGGATGGCATCCATTGTCAGGGATGCTGAGCAGGAGGAGAGGGAGAGAGAGGCTGATGTAGCCGCCGGGGAGGGGCGTGTGACTATAGTCCGGGAGGTTGAGCTGTCTATGGACCACAGAGTTCTGTTTACACCGGCTACCTATGTGCCACGGGTGCACTTCTTTGTTCCTCAGGGATGCGATACTTATACTCCTCTGCTTCCTACGTACCCAGATACGAGTGTGGTTCGAGACCGTTCGACCCATATTGCTTATAGGAATCCTTTGGTATGTATTCTTTGTTTATTCTTGTGCTTGTTTGCTTGTTTGTTCATTTGCTTGTACTTTCCTGCTGATAATACTGACTGAAATTATGCCATGCCTTTGTTTAACAGACTCAGAGGTCCCTGGGTGGTTATGGAGGTTCTGCGCGTTCTTTGGAATACTACCGCGCGTTGCCGTCACGAGTGAGGGCTTTGGTCGATGCCTCTGGGTTCACCACTTTTATCCGGCTTCTGACAGTGACTAGGACGGATCGCAAGCTGATACGAGCCCTGGTGGAGAGGTGGTGGGATACTACCAACACTTTCCACTTCAGATTCGGGGAGATGACGATTACTCCCCTTGACTTTGCTGCGATCACCGGTCTGAGAGTTGGAGGTGAGCCCATCCCCTTTGACTCAGAGCTGTACTTGGACCCTGCTGCCGTTGAGCACTACCTGGGGAGGAGGCTCGGAGGTATTGAGTCGGGGGTGAGGTATACTGTCTTGGTGGGTTTCTGGGACCACGAGCCAGGGTCAGAGGAGGAGGCTAGGCAGATGGCGAGAGCCTACTTGTTGTACCTCTTTGGTGCCTCCCTGTTTCCGAACAGACAGGGCGTGGTGCACTTGGGTTGGTTGCCTGCACTGGAGGATCTGGAGACTGCTGGGAGGTTCGACTGGGGCGGCGCCGGTCTGTGTACTGTGTACTGCTTTCTGGGTTGTGTGTGCCGTGGTGTAGGCACGAGCCTTGGCGGCTACTGGAGGGTGCTAGAGGTAAAACTTTGCTTGTATTCCTCCTTCAATGATCATGATAATGTTTTTATCCATGTTTCTTGACTTGACGGCTTTCTGAACATGCAGGTGTGGGCTTATGAGGTGTTGGGTGTATTTGCCCCGGCCAATTCGCATAGCAACGAGGACGTGCTCCCACGCGCTGAGAAGTGGGGATCAGAGTATACAGGAGGCGGTGATCATAAGGGAGATTTGAGGACTTTTCGGCTTTTTCTTGATTCTACCACGGGGGATAGGGTAAGCCTTTTCTATGATTCCAAATATTCATGCTTCCTTGTCTTCCTTTATCCTTGAAATTGACAAACCTTTCTCTCTTATAGGTGAGGTGGAACGTTTGGCATAGGATGCGCAGGGATTACTTGGTTAGGAGTAGGGAGCTGACACGGAGCCGAGTGCTGCTGGAGTGCCCTTATGGCTGGCGATGGTACTTGGGCGACAGGGTTTCTCGTCAGTCCCTCGGGATTGACCATTTCAGAGTGCTTTCGCCGTTGCCTCCACTCGTTCAGAGGACTGAGGAGTACACCCGAGCTGAGATAGAGAGATACACGGTGCCGACAGGGGTGATCTTCAGTCCTTCGATAGATTATGAGGGTTACTTGAGCTCGCACTTGGCATATGATCTGGATATGGAGAACCGTTTGAGGGCCGGTCCTGCTTTACCTGAGTTGAGGAGAGAGATTGAGGTGGTGACCGTTGACGGAGCACTTGGAGTGGTGACGGTGCCTCACATTACTCCTACAGTTACTCTTGCCACGACAGAGGTGACTCTTGATTACCATGCTTGCTTCAATTCCCTTTGTATATCCATATCCATGTATTGCTAATGTATCTTGGTATTTCAGATTCCTGTTGAGTGGGCGGCGGCGTTGTACCAGCTGGCGCAGGACTTGCAGGCCATGGTCCGTCAGTTTGTGATGGGCATGGCTCTAGAGGTGCGCCCGTGGGCTGAGCCAGGAGTTGTACTTGGTCGTGGTCAGAGAGCCACTAGAGGGAGGGCACCGGCCCGTGGTGTTGGAGAGGCTAGCAGAGGTAGAGAGACCGGCCGAGGTACTCGCAGGAGGAGGGAGAGTACTAGCAGTGAGAGAGGAGCTAGCCGAGGGGCCACCCCTAGTGCCGGGGCTGCTGAGGTATACATTGGACTTGCCTTTCCTTTCTGTTTGATCATGCATGCCTTTCATTGTATTCTGACAAACTTTGTTGCTTGCGCAGGGAGCGTCAGGCTCTGGGAGTGCTAGGCGTTCCACGCCTCGAGTTACTTCAGTGACTCCACCTTCAGGTCGAGTGCTCCGTTCTTCTGAGAGGCGGAGAGAGAGTGTACAGCAGAGGGAGGAGCCTGCGGAGAGCAGTAGTACTGATGACGATCATGCTATGCCAGAGGAGTATAGACCTCGGGGGTCTGAGCCTCCGAAGCGTCCTCGTACCTGAGACAATAGTTAGTAGTAGCATCTTATGAGGTGGGGCCTGCGTGCCTCGTTTTGATTTAGGCATTTGTTTAGCCCTCTGTATAGATGGCCTGCGAGCCGTAGTAGTTGATGACACATTGGGCCCGTTTGCCCATGGATATGGTTTCATTCATCATGTGGATATTTTGATCTTGGTTTTATAAAAATTTGCATTTTAGTCATGCTGTCATTCGTATTGGCCATGAATTTGGAAAAGCGCAGTTTGCATGTGAGTACCCAACTTAAAGCAACTGAATTCGAGACCAACAAACTTGTATATGGAAAGCTTGATTTGCATTTATGGTTGTGACTCATAGGACTCAATGAAATGGAACTAAGCTTTTGAACTCATATGCGCGATGTATGGATTAACGACAAGAGAATGACGCTTGTTGCGCACATATGTCGGCATTGCCGTTGACAAACGAATGGAATGACTCATGGATACAACATGTTACACATGAATTGACCATGCTTGTGGGGTGGCATTATCATGAAGTATAGCTCGCCGATACTTCCATTCCTTGGTATTCAAGTCTTCGAGACTTTTGATCATTGATTTTTGGTTGAGGTTGCCAACCGACCCCTCCAATAGGTCGTAGGCGCGTGCCATGGCTTGCATGCATAAGCTTTGTGCCAAAGAGAAGCATGGAATGACCCCCGGATGCTCAAAACTAAATTTTGCTGGAATTTGGCCAACTGTGCCGTGCGGCACCAAAACTGTGCCGTGCGGCACTATTAGTGTGCCGTACGGTACACGCCTGATAGTGCCGAAAAATCTGCCACTTGCAGCGGATTTCTGGTCCTCCCTTTCGGCGTTTCATCACTTCAACGCACGTCCTCGGGACTTGAAGAGCCATTGTGAGGCATGTTTTGAGGAAACTTACCATTTTTAACATGATTCCTTGCGGTCTTCGAGTTGGCACGTCTTTCGAGGTGGCCTTTGGAACTTGAAATTTCGTATTGTTCCTCATGCATGGTGGCTATAAAAAGCTGTTCATTCCCCCCCTTATTTGCATTCCAAATTCATAAACTCTTTCCTTGTTAACCCCCCCCCCCTTCTTGCACAATGGTGGTGAGCTTCTCGGCCTTGATGCGCCCCTGGCTCGATGATCTCGATGGCTTGGATTGGCTGCACTTTCGGGGTCATAGGCTGACTTCCCTTCGTTATATTCGAGACGTGTCCATACGTCCGGAGTTGTTGCGAGCTGCAGCACAATTCTGGGACCCTGAGGTGCATGTCTTCCGTTTTGGTCTCCACGAGTTATGCCCCACTGTGGAAGAATTCTTCGCATACCTTGGAGGTTTTGATTTGGCGGAGCCCATCGTTCCTCTCTATGGAGTTGGTTTTGCCCCAGTGTTGTCTTCCAAGCTAGAGATAAGTAACAATGCGGCTAAGTCCTTGATTCGTGGAGGTTTTCTGAATATCCCACGCTTGATTGAAGGATTTCGTTCCGACAACTTTGCTCTGTGCTTGTGTTTACTGGCTGCATTCTTGTTCGTGCAATCTGATGGTCAAGCAAACCCTTCCCTGGTTGGTGTGGCTATGCAAATTGAGGAGCGTAAGGATGTAGCTCCGAGGGTTCTGGCTGAAACTTTGATGGGTCTGGATGGGGTTCATGCCGGTAGGACCGACGTCTTCGAGGGTAGTCCGCTGCTCCTACAGGTAGGCTTCTCACTCAGCTCTCCTTTTTCTGGCTTTTCACTCGTTCTCATTTTACCTCAGCGCTCAGTTCAAAGCTGTCTAAGGCTTCTTACTTGTTTTCTCTCTTCCAAACAGCTGTGGTTATGCGACAAGGCTAATCTGTTGGAACCTGTGCCGAGAAACCGGGTTCATGAAACTCAAGGGTTCGTTATCAGGAATTTCAGGGAGATTTTTGATGACGCGGGAGGTTGGACTCGGGTTCTTTCCCAGCTCACAGAAGAGGTGATCTCTTGGCGTTTGACTTGGATTGACCATCCTGACATGGCTACTAGCAACATGGGGCGTCAGCGAGTGATTCTGGCAGGTTTGACCCGATGGACCTTCTACGTTCCAAATCGCATCCTCCGTCAACTTGGAGCTCGTCAAGTACCGCCGCCTGCGGGTCCTGAGGATTTCGTCATGCCGAATTTCAATGTCACCACCTTCAGGGCTTACCAGAGCAATTGGAGGGAGCGCACGACCATTCCAAGAGACCTATATCCGAGTGTTCTTCTTCCGGCACGCTATAAGAGATGGTTGACGAGAGATATTGAAGCAAGAGACAATGGAAACTAAGACAGACTTTAGACTCGATCTTAATGTGCCTGAAATAAGTTGTGCACCCAGTGCTATGGATGTTTTTATTTCTTTTGTTTGAAAGTTTCATGCTCAGCCATGTAATTGAAGAAGCTTTGTTTGAATAAAACTTTGAGTTTTGAGAATTTTCCACTCTTGATTCTTACTGGTTCTGCCTGCGAAATGTGTATGAGGACTTGGAATCAACTCGAAAGATTGTGACCGAACCTCGGGATGAGGCTGCCTACGTATCCCTTGTAGAAAGGAATCAGGTCATGACGTAGTTCAGGACTACAATTGTTTGGTTAGGGTTCGCTCGGGTATTTACACTTTCCTTTTTGCGCTCTGAATTTTGCCTAGTACCGCCTTTTCAGGTTTTCGGTCTAGCGAGCCTTTGATTGTTTTTGGCCTTATCTTTTGCCTAAGCCGCCCTTTCGGGTTTTCGACCTAGTAGGCTTTTGCTCTAATTTTTGCCTGGAACTGCCCGCCCTTGCGGTTTTCAGTCCAGCGAGCTTCTCTCAGGGGTAATATCTCTTGAGTTGATCTAGGTTGACCAAAGTAGAAAACTCGTTGCCGTCAAGATCGATGAGTTGTGTTGCACCTCCGGACAAGATCTTCTTGATAATGTAGGGCCCGGCCCATTTTGGTCGAAATTTCCTGCGCGGATCGAACACTGGAGCCCGAATTTCCTTCAAAACCATGTCGCCTTCCTGTAAATCTCTGGACTTCACCTTCTTGTTAAAAGCACGGGCTATTCGGCGCTGATATCCCTGAACATGATATAAAGCTTTAAGTCGCCTTTCATCGAATAGCATGAGCTCTTCAAACCTTGCGTTTTGCCATTCAGCTTCATCGATTCTTGACTCTGCCATAATCCTTAAAGACGGGATTTCGAGTTCGATGGGAAGAACAGCCTCCATGCCGTAAACTAAAGAGTAGGGTGTTGCCCCTGTCGGAGTTCGAATGGACGTCCGGTATCCCCATAATGCCAAAGGCAGCTTTTCGTGCCAATCTCGTGCAGACTCGATGGTTCTCCCTAGTATAGACTTGATGGTCTTGTTGGCCGCTTCCACGGCTCCATTGGTTTGTGGTCGATAAACAGTTGACTTGTGAACCTGGATCCTGAATTCTTCAAGAGTCTCTGCCGCTCTCCCTTTGAAATGAACCCCGTTATCTGATACGAAAGCCTGAGGGACCCCGTATCTGTAGATGACGTTCTGCTTGATGAAATGAGCAACCTGGACCGCTGTGAGGGTCGTGTAGGAAGCAGCTTCAACCCATTTGGTGAAGTAATCAATTGCAACTAGGATGAACTTGTTCCCATTTGACGCTGCTGGCGTGATTCTGCCGATAATGTCTATGCCCCAGACGGAGAAGGGCCAAGGCGAGGTCATGGAATGCAATTCTGATGGCGGGACATGCATGAGATTGGCGTGAATCTGACATTTGTGACATCGCCTCACATATTCGATACATTGAGTCTCCATGGTTGACTAATAGTAACCTTGTCTTAAGACTTTCTTGGCAAGCATCATGCCATTCATATGAGGGCCGCAAACTCCTTTGTGAATTTCTTCCATAACCCGGCTGGCTTCTTCTCCGTGTACACACAGTTTGTGTGTCCCACAATAGGATCTCCGATATAGCTGTCCTCCACAAATGACGTATTGAGACGCCAACCTCCGAAAAGCTATTTGGTCCTTCTTGTCTGCTTCTGCCGGATACTCGCCTCTTTCGATGAAGTTCCAAATGTCGTGAAACCACGGCAAGCCATCGTTCGGCTCGTCAATGGCCATGACGTACTCATAAACAGGCTTGTCTCTTTGTTCAATTATAACTGGCCGGAGTCTGACTCCGTTTGGTATCTCAACCATGGAGGCTAGCGTTGCAAGGGCATCGGCGAACCGATTCTTCAACCTTGGCACATGCGTGAAGGTGACCATCTGAAATCGCGGGATCAAATCATCTAGGTCTTGATGATAGGGTTTCAACTTATCTTCCTTGACCTTCCATTCACCGTTTGCTTGTGACACCACCAAGTTCGAGTCTCCGACGACTTCTAGTCTTTCGACTCCAATTTCTAAGGCAGCTTCCATCCCTACAATGCAGGCTTCATATTCTGACTGGTTGTTGGTGACCTCGAAGTTTAATTTGAAAGCCAGAGGGATATGTGATCCTTCTAGGGAAATTAACAGTACTCCAATTCCAAATCCTTTCTGATTGGCTGCTCCATCAAAATACAACGTCCAGACATCGTTGGTGGTCGTCATCACATTCTCATCTGGGAATTCAAATTCCACATCTTCTGGACCTTCTACCGGGTAATTGGCAAGAAATTCGGCGACAGCCCTTCCTTTTACTGACTTTCTGGTAACATACTTGATGTCGAATTCTGCTAGCAAAAGTAACCATCGTGCTAACTTGCCTGTAAGCGCAAGTTTCTCAAACAGATATTTGAGAGGGTCCATTCGAGAAATCAGCACAACAGAGTAAGCCAACATATAGTGTCTCAACTTCTTGGAAGCCCAGACCAAAGCCCAACAAGTCTTCTCCAGGGGAGTATATCGTTCTTCGCATCCAACCATCTTCTTGCTAATGTAATATACGGCTTTCTCAGATCCGCCTTCACCTTCTTGTGCTAACATGCATCCCATAGCTGATGGAGTGACCGACAGATATAGAATTAAAGGTTGCCCCGGTACTGGTGGCATTAGTACTGGAGGATTCTGCAAGTATTTCTTGACTGCTTCAAAGGCTTTCTGACACCTGTCGTCCCACTTGAATGTCACGCCTTTCTTGAGAAGGTGAAACATCGGCTCGCAAGTTGTGGTTAACTTGGCGATGAATCTGCTGATGAACTGAATTTTGCCGAGGAAACTTCGTACTTCTTTCTCCGTCTGTGGTGGTTCCATTTCAAGAATGGCCTTAATTTTGGATGGATCCACTTCAATTCCTCTGGTTGTGATCATGAAACCCAACATCTTTCCCGCTGTAACTCCGAATGTGCATTTCTCGGGATTGAGACGCAATCTGTACTTGCGAATTCTTTCAAAGAACTTCCTCAGGGCGTGCAGGTGTCCTTCTCTTTCCTTGGATTTGACGATCATGTCGTCCACATATACCTCGACTTCTTTGTGAATCATATCATGCAATAGAGTTGTAGCAGCCCTCTGGTAAGTAGATTCGGCATTCTTTAACCCAAATGGCATAACCTTGTAACAGTAGGTGCCCCACTCCGTGGTGAAAGTTGTCTTCTCTCGGTCCTCAGGGGCCATGAGAATCTGATTGTAGCCTGAAAAACCATCCATGAACGATAGCAATGCGTGACCCGCAGTGTTGTCTACGAGTACATCTATATGTGGCAGCGGGAAGTCATCCTTGGGGCTGGCTTTGTTTAAATCTCTGAAGTCCACACAGACTCTGATCTTCCTGTTCTTTTTGGGAACAGGTACAATGTTGGCGACCCACTGAGGGTACTCCGTGACCATCAAGAACCCTGCGTCTAACTGCTTCTGAACTTCCTTCTTGATTTCCAATACCCAGTCTGGTCTCATCTTCCTTAACTTCTGCTTGACAGGTTTTGCATCTGGATATAGCGGGATTCGATGCTCCACAATTTCTGGATCAATTCCGGGCATGTCCGCGTGAGACCATGCAAAAACATCTTGAAATTCTTTCAGAAGATTCGAGTGAGCTTTAAATTCCTCCGGAGATAGCCCAGAACCAATTTGAACCATTCGCGGATCACTCTCTCCTCTCAGATTTATTGAAATTACTTCTTCTTTTAGAGGCTGAGCATGCCTTTCATTTTCTCGTTCGATTAGGGATCGGAGTTCTTTTGGAATTTCTTCCTCAAACTCAATCCCATCATCGTCCGGGTCAACACAATTTATTTCAGACACAGCAAGATAAGCAAAGTCAACTTCATTCATTGCAAAAGAGGTGGCCCCAGGGGCGTGATACATGAGAGTAGACTCAAATTCAAAAGAAAAATGATGACGCGGAGGACTGACAGACACATGCATTGACTCAGAAGTGGTCCCGAACTCAGTGCTAAACTCAGACTCAATGCTAGATTCTGACTTAGACTCAAATTCAGTGCCAATATAAACAATTTTAGGTAGAAAAGTGCAGTTTTTATAAATTCCGCTGGCATCCACAATGAGTGAGGTCACATCTCCAGGGGCTTCTTGGCTTAGCATCATCAGCTCCATGTCTCCAACAGGTTCCAAACTAATTGTCATGGCAGCAGACCCGTCCTCGACCGTACCTGTCAGATTTTCGTCCTCAAACAACGATATCAGATTCCCTGAGTCAAAAACTTCTATCCAGTCAGATTTGCATTGCTCGACCAATTCTTCTGGCTTCGCCGATTCATCATCACTATCCCATGAGTCGTTGGCGAAGATTTCGAACCCTGGCAGCTTGGTCTTCTTCTTCACATCCCAAAACAGTTCCGGCTCTCCTTGGTAGATAGCCTCTTTTCCTTTGATAAAACGAATGGGACCTTTCTTCGGTTGAACGCGAGTTCGGGCTTTCCATCCGCTTCCTTTCTCATCTTCACTGGGTTGATACCCAAGGCCGAAGTGGTTACTGTTTACAGGGAACTCCGGGAATTCAGCTATTCCTTGATTGTTGCGGCCTAATCCCAGACCGGGCATGTAAGCCATTTTCCTCATCATTTCAATGGCCGTTGAGCTGATCGAGAAGTCTTCATCCATTTTGATAGTGAGAACTGTCCCAGCGGTGTCGAAAGAGAAACCTCCAAGGGTGACGTCTTCTTCTCCATGCATAATCTCGAGCAGAGGGGCGTTGTCAGAAACATGAGGACGAATCCCAGATTCCCCATAAATAGTTAGAGTTCCTGTGGCTAAACCAAGCTGAACTTTCTGATGCAGCGAAGACGGTACTGCCATGATGTCTGGGTGGTGAAGCCATGGTCTACCCAGCAGTAGGTTGAAAGACGAAGGAATGTCAAGTACGTGGAACTCGACTTTAGACTTGAAATCTTCGACTGACATTTCCAGTTGGACAACTCCAACTACATCCCTGCGTGTATTATCATAAGCACGCACTCCGAGGCTCGACGGTTGGAAATCCTTAGTCGTGAATCCCAGACAGTAGGCTGTGCGCAGTGGACAGACATTTAAAGCAGATCCATTATCTAGGAGGATAACAGGGACCCACTTCCCTACACACTTCATGGTGATGTGTAATGGCTTGTTGTGGCCGGCTCCTTCCGGCGGCAGATCTTTCTCGGTGAATGTTACGACATGTTTTGCCTTGTTTGGCGCAAGCAAGGCCACTAGAGCTTCGGGGGGAATGTTGGGCGGCACCTCCATGTTTGACAGAGTTTTGATCAACTTCTGACGGTGTTCCCTGGATGAGGAAAGCAGCCCCCAGATGGATATAGATGCTGGAGTTCTTTCAAGTTGCTTCCGGATGGGGTTTTCCACTGGCATGGGATTCCTCTGTGGTGGTTGAATGATAACTTCTGGTGTTTGAGTGACACCTTCTGGGTTACTTGGAATTGAGTCGTGTTGGACGGGATCGTCCCAAACAAATGCCCTAGCTTGAGCGTGGTTAGAGGTGTGGCCTCTTTGCAGGTCGGCAGGTTGATAGATTCGTCCGCTTCGCGTTACTCTTTTGACCGACGGTGGCTTTTCATCCCAAAAGTCAGAAAATTCATTGACCTTTCGCTTCCCAGCCTTGATGGATTCCAGCTTCTGCTGAGTATCAAAATACTCGGTCCAAAAACCTGCGACACTGCTCTCGGCTTTCTGTTTCTCGATTTTAATATCTCCCATCTTCTTTTCCAGATTTTCCACCGCTCGATCATGCCAAAATGAATGATCCAGCATGGTTTTGTTGACAGTCCACATTTCACCGTTATCAAACAGGATATCGATCACGTCTTCTTCATTCCAAAATGGATCCGCGGAATCCTCCGCCAGAGCGGAAACATTTGACTGAGGATGAAATGGCACGGATGGCCGAGACAAAGATTCGTTGATAATGTAAGCTTGAGGAAACCATTCATGATCCCCAAAGATGGTTTCTATGGCAGAATGTCCTTCAATTCCAAGAAGTGGAGGTGGCAGCGAATTATCTGGAAGATTGCTGCTAGGGACCCAATGATAAACCTCTCCGAGTGTCCGGTTCCATATGTCTCCGGGTTCTTCAAACAGAGTAGGGAGTGAAACTGCATCAAGTGGATCAGCACAAATTGCCTCCCATCTTTCCCGCCAATCTTCTTATTCATTAGGCTCCACATATGCGAGAGTATGTACCATGCCGGCGATGCATACAACTTTATCAATCCTACAAATGCTGGAATCTGTTGGTATGGAGACAACTGGTTTGTTATGAGAGTCGGGGATGATGAACCGGCTTGGATCCCACTCCTGGCGGAACTCTTCCCAGTCTCGATCATTCATAGCCCATTCTTCACTTTCTGTGATGTCCGCCCATCTTGGTTTTGACCTTGATTTGATGCTTGTGAGGGAGCAAACTTCCGAATCCTCCGATACGGGAACAACTGGTTTAGGCTCGGTGGCCGGTATGATGTAAAGGTTCGGGTTTAATTTAGTGGAGCTTGGGTTATCTGGAGTGGAGCTGAAGGAGATTTGGTTGATTCGGGTATTGGGTTGGTGTACCGGCATGGGGTTAGAGACGGTGTTTGGCTTTTTATGGGGGGGTGGAATTGTTCCGTCTTCAATGAGATCCTGAATCTTGTGTTTAAGACGGATACAATTGTTGGTGTGATGGCCGGACATTTGGTGGTAGGAACAGAAGGCGTTCGGGTTATGGTTTGGAGGAAGCACTTTGGGTGGCTCGCGAGGCTCTAGCGGTTTGATGACGTCCTTCTCAAGGAGCCTTTGGTAAACTGTTGTCAAGGGAAAAGGGAATTGGTAGAAATTTCTTGCTTGCCGGGCTGGCTGGGCTGCTATTTGGTTAATAGGCTCGGTTTCGGTTGGTTTGGGGTTTGAGGAGCTGGCCTGAGCATGATTGTACTAGTTGGTTCCAAACAGGGTATTGCTGTTGCCAGAGTAAACTCGCCTGGGTTTGACAGATTCTCCTTTTTCAAATATACCAGTTCTGAGTGCATCTTCTACTGCGAGGCCGGCCTCGTAGAAAGTTTTGAAGTCAGCGGTGGTTTGGAAAACCACCAAGTGCTTTGCAAAATCGGGTGCCAAGTTCTTCGTGATAATTCTCATCTGCTCTTTCTCCGAGGGTCGATCCATCATCTGAGATGCTTTCCCTCTCCACCTTCTGATAAAGTCCGCAAAGGACTCATTGGCTCCCATCCTGGTTGCATCCAATTCTCGGATAGTCATCTCAAACTGAACGTTGTAATTGTACTGGGCCATGAAAGCTGTCCCAATATCCTCCCAACTTCCTTTGAAATGTCAAGATTTAAGAACCATCGCAGTGCTGGCCCTGTCAATGTTTGCTGAAACATTTGACCCATAGCATTATTTTCAATGTTGTACATGGACAGAGTGCCCACGTATGCTTGTAGATGAGCTCTCGGGTCTCCGTTCCCATCAAATTTCTCCCAGGTTATGGGCTTGAATCCCTCGGGGAGTTTGGCGCCGGGGAATAGACACAACTTGTCCATGTCAATACCTGTGGCGGCTATCTTCTCCTGTTTCTGGACAGATTCCTCGAGTTTGGCGACTTTTGCCATCATTGCTTCCAAATTCGGATGCTCTTGCGGAGGTGGTTGCTCCCCTGGTGGCTTGTTCTGAAAAGTTAAACCTTGTATTAGGAGTAACATCTCAGCCATTTGATTATCACTGCGTTCCCGCTGTTCTTCGAAGGCTAGCCTGAGAGCCTCGATTTCACTTTTGCCTGCCATATCTGTAGGATCTGCTGAATCTGACTAGACTGCTTTTGACTCAGTTCGAATTAATCGTTGCTCGGGAGTTCTGGTCCAACTAGGTACAGTACTCTTCTTGCCCTTACCAATGATTGAAACTGATAGTGGAAAAATGAACTTAGTGACTGGTGCCCAAGAAATGCTATGTGCAGGAATTCATGTAAAAATGAAAGGATGATGCATGATGTGTAATGCAACCACAGCTTTGGAAAGGATTGCCCCAATTTTCAGTGCTTTGTTCAATATATCTGAATTTTTGATTTTCGTTTTGCAAAATGAAGGCCGAACCTTTAAGGGTTGCCTACGTATCCTCATTTCGGAGGAATCAGGCCATGACGTAGTTCGGGACTACAATCGGCTCTTTTCTTTAACATGGGAAAAGCACTAACTCCATAAAGCAAAATACAGACTGACTCAATAAAGCAAAGTACAAACTTGATAAGCAAAATACAAACTCGATAAACAAAATACAGACTCGATAAGCAAAATACAGACTTGGCATTCTCAAAAAGGGCCTTGTTGGCTTGATCTGCTGACCACTGGCTGGCTGCCGATTCTTAGTTCGACTCGGTTGTTGGATTTGCTCGGGGAGCATTCCGGACTTGGTTTTCTTTGAGTTGCTTGGGAGACAGATTATCATTCAGAAGGAGACCATTTTTAATGCAGCCTTCGCAATCACACTCATCCCAGTATTTGTGTCCCGTCACTGGGTCTTGGAAGTAGTAGACTGGTGTGCCGTCTAGTTGGAAGTTTTTGGCTGGCGGCATGATGTCCACTTTTTTATTATCGCTTTCTCGCTCCACCCTGACAGTGATTTTGTCGGGGATGTCCTTGGCTCCGTTGTCTGCAGGGAGGTGGAATTTCCAACCTTGATCATTCGCATGTTCAGAGTTGTCCCATTGAAGAGTTAAACCTGGCTGATCAGATGTGACTAGTTGGTGAAGCAACCCTTCAAGCTTGTCTTTATCTGGCACCTCATTCCCTATCTCTTCATTATCTATCTCTTCAAGTATCCACACCGGTGCCCCATGATGGGTGGTAAAGGTGGACTTGAGCTTTTTGCTTCCAGATTGATTGCTCATTTTTGGTTATAGACTCTGATAAAAGAAATACAACATTCTAATTACCGCGAGGAAGAGAGCCAATCGCAGAATTTTCTTTAAAAAGAGTTTATTTTATTGGACAGAGCCTTTGATTATCGGGATAATCCTTCTTATTGCTGTGGAAGTGAGGATGTGACAACCTAGGGTAAAAGCTATCATGTATGAGCATGCAAGACAGGTAAACGACAAGCAGTTAAACAGTTAACAAGGCATATCACATAATCTTAACCTGTGGGTCCCTGTCCTAGGTTGGAAAGTTCTAGGTTAATTATATGCAAAGGCCGGTTTTGGTTTAGGGGGTTCCCCAGACTAGAGCCAATATTTGCCTCCCAGTGCCAAGTGTACTGCATGGTAAAGGTCAAGCGGCAGGCTGACTCATCACGGTCCAAGGTTGCTGAGCATCCGGGGATGTCCTAACACCAGCGAGCTGGGTAGGGTAACCAAGACGCAGCAGCGGGGTTTATCCAACATCGATGCAAGTGATGCAAAAGTTCAGCAATAAAATTGTTTTCAAAAATCCCACAAATGTTTTTCAAGCTTGGCTCGCTCTTTAAATTAATCAAAATTTTGAAATTCTACTCATGCGAACAACCGAGAAAGCTCCAGTCCAGACTGATCGGGCTTTCACCCTGACATCAATCCTTTCTAGTACAGCGTAAAGCACGTACTTGGTGTCAAGCCTTCGAATGGTCATTTTACAAGTGTAAAATTTCAAAATAAAGATTAACTTAAAATATCCCCAGCAGAGTCGCCATTTTGTGGATGGTCGGCCTCCACTCGCTCGGAATTGATTTTTCGAAACGGTTCGAAAAACAAAAGATTTTAGAGTCGCCACCCGGGTTTTGAGAAAGCAGTTTGGGACCCGAGAAACCAATTTGAAAATGGTGATTTGAGAGAATGACTTATAAAACCAATTGAAAAGCAGAGATTCGTTTTGGATCCGGAAGCCAGGTTACGAACAGGGAAGGGTTTTAATGCACCCCGTTCGCCCGATTAAAAATCGGTCTTTACTAAACATTTTTGGGATTTTATTAGAAAACAATTTTATTGCTGAACATTAACAGATAAACATTTAAATTAAACAAAACAGATGATAATAATGAGAAAAACAGATGACTGATATTGTAATTGACAGAAATCAAACGAAAATCCAAACTTCAAACTGTTCCTGCAGGGGGAAGGTTCAAATTTCACATTTTACCAGAAAAGTGTGCCGTGCGGCACACTGGATGTACCGTGCGGCACAGATGATGAGCCGTGCGGCACTGTTCTTCAAATTAACGGTCAAATTTTCAAATGAGTGCCGTACGGCACTCAAAGTGTACCGTGCGGCACAGTAAGAGTGCCGTGCGGCACACCTGGCTGCAAAACAGTTTGAAACCTTGGCTTTTCGAAATGATTGATCAGAGGCACATACAAGGTATGAAATGCATTCAAAATGAACTACTTTAAAGGGAGAAAGCAGTGTATTTGAGTATGGGATGTCCCTCCTCGTTGAATCGCTCCGTACGAGGCGATATTTTCACCGTACGACGCGACCGGGAGGTGTGAAATGAAACTGGACTTGCTGTAATTTGGGCATTCCAAGCATGGAAATGATACAAGGAATCATTCCCACCCTTGGCACCCTTCCCCTCAGGGTACCAAATTCAAGGAATTTGGCGAAACGGGTTTATACCTTCGGTTTCGAACTCTCGGATTGAGCGTCGGATTGAACTTCCGAATGCTGCTTGAACCTTCTCTGGATCTCACTTTCACTTTAGTATAGTGGTAAAAGGGATTGAAAGCTTAAACTTTGGTTGATTTGGAATGGTTGACTCACGGCTTTGGAGCTAAAAACAGGGGATGGGTCTCTGTTTTGGATTTTTGCTTTGGCAGAGAGGGTGATGTCGGCTTCTCTATGATAGGGATGGTAGCTAAGGGGTTTTGGCAGTAGGAAGATGGTATCCAAGAATAGAGTTTCGTGATTCCTTGCACAGAAATCGTATGGGGTTCGGGGATCTGGGCTCTCTCCTTTTCTCATTGAGTTCAATCGGTTTTTTATAGAGGATGGGGGAGCCGAATGTAGTTCCCAACCCTTTCTTGATTCTTGCCCAGGGGGACAATGGCATAGGGAATAGCCTATTCCTTTCGGCCATGATCTTCCCTTTCGGCCACGGCGGGGGAACCAATCTCGTCAACACTTTCGGCTTGCTGGGAACCTGTGAAAACTGGGAACCCGTAAACAGTACCGTACGGTACACAAACTGTGCCGTGCGGTACAACTTGTGTACCGTGCGGCACAACTGGCCGTCAATTTTCCAAAACTCTGCTGTACGTGACACTGGCTGTCCCGTGTGTTGAGAGATGAGTACCGTGCGGTACTGTTGACTGAGTTGACTTGGAGAGTTCCAATCCGAGAGTTCTTCCGGTCGTTTTCATTCATCATTGGGGATTAAAATGTACGTGAACGCTCATTTTGGGGTGTCTACAGCCAAGTAGAGAATGGCATGGTTGCTTGGTCTTCATCTTCAGGCTGGCTCGTATTTATTTTCGAGTCATTTGGGGGTGCTGGATTTTCAACTTTAGGTTGGCTCGGATCTCCTTCCAAGCCAGGTGGGGGTGGTGGCTATTCAATTTGAACTTGTGGTTCTTCTGTAGGTGGGGGAGTTGATTCTTCGTCTGAGATCTGACCCGTGACATCTTCAATTGCCACGGGAGCATCAGAGTCTTCAACAGGTTTCTCAGGTGGGATTGGGTTGGGTTTGTCTTCCTTAGACTTCTCTACACCTGGGGTCAGCTTAGCGATGAAGTCTGCCAACACCTGTGCCTTGATAGTTGTTCTCGAGCGATACTGAATATTGAAGTTGGCTATCTCACAAGCCCACTTTGAGACTCAGGTGGAGAGATTAGCTCTTCGAAACAGAGCCTTTAGAGGGTACTCAGTGAGAACAATGATTGTGTGAGCCTGGAAATACGGGAGTAGTTTCCGAGACGCAGTAACGAAGGCAAAGGCCACCCTTTCAAAAGGCAGGTACCTTGTCTCGGCACCAGTTAGAGTTTTGCTTGCGTAGTACACTGGTCGATGCTCGGTGCCCTTTACTCGAATGAGCACCGAGCCGACCGCGTGTGGAGAGACAGAAAGGTAGATGAACAAATCTTCATTTTCCCGAGGCGTCTTAAATAATGGCGGCTCGAAAAGGTACGTCTTCAAGTGCTACAATGCCTTTTCACATTCTTCTGTCCATTGGAACTTCCTTTTGCTCGTCTTGATTGATTGAAAAAGGGGAAGGCATACATCCGTGGAATGGCTTATGAAGCGATTCAGGGCTGTTGCCATTCCCGTAAGTCGTTGGACTTCTTTAATTGTGCTCGGAAAAACAAGCTGTTGTACTGCAGTGACTTGGCTTGGATCTACTTCTATCCCTCTTCTTGTGACCAAATGTCCAAGAAATTTTCCTGACCCAACGCCAAAAGTGCACTTCTCGACATTGAGTTTTAGTCCATGCATTTTCTGTACGGTGAACATTTTGGTAGGTCTGCAATATTTTTCCTCCTCTTGTACGCTTTTCACCACCATGTCATTGATGTATGCCTCCATCGTGTCTTTGAGCTAATCTTTGAACATCTGAGACACCATCCGTTGGAAGGTGGCCCCGGCGTTCTTCAGTCCGAAGGGCATGACTCGGTAGTAGTAGAGACCTCTTGGCTTGATAAAATCAGTCTTCTCTATATCCTCTGTATCCATAAACACCTGGTGGTAGCCCTTGTACGCATCCATAAAGCTCAACCGAGCACGTCCTGTCGTGGCATCCACGAGTTGGTCTATCCGAGGGACTGGAAAACAGTTCTTCAGACAGGCGTCATTGAGATTCGTGTAGTCCACGCAGATCCTCAGCTTTCCATTCTTCTTGGGAACTACCACCATATTCGCCAGCCATGTAGGGTACCTGACCTCTTGAATTGCTTGGGCTTCCAATAGCTTGTCAACTTCCGACTCAATTGCCTTAGCATGAATAGCGGAACACCTTCTCGGCTTTTGAATAACAGGACGTCTCAATGGGTCAACGTTAAGCTAATGTTTGATGAAGCTCGGATCAACCCCAGGCATTTCATATGGGGTCCAGGCAAACACCTCAATGTTTGCCTTGAGAAAAGTCATCATCTCCTCCCTTTCGATCTTGGTTAATGAGGATCCGATTAGGTAAAAGCGGCTTCCATCCTCATTGATTGGGACCATAATGAGTTCTTCTATGGATTTTGCCTCGGCAGGTCTATCGACATCCTCTAAAACTAGTGCATCAGGTACCTCCACCCATTGCACCTACTTCAGCTTCTTCTTTTCCTTTCTCCCCACGGTGGAGATATAGCACTTCTTTGCCGCAATTTGGTCTCCTCGAACATCCTCCTGTTTTCCTTTTGTCCCAATAAACCGTAGCATCTGATGATATGTGGATGCCACGGCTTTCATTGCAAGGAGCCAGTTTCTTCCCAGTATGATGTTGTAGGGGCTCGAGGAGTTGATGACAATAAATTCTACTTGCTGCGTTACCGAACCGGCAGTGACGGGAAGAGTGATTGTGCCGAGTGGATACACAGCCATACCACTGAAGACGACGAGAGGGACCTCGGAGGGCTTAAGGTCCTTACTGGTGAATCCGAACTGTTTAAACAGGGAGTAGTACATTACCTCGGCAGCGCTTCCTTGGTCCACCAAAATTCGTTCCACGTTGGCTTTCCCCACCTTGAGTGTGGTGACGAGAGCGTCGTTGTGAGGGAACTGTACCCCTTCTAGATCCTTCTCGGTGAACATGATTGTCCACTGAGACTCCTTGGTCAGGAACTTCCGTTTCGGTTGTTGTTTAACCGAAAGCACTGTCAACACTTCGGTAGCTTGCTTGATCTCCTTGTGCACCCGAGCCTCCAACATTCTTGTAACCAGACCGTGAATCACATGCATTACCACCATATCCTCCTAGGCACCCCCAACTGCAGCTGCTCCCTGGCCCTGAGCCCGAGCCAAGGTCTTGTCCTGGTCAATGTAAGCATCCAGGTTCCCAGTCGAGATAAGGGTTTCCAGATACGCTTTGAACGGTTTGCAAGCGGTCGTATAGTGACCTTGTTCTCGGTGGTAAGTGTAGTAGACCTTTCTATCCTTGGTTTTGTCTTGAGTTCCCAACTAGTGGTCCGGCCAATAAAGGAACCCTTCATTCTCGATCTTCTGGAGGAGCATGTAAATTGGCTCGGTAATGACCGTATGCTCAGCTTCGGAGGCTTCTTTGTTGCTGTTGCTAACTGCCTTCTTCTGATTACCCGAGACATGGATGACCTTTGGAACGGAGGAGGTTGGAGCATCACGCTCGGTCAAGAGTTCCTCAAGCTCGATATACTTATTGATTCGTTCCATTAAGTCATCCATATTTTTTGGCGGGTGTAACATCAGATCCGTGAAAATAGGGTTCTTGCTCTCTAACCCATGCTTGAAGTGTGTTGTTGCGAGCGTTTGGTCACAACCTTGGACCTGGTGAAACATTTCCCAGTACGTAGTAGCGTACTGTCGGAGGGTCTCTTCCGGACACTTCCTTAGCCCAAGAAGAGAGTCCATCTCTTTCTTCTGGACATTGCTTGTGACAAACTGAGACAAGAACACCCTCTCCAGAGCCTCGTAACTTCCAATGGAGCCTTCGTCCAACTTGTTGAACCTGAGGGACTCGAAAGTCCCAAGGCTCGTGGGAAATACTTTGCAGATAACAGCCTAGTCCGAGGTGTAGAGATTGATAATCTGTCTATAATAAATAAGGTGGTGGTATGCGTCGGTGAGAGCATCGTAGCAATTGAACTTTGGGAGAGTAAACCCAGCGAGTAGCGTAATCGAGGAGATTTCCTTCGAGAATGGAGACTTGACTAGTTACTTCAGGCGTTCGTCCACGCTCAGGAGAGGAGGCAAGGACGGAGGGGATGGTATTGCAAATCCGTCGGTGGTTCGGGAACGCTTCTCGGTGTAAGCATGGTGATGCTAATCATGGCGACGCGCCGTTTTGTCGTCTCGGTAATGAGACCCCTCTCGGTGCTCTTTTTCCTTCCTCTTCCCCCTAGCGTCGTCATGGTGGGCTTTGTCTTCTGTACGGTAGGTGTGACACTTTCCCGTGTCTCCGTCTTGGATGACGGTTAAATTTGGCGCTTGAGGAGAGGTTTTCTTCAAGTGCTCCACTTGAGCTCGGAGATCAGCGGAGTTTGTTGGGTGAGGGGGCGTCTTATGGCGTTGTCGGCCAGAAGAGCGCTCAGTTACGGCGGTCACTTTTGGATCCTTTTGAAGATAGATTAGTTTGTATTGGCCATCTTCAAAATAATATACTGTCTCGTGGGACACTGACAACAGTGAGTACGGTAACTGAGCGCTCAATTCAGAGATTTACGAAGAGTGGTGCCTAGAGGAATCACCATGGTTTCCCCTTGAGAGGTGCTCGGTCGACCGGTTCCCGTGCCGAAGCACGAGAGCCTTACTGTGAGCCCTCTCATTATTAGGGTCACCGATGCGATTCTTGGCCAAGCGTCGTTGACCGGAAGCTCCACCATGAGAAGTTACAGTAGCCTCTACTGCTGCCTTCTTTTCACCGTCTCGTTCAGCCTTGCGATCTGAGCCCTCATCATTGCCATCTCGGCATCTCGCTCCTCAAGATGGCGAGTGAGTTGCTGGATGGTGAGTTGCTGTGAATCTGGGCTCGGAGTGAGTCTAGCGTGATCCGGGAGGATGGAAACGGAGTCGTGAGGGGTTCTTTTGGGATCTCGTGTGGAAGAGGGGTAGATTGGGCTAGGGGGATTTGGTTGAATCGGGTGAGTTGGCTCGCCACCCATTGTGAGTCAAGAGAATCGAAAGAGAAAAAAGAGAAAAGAGGTGGATCTAGGGAGGAGCACCGGAGGTTCTGGGTTGAGTCCCCAACAGAGTCGTCCTCAAATTCCAGAAGAACCTCTTGAACGATTCTCGACCCAAGTGAGCAGCGAGTGAACGGTGAGTGATCTTCTAAGAACACCTGCACATGTAGTACACGCCGTTAGCACCCCACCTGGCCGGAGTGTGGCCAGGGAAGGCACTCCGACGATCTAGTAAGTGATCAGAGAAGGAAGTAGTAGAGGAAATGCGTAAGTTGAGAGAGAAAGTATTGTGTACCTCTTTAGGGCTCCTTCTCTTCGTTTATATAGGCTCCCCAAGTACAGGGGTAAATTAGTCATTCTGGCTCGGATGACATCACCGAGCATCACGAGCCAGATCTACGAATATCGCATGCACGCGTTCTCCAATGGAGTCACGACACGGAGCATAACCGCTCAGTGTCCGTCATGATGACGTAGGGACAGTTGTAGCATGCACATGTGCCTTCCCAAATTTGTTACGAGCGTTAACTGCCTCGGGTGACGTCACATGTGACGCTCCCGGTATCTCAGATTATCCTTCTGAATCATCTCAGATAATATTCGTCTCGGACGACTCGTCCGGTACAAGGTTCTTTTCGGCCCAGATAACGGTTCATCTCGGATGGGCCATCCCATTGCGTTCCACCCCTTTGCTGGGTTACATGATTCGCTTGGGCCTTGGACCTTCTAGGCTCGTAGACTGAGCCCCCTTTAAACCGCCATTTTCTAGCCCACTATAGTATGCATTAGCCTACTCTCATAGTCATACACTCATTTAGCTTATGCTCCAGTTCATCTGTGCTAACTTAAGCATCAGAGGGCCCTTGCCGCCTAGAGGCAGGAGTGCTCTAACAGTTTGTTCGTGTTGCAGGATCGAGGTCACTCCATTCGAAAAGGATTTGATCTCATAAGAGTAAAGAAATAACTTCGTGAGTTTCTCCCCTCTTACAATACACAATTTTTTCTTTGTAAGCAAATTGATTAGCTAATCCAATGGAAAATAATGAAGTACTGAAAATTAACAAGATATGAGACAAAGAATTTTTATAGTGGTTCGGCTAATTGCTTAGTCCACTCTTTAGTGATGTTCACCTGAACCACACTCACAGGATTTCACAAGAGCCAACACCCCTTTACTTTGAGGTTTCTCAAAGGTAATTGAAATCGTTAAAAGAAGGACATGGTGGTGTTGAGCACTAGTTGCTGTGTGCAGTGTTGTGCATCAAAACGACGCAGTTTTGAAGTTTTTTTGGGTCACCAATTTTTGCTGGGAATTGGCTCTGTTTGGACCCATGTTCCCCCTTTTTTTCGTTCCTCTTTTCATTTTTGGGTCACAATATCCAGATCGGAAAAGCCCCTCTATGAGTGGGTTTTTTCAATTTTGGAATGCCAATTTGCCAATTTTGGACGATTTTATCCCCTGATGGCATTTGGCCTCTGTTGTTTTTTTGGTGGTTTGTACGGATTGTGTTGTCCTTAACTGTCTTTTTGCGTTTGCTAATATCCCTCCCAAACTTTTCCCTTAATGCCCTCTGTGTCCTCTTCTCCGTTTTTTAGCTAGAGAGAGAGAGAGAGAGAGAGTGTGTGTGTGTGTGTGTGTGTGTGTGGAGAGAAGAAGCTAGGGAGAAAGAATCGCGAACGAAGACGAAATCGATAACTCTAGAATCAAAACTTAGGCCAATTTTTTATGGTTTCTCTCTCTCTCTCTCTCTCTCTCTCTCTCTCTCTCTCTCTCTCTCTCTCTCTTATTCTCTAGTTCGATCTAGGGTTTGTTTCCAACTTGACAGACCTAGGGTTTCGATTTCAGACTTCAATCTTTGAGTTTTCATCTGGAATTTAGGCCTACGGTTTGGATATTCGCTATGATGATCGGGTATGGAGGAGCCAACCCATGGCAGGGCAACCGTAGGGCCTACGGGCAATCGTGGTTGCCGCCATGGCAGACGGTAGTAACTCATTTCACAGATCTAAGCTAATTTTAGGGTTTTAAATTTGGGGGTTTTCGATTTTGGGGTTTCATTTTATTTTTGTGGGGAAAAAACCCAAACCCAGTTTGACATAGTCTTTAGTTGAGTTGTAGAAAAACTGGGAAAGTAAACACACCATTTGTGAACTGAAGCTGCTAAACCACGTATAATTAAGTGATATAACTGTTTAAAAGTTTAAACTTTTTTACCAAGACATAAAGTAGGAACTCTGTGATTGGATTTGACCCAGGTCCTCTGTTTTCATATAATTGCATCTGATTGATTTGTTATTCCAGTCTTTGACATCGTGCATGTACTTTTAGAGCTAATGCTTGCCAATGTAAAGTTGTATTTGATCTAAAGCATAGATGATCCTTTTGCAGATGCTTGTCTTTTAAAAATATCCAAATGTAATAAAATTCGGCGCATTTCTTAACTAGTAACTATAAGTTTTCACCGGATTCAAAGTTAGAAGATGTTTACAAGATTATCTATGTATTTTACATTTTTCTTCCATATTTTTCTATGGTTGATGATCAAATAGTAAGAAACGAGAAGTGGAGAAACTGAAACTTTTGAATGTTCTCATGTTTGATAGATTGAGAAAAAAATTCCATTTAGTTGTAGTCATTGGTCACAACCGAATGTGCATGTGCAAGCGGGAAAGAAGTAAAATTTGACCATCTTCTATGTGTACTCTTGTTCTTATTTTTTTTGCAAGAGCTATTGATACCCTATGTTATGATTCTGACTTTGTTATATTTCCAAGTTATATCGCTTTGGAAGGGGTACAACTGTCACTGGAGTTTGTGATAACTTCTCAGGATTTACAGCCTCTGAAGCTTCAGCCACTTTGCTGGTATTCAACAATGAGAAAGGTTTTCCTCCCAAAAATAGAGTCCTTTTGCAGTGTTGGACGCTACAGTGCTACACCAAGAAAGGCTTCCATAAACGTGGTTATATTGGCGAGAAAGGTAACTCACTAATTGGTTTCAATCCACCTCAATTAGATTTGCTTATGCTTGGAAATGTAAGGAATTTGTTTGAGCCATGTGTGAACCATGTGGATATGAAGAGAAAAAAGGAAGCTATGACTTTCTCTTCCTTCCCTATTGTTCCTCATCTAGGAGGGGAATAAATCAAAATGAAAAGACTTGGAAAAATGATATTTGGAGAGAAAATCATTACCAAGAATACAAGTAATCATGCCTTGCTGCAATATCCAATTTTAGATTTCAACAAGATAACACACAAATGTTTTTGTTTATGGGAAAAGGCCTAGATGTTGGATAGAGTCCTAAAGCTGAGTTAAATATGAGTAATAAGATTGACTCAAAGTTCAATACCAACTACAAACGGGGTTTCTGAATTTTCTTATTTTTTTAAGCGAAAAAGAAAACAAGACCAAAACTTTTGATAAGCAACCAGCCCTAAATTATGAGATGATTTTGTACTTTTTTAGGATATAGAATGCATCTATTGGAAACAGAGTTTGAGATTTCAACATTTTTTGTCCTCGTATCCATGAATCAATAGCTTCATTCCGAAAAGCCATTAGTTCGTGTAGAATATGATGAAACTTGAAAAGTTATGTCGATAGATGTTGACAACCCAACAATCTTATTAGAAAGATCAATACCAGTGTCGAAATATTAAGTGCTTCACTTACATGTTCTTCTAGAAACTTAATATACACGCATGTGTATTTCAACATCTTTCTTTAGTTGAAGTTAGGGAAACTTAGATGCTTCTCTATGAAAAAAAGGTTGTGGTTTAAATACCTTAGAGGAAAAAACTCTATTAAAAAAAGATCCAGTAACTAGCTCAAGTATTTAATTTAAAATCCAAGTACAGGAAAAACAATTGCTAAATCATTTTACGTGTTGTCTGGTTAGATGCACTTTGAGCCAATAGATTCAAGTTAGTCAAAGAACCATGCCGGCTGGATATCCTTGTCTCTATAGATCTTAACTAGAAAACAAGCTACTGCTGCTGTTGTCATTAGTTTAATTCATATGTCTTGTGTTTCACTTTTTATTTTGGATATTGTCACAGCGTACACTTTTGTTTGCGTTTATTTCAATTTTATCGTTGCCTTGGGTTTGATTTAGTTTGGTTTCTTGGCATGATCGACGAGCCCTTGATGCAGAGAACAAGTACCGCGAGCCAGGTGGAGTGGCTGTCCGCGGTCCAGGTTCGTGTACCCCATGCAACCAAAATTGATGAACTTCTGGTGTGAATTATGCGACTCAGGGCTCGGTATGTAGGGATTTGCTGCTTATTATGATTATAGTGACGGATTCTGTTTTGCTTATGTTTTGTGTTTAGCTAGAAGAGGAATTATACAGAGCTAGCTACATATTGAGTGAAGGAGATGAGAATGGAAATGATATTGTTTGTTTGACTTTGCATAAATGATGCTAAGATAGAGGAGATTAAGGTTAGGTGATCAAAAGCTTATCTGGGGGAGGCGTTTGGAGTTGGTCTGCTTTGGGGCTAATGGTACAGTGTAGAGCATCTTTTTTGGGTAAATAGTGTAGAGCATCTTGATGATGCGGGGTTCCAAAATTTGAACAAAAAAGGGCTGTGAAGGTTGATTCCTTCTCATATTACTGCTTGTTTAGGGAATGAAGAGGATGGCTCCGAAGTTAGTTATCTACCTGGTGTCTATAGTTCTACACAGAATCAAAAAGAAGCAAAGGTTAAGGAAGAGGTCTTATTGGGACAAACCTGGGATTGATGTTGCATGTGCAAGTGCGCGAGGGAGGCAGTGAAACAATCTTTTATTGCATGATATGGTGATTTCATAAGTTTCGAGTTTGTTTTTACTTTTTTGGGTTCCTGGTATATTTTGCTTGACTTTTGGTCAGTGAAGGATATTTCCAATACTTTCTTAAAATCTCTTGGGATTGTTTGGCTGCAGCATTGGCTGGATGGCTATTTGAAATTGTAGAAACTTAGTGCAAATAAAGTCCTACTATTTTGTCGAATTCATCTGTGCACATTATTGACACTCTTATTCCCATCTCAGAGCTGAATCTTTGCCAATTCGCGCAAAATACATTAATTAAACTAACGGGCATAAAAGTCGTGCTATGTGCTATGCACGACGCCTTCAACCTAGTCCCCCAATAGAATGGACAGAGGGGGGCTGCTGCGCAGCCTTGTGCTGCGCAACGTGCTGTGTAGCGGCTTTAGGCGCCGTGCCGGCATCGTTCCGACGATCGGAAACGTCCACCACGTAGAGCTCGTCGAGTACTACAACTCCACCAAAAATCAATTCGATTGGATATCGTTAAGTGCATTATCGGAACGCATATAACTTGAAAAAAACAGAACATATAAAACTGGAAACACTGGATAAAAACCATTAAAACCATATTTTTCAAGTTATTTTAGTTCCGATGAGGGACTTAACGATATTCGATCGGGTTGATTTTTGGTGGAGTTGTAGTACTCGACGAGCTCTACGCAGTGGACGTTTCCGATCGTCGGAACGATGCCGGCACGGCGCCTAAAGCCGCCGCACAGCACGCTGCGCAGCACAAGGCTGCGCAGCACCCCCCCTCTGTCCCAATAGAATGGGGTTCATGCAAATGGGATTTGCAAATCAACAAAATGGGTTTTGAGGGGATTTGAAGATTGGATAGCATAATTCATGGGATTACGTTGGCCCATAAAATAAATCTGAGTTCGTGATTTTGAAATCTTACCATTTGAATTTTAAATTTTGAAACATTACCACCAAGTATATACCATTTTTTTTTTATTTGGCTACAATGTATTGACCCCTTTCGAGAACTAAAGAACTAAATATTACAAAAACTAAATAGGCATTCCATAATTCTTTTGAGTTTGAAGAAAAAATAATCTTGCCTCATTTTCATTGGGAAATTCAATCCATGTCCTTATTTTGAAGATTAGAATATCAAAGCTTCGCATTTATCATTACCTAATTGGATGGGAAAAAATCCTGAAATTTCTATTGTGATTTCCATCCAGTTTCGCTCATTAAATGAACTTGCCAAAACTCCATTCGACCAAAGATGTTCATAAATTTCCTTCTTTAAATTTGAAATACCATAAATTTTCTATCACCGTCCCAAATTTAGAAATTCTTGTTCTATCTTTTTTGCGCCCTATCCTGTTTTGATTAAAAAAAAAAATGGGTACAATGCCAAAAAGAAGAGTAATAAACCAGTTAAATTACTCTCATACAAGTGGTTGGATGCCTACTTGTTTGCCGAAAATTGCTTTCAAAGGAATGCTAGAGGCATTAACAACTACACCAACTATTACACTAAATGTACACATGGCACTACCACATTAATGCATTATTGAATACATTGATAAATTCATCCACTAAAAAAGTGCCACATGCACATTTAGGGCGCGTTTGATAACAGTCATAGGTATGAGGGGATTGATAATGAGGTGGGATTAGGATTGAGATAGGATTGGTATGCACCGGATTGAAATGTAGGATTGTTATCTAATATGTTTGTTTTACATTGGATAGGATTGGATTTAAGGTATCAATTTTCATTTTTACCTTTATGCAAAGCACTAACATAAAAATGGTATATGAAAATGAAGCAAACACCGATAATCCTACTGAGACAAAATGAGGTCATAATTACCATCTTCTTTTTTTTTTGCAAAATGAAAAGGAAATCAATATTTACTATATGTCATAACAAATCATTTTGCTACTGAGACAAAATGAGGACGTTAATTTTAATCTATTGGCAATAGTTAGTTTTGGGTCTTTTTTTATTATTATTGATTCGCCTTGACAATGTGAATAAAAAAATAAACAAACTCGAATCTAACTAAAAAGATTGAATAAAGAAAAAAATAATTCAAAAAATTTGTTTGCTTCGAATTATTTTTGTCTTTAGTGATTTTTTTAAAGGTTTTGATCCTAATGTCTTACTCTCTCCTTCTCAAATTGCTCTTCTTCTTCTTTTTATTTTCAACTGCACATTTTGAGCACAAAAGATATGATGAGTTTCAAAAAATTACACAACTTTTTCTCCAAAAAGAGCAAGCAATTTTTGGATGGAGTGAATACTTATTATATTATCTTTTTGAGACGAATCAATAGTTCACAAAAAATTAACGCAAAACTAACAAATGCGAAACAAAATTGAATAAAAGCTAAAAAAATAATCCAGGCCAAAACACCCCAAAGGTAAAGATAGGAAAAAATGAACAGACATTTGTGAACTTCCATTAAATTATTGCTCAGAACATCACACCACGAGTGGTGAAGTTTACTGGTTTTTTGATTTATATAGATGAGGATAATTGTGTGAATAGATATAAAAAGGGAGGGCATAAAAGTCTTTCTATCTTCAATCCCATGCGATAGTATTGGTAGTAACACCTCCCCCATGGGTTGGCTAATCCCATCAAATTGGGGGATTGGCAATGTCACGCCCCAAATCGGTAGGTCAATGGCACCGTCCCTAGAATGTGACGTGGCAGCACACAATAGCTCACAAAATAACTCAACTAATAAATAAGGCGGAAACCAACCCAAAAACACTCTTATTAAACCTATACAGTAAAACACACATTTTGTTACAAGCGTCTCAAAAGTTAGAACTTTTCACCCAAACCATAACCCACATCATACGTACAATATGGTACAAAACCCCTCTCACAAGCGTACACTATATTACAATGAGCTCTGCTCACAAAAGACGCCAAAAGACACACCACGACAGCAGCTGTACAGTGGACCACCTCTAAACTCGAACACCTGAAAGAGTATCGCATTGAATGCGTGAGCTAACCACATGCTCAGTGAGTACAGTTGAATTATATAAATAAGAACAGCTAAAAAAACTAATATGGATCAAGTGTAAATCAAACAACTCTTTCAGTAAGTATTTTTCACAAAATCAACCACGGTGTCCATCAACTCATCCCATATAGCCAAGGGTCGTTTACCTCCGACCAAAGTTATCACGGTACCGTTACCCTGAGGATCAGCACAAATAAGTACATTGGCGAAACCAGGGGCCATTTAATATAATTCCCAATGGTAGGGACACTCCTACATTAGCCCAGGAGCGGGGCAGACACTCCTACATTGGCCCAGGAGCGGGGCCTACACTCCTACATTAGCCCAGGAGCGGGGCCAGCGAGGCTATCATAGCATGAATATCAAAACGCATTTCATAAAATATTCTCGATCCATATTATCACCAACCAATCAAACCATAGTTTATCAAAAGAGATCACTTTTAATAATAAAAGCAGAACATTTTAGTTCCAATCCATATAAATCATCTGTACTCACCTTAAGAAACAACCGGATTAACCGGGACCTCAACCTAACTCCTAGGTGGAACTGACGAACTGGGCGTAGACCTCTCTGGACCTTGCACAAACCATACAGTGATGCAAGATGAGTGATTGTAATTTTATAATAACTGGTACATGAAAATGCATGCAAGAAATGAGATACAATAATAATCCCATGCTCAAAAGCCCAGCCTTCATATATAATTTCAAACAACTATCATCAGGATGTGCTTACTAGCAAAAAAAAACTATTTTTGTTTAACTCTCAACCCATAATACAGTACTTCTAGTTTCGGCATAAAAAAAAGATTACGAATATAAAAACTAGAATTTCAGCACTAGACCAAAATTAGTGTATAATCCAAGGTTAAACTTCTATTTTAAATACTTAGGAAAAAACGTGACTACAATTATTAGAATTGTATAGAAGTAAATCAAGAATTTAACATGATTAAAACTGATCAAAATAATAGCAAGGTAAATTACCTACAAAAGTAGTCTTCCTATTCTCTTCTTCTCAGGTTCTGCTTGTCAAATTCTTCTTTTTTTTTTTTAACCGAATGAAAATACGCCTAAAAGAAGGTTAATATCTCAAGGGGAAGTGATTCCCACGTGAATCATGAAGCAGACACATAGGTGTCATCTTAAGAAACATGCCTATCTCAAATTTAAACTAATTACACTATCATTCCTTCTAGTAATCCAAAATAGCAATTCACACCACAAATTACTCTCATATGTATTTAAATAAATACACAAATCTTTTTTTTTTTAAAATGCAAACATGAGATACAAAATGTCATGTCATGTGCGATGCACGTGCAAATTAAAATCGGGGTCTTACAACTCTCCCCTCCTAATAAGAACTTCGTCCCCGAAATTCGATTACCTGGTTCGAACAAATACGGATATTTCGCCTTCATGCTTTCCTCGGTTTCCCATGTCGCCTCCTCCACTGAGTGACTACGCCACAACACTTTAACTAGAGGAATAGTCTTGGTACGAAGAACCTGATCTCTACGATCTAAAATTTTTACTGGTTGCTCCACATAAGTCAAATCCTTACTCAGCTCCACTGGTTCAACGGTCAAAACATGTGAGGGATCTGGTAGATATTTTCTCAACATAGATACGTGGAAAACGTCATGTAGTTGAAACAAACTTGGTGGAAGTGCCAATCTATAAGCTGTCGTGCCAACACGCTCAAGAATTTCGAAAGGACCGATATATCGAGGACTCAATTTCCCCTTTTTGCCAAATCTCATCACGCCCTTCCACGGAGAAACCTTTAAGAATACATAATCGCCTTTTTCAAACTCCAAATCTCTTCTCCTCTTATCTACGTAGCTCTTTTGTCTACTCTGAGCCGCTCTCATTTTGTCTTGTACCACTTTAATCTTCTCGTTAGTAACTTGAACAATTTCTGTTTTAGCAATTTGTGGGCCCAACTCGGTCTTCCTCTCTCCAACTTCGCTCCAACACACTGGAGTTCTGCACCTTCTCCCATACAATGCTTCATATGGCGCCATCTCAATCGTAGCCTGATAACTATTATTGTATGCAAATTCAATCAAAGATAAGTAATTATCCCAAGATCCTTGAAATTCTAACACACAGGCTCGCAACATATCCTCAAGAGTTTGTATAGTACGCTCTGATTGCCCGTCAGTCTGAGGATGAAAAGCAGTACTGAATTTCAGAGAGGTTCCCATAGCATGCTGCAAACTAGGCCAGAACTTAGAAGTAAATCTGGGATCTCTATCTGAAACAATAGAAACAGGTGCACCATGTAGTCTAACAATCTCATCAACATATAGCTGAGCCAACTTATCAAGGCTGAAAGAAGTCTTAATAGGTAGAAAATGAGCAGATTTGGTTAACCTATCAACGATCACCCAAATAGAATCATGTCCCTTTTGAGTGCGAGGCAACCCTGAAACAAAGTCCATGGTGATATGTTCCCACTTCCACTCTGGAATAGGTAGAGGTTGCAGCAAACCCGCTGGTCGTTGATGTTCAGTCTTAACTTGCTGGCAAACTAAACACTTGGCGACAAAATCTGCTATTTCCCTTTTCATCCCAACCCACCAATAATTTTCACGCAAGTCACGATACATCTTCGTACTGCCTGGGTGCATTGCATATGCTGAACTATGTGCCTCTTCAAGAATCTCCCTCTTCAAAGTAGCATCATCAGATACACATAACCGAGTACCAAACATCAAAGTGCCGTCCTCTTTGATAGAAAAGTCTGTCTGACCACCCTTTTTCACTTTCTTTTTAATTCCCACTAACATTTCGTCTGATTCTTGAGCTTCCTGAATTCTATCAACAAGAAGCGGTTTCAACGTAAGAGTTGCTAACAGAGCTCCATTGTCTTTTACCGCCAAATTAACCCTTAAGGATCTCAATTCAGAAAACAGATTTATTCTAACAGCCCGGAGATATGCCAAACTACTAGCAGACTTTCGGCTCAAAGCATCAGCAACCACATTAGCCTTTCCTGGGTGATAGAGAATAGAACAATCGTAGTCCTTGATCAGTTCTATCCACCTCCGCTGTCTCATATTCAACTCTTTCTGTGTAAATAAATATTTCAAACTCTGGTGATCTGTAAAGATTTCACAAGTCTCACCATATAAATAATGTCTCCACTGTTTCAAAGCAAATACAATAGCTGCCAATTCAAGATCATGTGTTGGATAGGTACGTTCATGAGTTTTCAACTGTCGAGATGCATAGGCAACCACCTTCCCATGTTGCATTAACACACAACCCAAACCCTGATGAGATGCATCACTATAGATCACAAACCCTCCACTACTAGATGGAATAGTCAACACAGGTGCTGTAACTAGTCTCTTCTTCAATTCCTGAAAACTCTGCTCACAACGATCAGTCCAAGTAAACTTTGCCTCCTTTCTAGTCAACTGAGTCAATGGAATGGCAATAACAGAAAAACCCTACACAAAGCGACGATAGTATCCAGCTAAACCCAAGAAACTTCGAATCTCAGTAACAGTGGTTAGCCTTTCCCAGTTTACAACAGCCTCAACTTTCTTTGGATCAACCATAATACCATCACCAGAAACAACATGACCCAGAAATACCACTTGATCTAACCAAAACTCAGATTTACTCAACTTCCCATACAACTTCTTTTCCCTCAAAATCTGTAACACAGTACACAAATGCTTCACATGTTCCTCTTTGCTTCGTGAATAAATCAAAATGTCATCGATAAAGACTATGACAAAAGAGTCAAGATAGGGCTGAAATACTCGATTCATTAAATCCATAAAGGCTGCTGGAGCATTAGTTAACCCAAAAGGCATAACCAAAAACTCATAATGACCATACCGAGTTCGAAAAGCTGTCTTAGGAATGTCATTGTCTCTAACCTTCAATTGATGGTAACCAGAGCGAAGATCAATCTTTGAAAACACTCTTGCTCCCTGCAACTGGTCAAATAAATCATCAATACGTGGCAATGGATACTTATTTCTGACAGTCACCCTATTCAGTTGTCGATAATCAATGCATAGCCGCATAGAACCATCCTTCTTTTTAACAAATAACACTGGTGCTCCCCACGGAGAAACACTAGGTCTGATGAACCCTCTGTCAAGTAAATCTTGCAACTGGATTTTCAACTCTTTTAGTTCCATTGGAGCCATCCTGTAAGGTGCAATAGATATTGGAGATGTACCCGGTAACAATTCAATGGTAAACTCAATTTCCCTATCAATTGGTAAGCCTGGCAATTCATCTGGAAATACATCAGGAAAATCACGAACTACAAGTATATCTGCTAACTGTTTACCCTCAGTCCTCGTGTCGACAACATGTGCTAAATAGCCTTGGCACCCTTTCCTCAGTAATTTTCTTGCTACCAAAGCAGAAATAAGACAAGTTGGAGTAACACTGCGATCGCCACAAAAACTAAATGATGATGATTGTCCTGGCAGCTGGAACGTCACCTTTTTACTATAGCAGTCAATAGTAGCATGATAGGCTGATAGCCAGTCCATTCCCAAAATAACATCGAAGTCTTGAAAATTCAAAGGTAACAAGTCTACTAACATCTCCCTGTCTCCCACACGAACATTACAATCTTTATATATAGCTTGAATCACAACAATCTCTCCAATGGGGGTAGATATAGCCAAACCATAGTCCAATAAAGTCAATGGTCTATCTAAATGCATGGCAAATGTTGATGACACAAATGAATGCGTAGAACCAGGGTCTATCAAAACATGTGCATCTCTACCAGCAATAGAGAGCATACCTGTAACTACTTCAGGAGTAGCCTGGGCATCCTGCAATGTCGTTGCAAAAACCCTTCCCTGAACCAAAGGTCCTGATGGAGATCTCATGCCTCTGCCTCGAGAATTATTACCGGCACCCCTGCCTCCCACTGTAGGCGCACTACCCACTGATGATGCCTCTACCACATTCTGCGGACATGCCCATCGCATATGGCCTGGCTGACCACAAGTATAACATTTAGGAGCACCATCGGTAGCCACTGCACAATCTCTAGCATAATGCCCTTTCTTGTTACATTTGAAACACACCACCTCTGAAGTGCGAGAACTAGAAAATCCTCTCCCTTGAGACCCCTGTTGTTGACCTGATACACTTTTTCCTCTATCAGCCGAGAATCTAGTATGCTGAGATGGAGGACTCCTGATTGATTGAGAACTCTGTCCACCCCAACTCAGTGATTTGTTGCCTGGTCCTTTTTGCTGTGATTGGGTATCCACTCGAGACCTTTTAAACTGCTCACGTTTCCCATCTGCTTTCTGAATATCTCTTTCAGCTATTTTACATTTGCTCACCAACTTTTTGAAATTCTCTTCCTCGAATGTCGAAACTCGTGGCTGGATACGAGAATTTAGACCCCTTAGAAAATGCTCACATCTATCCTTTTCTGTTGAAACCATAAGAGGTGCAAAGCGCGATAATGCCGTATATCTTGCCACATAGTCATCTACAGACGTCGAATTATCTTGCTCAATTGATATAAATTCCCGTCGTTTCTCGCTTTGATAGTATTCAGAAAAATATTTCTCATCAAACACCTTCTGAAAATCCGCCCAAGTCACAGGAGGTGGTACTTCCGTTTTCCCAGGTAGTACAGCAGTTAATACCCTCTCTGTAGATTCCCACCAATGATAAGCCTCCTCGGTAAGCATAAAAGTAGCAAGTTTCAGCTTTTCCTCGTCAATTACATCCATAATATTGAATATTTGTTTCATTCTTTTCATCCAATTTTCAGCATCTTCCTCCCCTTTCGTTCCCGTGAAGGTAGGTGGATCCATCCCCTTAAACCTCTTGTATAGAGTAGTGCTGCGATCCTTCGCTGGTTTTTCCGCTGGCACTGGTTGTTTTGATTGCATTTCGAGATACTTGGCTTGCATTTCCGCCATTCTAGCCATTGCCTCTTGCATTTGTCTGACTGGATCAATCCCCGGTCCTTGTGCCGCATCTTGACTTCCCCCTATCAGTGGTACATGTGCTTGCCCAACTGCCGAGGCAGAAGATGCCTCACCCTCCTCGTGATCTTGATGCTCAATATCCATACTAACTCTGTAAATAAAATAACAATGAATGCACACAACCAATGATTATGCATAACATGCAAGGTCAACGCCCACTCCCCTAGACACACGACACCCTATGGTCCACTGATACAACTAGACTTGACAAGTCTACAGAACCTTACTAACTCTAGCTCTGATACCAAAATCTGTCACGCCCCAAATCGGTAGGTCAATGGCACCGTCCCTAGAATGTGACGTGGCAGCACACAATAGCTCACAAAATAACTCAACTAATAAATAAGGCGGAAACCAACCCAAAAACACTCTTATTAAACCTATACAGTAAAACACACATTTTGTTACAAGCGTCTCAAAAGTTAGAACTTTACACCCAAACCATAACCCACATCATACGTACAATATGGTACAAAACCCCTCTCACAAGCGTACACTATATTACAATGAGCTCTGCTCACAAAAGACGCCAAAAGACACACCACGACAGCAGCTGTACAGTGGACCACCTCTAAACTCGAACACCTGAAAGAGTATCGCATTGAATGCGTGAGCTAACCACATGCTCAGTGAGTACAGTTGAATTATATAAATAAGAACAGCTAAAAAAACTAATATGGATCAAGTGTAAATCAAACAACTCTTTCAGTAAGTATTTTTCACAAAATCAACCACGGTGTCCATCAACTCATCCCATATAGCCAAGGGTCGTTTACCTCCGACCAAAGTTATCACGGTACCGTTACCCTGAGGATCAGCACAAATAAGTACATTGGCGAAACCAGGGGCCATTTAATATAATTCCCAATGGTAGGGACACTCCTACATTAGCCCAGGAGCGGGGCAGACACTCCTACATTGGCCCAGGAGCGGGGCCTACACTCCTACATTAGCCCAGGAGCGGGGCCAGCGAGGCTATCATAGCATGAATATCAAAACGCATTTCATAAAATATTCTCGATCCATATTATCACCAACCAATCAAACCATAGTTTATCAAAAGAGATCACTTTTAATAATAAAAGCAGAACATTTTAGTTCCAATCCATATAAATCATCTGTACTCACCTTAAGAAACAACCGGATTAACCGGGACCTCAACCTAACTCCTAGGTGGAACTGACGAACTGGGCGTAGACCTCTCTGGACCTTGCACAAACCATACAGTGATGCAAGATGAGTGATTGTAATTTTATAATAACTGGTACATGAAAATGCATGCAAGAAATGAGATACGATAATAATCCCATGCTCAAAAGCCCAGCCTTCATATATAATTTCAAACAACTATCATCAGGATGTGCTTACTAGCAAAAAAAACTATTTTTGTTTAACTCTCAACCCATAATACAGTACTTCTAGTTTCGGCATAAAAAAAAGATTACGAATATAAAAACTAGAATTTCAGCACTAGACCAAAATTAGTGTATAATCCAAGGTTAAACTTCTATTTTAAATACTTAGGAAAAAACGTGACTACAATTATTAGAATTGTATAGAAGTAAATCAAGAATTTAACATGATTAAAACTGATCAAAATAATAGCAAGGTAAATTACCTACAAAAGTAGTCTTCCTATTCTCTTCTTCTCAGGTTCTGCTTGTCAAATTCTTCTTTTTTTTTTTTAACCGAATGAAAATACGCCTAAAAGAAGGTTAATATCTCAAGGGGAAGTGATTCCCACGTGAATCATGAAGCAGACACATAGGTGTCATCTTAAGAAACATGCCTATCTCAAATTTAAACTAATTACACTATCATTCCTTCTAGTAATCCAAAATAGCAATTCACACCACAAATTACTCTCATATGTATTTAAATAAATACACAAATCTTTTTTTTTTTAAAATGCAAACATGAGATACAAAATGTCATGTCATGTGCGATGCACGTGCAAATTAAAATCGGGGTCTTACAACTCTCCCCTCCTAATAAGAACTTCGTCCCCGAAATTCGATTACCTGGTTCGAACAAATACGGATATTTCGCCTTCATGCTTTCCTCGGTTTCCCATGTCGCCTCCTCCACTGAGTGACTACGCCACAACACTTTAACTAGAGGAATAGTCTTGGTACGAAGAACCTGATCTCTACGATCTAAAATTTTTACTGGTTGCTCCACATAAGTCAAATCCTTACTCAGCTCCACTGGCTCAACGGTCAAAACATGTGAGGGATCTGGTAGATATTTTCTCAACATAGATACGTGGAAAACGTCATGTAGTTGAAACAAACTTGGTGGAAGTGCCAATCTATAAGCTGTCGTGATTGCCAATCTATAAGCTGTCGTCATGTAGTTGAAACAAACTCGTTAGAGGCGCGGTTTTATTCCATTTTCCACTTGATGCGATGTATCCTTGGTTTTTCTTGTCTTTGTTTGTTTTGTAGGTAACAGGTCGGAAAAGAGCGTGCAATTGGACCCAAGGATGTGGGGCATGTTGAGATTCGGTGGGACCCAAGCAAGGACGACCAAAGAACTGAAAAGTCAACTTAGAGGACCGGTATCGATACAGGGATTGTCCTGTATCGATACCCGTTGACCAATTCGGGAACAGAACGCCTGGGTATCGATACAGGACTTCTCCTGTATCGATACCGAGGGCTTTATAAAGCCAGTTGACTTTGCCACGTAGTTTGACTTCGCGGGGAGGATAAATACCCCGTTTTTAGGCCGAATTAGGGTTCGAACATTGTTTAGTTTTTGCTTTCAAGTAGTAGCCGTTCTTCCCTTTGGAGATCTGATTTTCCGGAGGCTTTTCCATCGAAGTTTTGGAGTTTTGACGACGTATTTGCTTATTGCTTCGGGTACTTCTTGTCTTTTTCATTAAACTATTATTTCGCGGGAGTTTGTCCGCGCTTTACTTTTGGATATTCGTTTCAATCAATATTCAGCATGTTTAATTTCGAAATATTGTTAGTTGTTTCAGTTATTATGTGTGAGTAGTTTCATAAGTATGGTTGCGGGGTGATTAACACACCGTGGCCAGGCCCGGATCTGTTCTGCTCCTATTTTCTAAATTAACCACGGGAAAAAGCAATTTTAGGTTATTAAAGAGATTCCGTCAGACGAGTTCGGGCATTGTCGGAGCCCATGTAACGCGGGGAATGGGGGACCAAAACTTGCCCTCCGCTGTACATGGGTAAACGGCGACCACAAGGATTCGCATCTTTCGGGGTACCTTTTTCTTTCTAAAATCAAACGTTTCTAGAACACTGAACAGAGCTGAACTGTCTGGACCTGGTCACTTGTGTTATGACCCCTACGACCGTACTTCCTTTTAAATAGTTTAATTAAAATCAGTTTTTCTCTTAGTTAAGTTAATCCACCAATCAACTCATAAAGGGTGGCTACCTAAGAGCCGTGTTTAAACTAGCAACCCGAGTACTTAGTAAGCACTTTCCGCCTTTCTCTGTGGATTCGATTCCGGTCTTACCGGGTATTGTGCTACACCGGTCTCCGCCCTACGCTTGGGGCAACCCATTAATTAGGTTTAGGATTTCGGTCAAGCAATTTCACCAACCTCTCGGGCATTGAAAGGGAATGTCCCATATTTATAGGCACATTGGACCAATGATTAGGTGCCAGGCGTCACCCTATAATATAACGACACGTGTCCTTTCCGTACAACCTAACCGTACAGGTGACGTCATCCACTGCGCAGCTGACCTGCACGGAGCCATTCGCCTGCGCGGCGATCCTCTTGTTCTTTATAGCCACCATACCACTAGATCTCCTTGTTCCTGTTAGGGCAAGGTCATGACCTGTTCGGTCGTGCCTATACCACAGCCAAGCCTCAGGGGGCCCCCGGGGTCCTGCCTTTAGACCGCAACAGATATAATTACCTGGGTAAGTTGGACTAGCTTTTCGCGTTCTCGCCCATGTTCTGGGCCGGACTAGTCATTCGAGCCATGAGCTTTTCTCCTGTTCGGATGGCCCATGATTGCCCAGACACTGCCCTTGGTGGGCCTGAGGTATGCGTCACTGGGACGCCTTGCACAAGAGGGTCCCGCGCCAGTGGCCCCCATGAGCGGAGACCTGAGTCCACACCAGTGGCACCCCATGCGCGGAGACTTGCGTGGAACGCACTACGTGTCGCACGGATGCTGGTGCCACTTGGGTTACACTTGTAACGCCCCGAAATTCGAACACGTTAATAAAACATTTTCCAAAATGATTTCGTTAAATAAAATTCAATTTCTTTAGATAACAACGGAAGCATAGTTTGATTTCATTAAATCAAACGAAATACATTAAATTTCAAAATAAGATGAAAACTTGAAATTGAATTTCAAAAAGGAACAGAGAAATAACTAATACAAAATCTAGTGTTCGACATCTTTTGTCCTCTAGTAGGCTCCACCTTTAGCATCCATTAGCATTTGGCAATTCCTTCTTATTCCTAGAATGGCCCTTCCGTTCCTTCTTCGATATCTGGCATGAAAAGCCAGGGTACGAATACCATGAGCGGATGACGCTCAGCAGCTAAAGCCTACCCGAACCCTTACTTAACAAGTAATACACAGTTTGATATAACGAAAACATAACATTACGGAACAAATAAACTGATTCAATATCAAGCACCAACATAGTGAAAGCTACCTCGAAAAATCAAATACTCTATCAATCATAGTACTTTACCCATCTCATTATTCAACTTTCTTTCCAAATTATTATCATGTTATGATCGACATATTTTCATTTCCCAGATTATCACGGAGTTTCACTTTCGCTAGTTTCGAATTTCAACCATCATAAGGATCGTTTTTTTCAATTAACAAGCATTCAGCTTTCCATCATTTCAAGATTCACTTCCCCCCCCCCCCCGAGAATGTACATACAGCGCATTCTTCAAGATGCACATACAGCGCATAAGGATGCACATTCAGCACATATCCTTAGGACGTACATTCAGCATGTGAGGTTGTACATATAGCACATTATCCAATACGGCATAATTCCTCAATTCCATCATCTCTGGCTGACTGCCAATCATAAAACTTAAACTCTGCGGGATGGCCTCCCGAGCCATTATCAACCACGTCCACCGTTTACTCTCCAAATCAAATACCACTCATGAACCTAATGTCTGTCTAAGTTAATGGGTAACAACCACCAGTGAACAACAACTATATTAATAACAACATTTTAACCAATACAAGAGGGATTCACGTGATACTGATAATAAGGAGTCATGGAATTCATACACAATGCATAAAGAGCTCAAGCGAATAATATTAATGCAATTCAAGAAATATCATTAGTATTCCACACCATGCATCCAATAGCACAAACACACAACATTTAAACACAATATTATTCAATCATAGGTACATTCAAATATATTTAGGGAGATAGACTTTAACTACCTCGGATCCGTAGTTGTAGCGCGTCACGACACCCTTGCTAAATACGCAAGCTAAGGGTCCTTGAACTCCGGACCTAATATTAACAAATCCAATTCTCAGTACTTGGCGGAAGAACACTACTAAAAGTAATACTCTCGAATCATGCGACCCAAAATGTTCATGGATACGAGGCTCGATTAGCCTAGGTTACCCCATCGGTTTATACTGTCGAGAAGGCAGCAACATCCCCTTGTTTAAAAATCCATATAAAATAGAAAATATAAATTATAAACTTATCCTTCACACCAGTTTTGTAAAATTCCATCACGAAGACAATGGTACTCTCGGATTTCCAAATGGAAGTCTATAATATGAGTTTTTAAGGGAAACATCGGTGCTGGTCTAGAATGGACCAGCCATCGGAAAACGGCCATAACTCACTCGAAACTTCATCAAATCAGACGAGACCAATTGAGTTTGAAAGATAAGACATTTTTATAGTTTCTCAAACAAGAATCGCTTGAAAGATAGGCATCCAAAACATGTTAGATTTGTTCCATCTCTTCCAAAGAACCCATGTCCACGAAAAATCACACTCATACTAGTCACAAATGAGAGTAATCACTCCAAAAATCAGAACATTTGAAGCCCATATGATACCCTTAAAAATTCGTAAAAGACGGGTCTGCAGAAAAACGAGTGAATACAGAACAGCCCAACTTTGAAATATCACCATAAATCCAGTTCTTAATATTTTGGAGTGATTCTTGTGTCAAAAGTTCCGTAGTAAAATGAAGTTCAAAAGCTTTGAAGGGATCAAAGTCAAATTCGTACTCCAAAGGTGAGAAAACAAGAAAATACACAGGCTACACGAATCTGTCTCAGAACAGATTTCCAGATTTCAGACCAGATTTCAAAAATTCATAGAAAAACGAATTCTTAATGGATTTGGACGATTCCAGCGGAAAAAGAAAGAGCATTGAGTGTACTTTAAATCATAAGAAGGAATCAAAACCTAATTAATAGTTTATGAAGGCGAAATCGACCAAAATCAGTGACCCAGTTTCCTGTACAAAATCTGCTGTATGTACCAGTATAAATACACGAATATTTTCGATCAAAATTGATAAAAACGAGGGAGATGAGAGCTATACTTGCAAAGGTGAAGTTAGAAGGTGGAGATGGTGGTCGGACCTGGCGGTGGAGGTCGCCGAAGGTGGTGGCAGCCGTAGTCTCCTTCTTTCTTTCCCTCCTTTCTTCTTCTCCTCTTCTTCTTCCTCTCTCTGATTGTTTTTCCCAGAATAAAAAGGGGAAAGAGGGGAGGAGAATATAGGGTGTTTAGTGGAGAAAATGGAACGGGTGGGGAGGAGTTGAAGTGTGGGTTTTGTATGAGGTGATGGGTGGAGTGTGGAAGGAGATGGAGTGTGGGAGTGGGAATAAGGTGATGGAAGAGGTGGTGGGTAGCAAACGTGGGGAATGGGTGAGGCGCGAAGCACGACATGATATAATGCAGTACAATTTACCCCGAGCGGTGTTTGAACTATCCGAGCTTTGATCTCAGAAAAATACCAAAATATTCGCACTGACTTAGAAAATCGAGGGCGACGTCACCGTGTGCTCGGAATCGTTTGGAAAAAAATCTCAAAAGTTGGGTACGCATTACGATGCTCTCTCTTCAAGTGATTGTATCGGATTGATTCGGGTCCCACAACCGTAATAGTCATGCTAGTACCATCCGTATAGCTCAAGCATTAATTCATCTTAAAAAGAAACCCGCATATGGTCAACTAAAGTCAAAATTGGGTAAAAAATCATATTAGGAAAATTAGAATTTACAAATATCACAAATTTTTATTTTTAAAAATTTGGAATATTACAACACTTGTCATCATCCCATTGGACAGTCAACGTTGACTTTGGTCAACGGGGGGTCGCACGCTGACCTATCCTATAGTGGCCCCCACAAGCGTGAGGAACGCGTAGGCTCGTGGCGTGCTTATCACACGCTTTCCCACGCGTGCGTGACGTCAACGCGTCATCTGTTCTCTGACACCTTTTCAGCTAATTGACGCGACCGTTTGGGGGGGCCTTTTCGACTGTCCGAGGTCATCATTATGCTAACATTTCTCTTCCAACACGATGGTTGATTGCGACCGTTCGGGCCCCCCTCTTCTTCCTTATAAATATTTCACTCCCCCTCACTTCTTCTCTTTACTTCTTCCGTTCAAACTCAGAGCCCCTTCTCTCTGAATTTCTTCCATCCTCTACAAGTTTCTCCTCTGCCTCTTCTTCATCTTTCGCAGACTCAGAGCCCCTTTCTGCAACTCTTCTTCCTCTGCCTCTTCTTCATCTCTCGCAAAGTTCTCCTTACACAAAGATGACTCGTGGCGAGCAAGTTCAGGGGGGAAGGCCCACTGTTCACAATGGTCCAGTCCCTCCCTCAGACCAATGGCATAGGACTCCTTACCTCAAGGGTAAGAGTGACCCGTTCTGGAAGAAAGTGCAGTCTTGTGCTCCAGTGGGCAGCGAGTTGGACGACGTCTTATGCATCCACGTGGAGGCGACACTTGAGGATGGGGATATGGTGCCACCTTCCTCTGTTCTCCGTCTTCGCTTGGAGAGGGGGGACTTTCCCTTTTCTTCAGTTCAATACTCCTCTCTCTCTGCAACCCCCGCCGGCTGGAGTGAGTGGGTGAACAACGTGATTAAGGATGCTGATTACAAGGGGATTTTGCATTGCTCTCACATACTGGAACCCATCAAGATTTCCCAGGTTCTGACGTTGAATAGGAGGAACGAGAACGTCGATTTCTTAGTGTCACAGTGGAGTAGCGACACTCATACCTTTGTGTTTCCGTGGGGAGAGTTTGGCCCCACTCTTTAGGACACCAGCACGCTCCTGCACCTCTCCTCACGCGGTAAAAGGGAGTTTGAGCCTGCCAAGGCTGGTTACGAGGATCAGGAGTTGTCAGGGATACTCAAGTTGGCTTACAAAGCCGCGGGTCACCGGGGCTCGCAATGGGATGAAATGGGAATCGGAGGGCCATGACTGACCCAAAGAAAACTTCTTGGGGTTCTTGGATAAGGTACTTCTTTAAGGATCTTCAGCCCGTGCAATCTGGGAGCGCGGAGCGCCAGGCCATTGATGGCCTGGAGTACAAAGATGAGTTATATTTGCCTGCCTTTTTTGCTTTCTTTCTCTTGTTCTTTCTATTTCCAGATTTTTCGGTTGACACACCCAGTGAGTTTGTTTTTTACCTCACGGTGAGGATCACGCAAGGAGACAGGTTTTCGCTGGGCCCTCTGTTTCTTAGGCACTTGTACCAGCAGCTGGACCGCCTCTCCGCGGACTTTGAGCACTCTGTGGGCCGCTACGACATCATCTTTATGGTGCATACTTAGTTCCTGACAGCACTGGTGTACGAACATTTTCCTATTGTTGCCCCCAAGCCCAAGAGGTTTCCTGCGCATGTGTCCAAGCCAGTTTTGGACAGTAGGGGTCGCCCGGTCAGGGAAGCTGACGGCCGCCAGAGATACACTCTTTAGGGCCTAATATGGCCCATTATCCTCCGTTGGAACAACACAGCCACAGTGAAGCTTTGGGAAGAGTACATGGATGATGATTCTCATTTTTACCCGCGCCCTTGTACCCAAACCTTGGATGGAGTTTGCAACTACAACCCCAGCACTCCGGATGAGGTAGATTTTTCTAATAACAACCTTCCTGGGAGGAATCTCCTTGTCAGTATATATTGTATGAGCCGTCCGGCGTACCTTCCCGCAATCTGAGTTGAGAACTGGCAGACCATGGTGTATAGGCCGGACAGGGTGGCACGCCAGTTGGGGTATGATCTGGTGGTGCCTGCGGCAGGGCCGGAGCCTCTTGATTTTCAGGCCGCATTCAACCAATTTCTCGTTTCTTATACAGACATACTTTTGGATGGAGTTGGGCGCTGGCGCTTTCTAAGGTCCATTCGTCCTCCCCTAGTCTCCACTCAGTTTCATTTGTATTGGCACAGGAATCTAGATTCCTTTTTCACCTTCATGCAAGGCGAAGTTGTCAGGGCCCCCCTGTGTGTCGTGTACAAGCCAGACTTCACACTTCACGCGCTCAAGCCCCAGTCCAACGATTGGCGCAGTGTGCGAAGCTGTTGGGCTTTAAAGGAGAGTACTACCGTTGCTACTCCAGAGGCTAGGGTTGCAGTGCCACTATCTGTTGTGCGCGTCACCAGATCTTGGGCAATGGCCCAAATATCCTCTACAGATGAGGAAGAGGCCGTGCGGCCACCTGCCCGACGAAGGCTACGCAGGGTATGTAATATGTACTCTTATCCGTTTTACCTCCTTTGTTGATTGTGATGCTGTCTTTTACTCACAGCTTTCTTCTCTCTTTTCTTTCTTTGTTTCAGGCGGTGATTGGCTAGCTTGTCAGGGGGTCTGATAGGGGTGCAAATGTGCCCATTAGTGGCCCCTAATTTATAATTATTACGCCTATTTAGTATATTATTTGGAGGTTGATACTCGTTTTATATATTTCAGGGCTTGCAGAGCACGTGACTAATATTTGGAGTTAAATCACAAAATTGGATGTTCATTGGAGAAATTGGCCTCGGGTTATAAGTTTGTCTACACGTTGCTTGGCCTAGGAAATAGTCATATGACCCAAGGAGTATGGATTTAACAGTAACTTAAAACCATCCACTTATATGCATATGTTTATGGTGGGCCCAGTAAGTGGTCTTGGTTTAGAAAATTTGTTAAAGCCCAAGGGAAATAACAAGTGCCTGGGAATTGAATATGTCGGCAATTAACAAAGGAGGGCCCGCTAATGATAGTCTGAGGGATTCGTAATTGCGTGGCCTATATAAATCAGTGGAGATTCAGAATGTAGGGGACTTCTCGGGCGCAGAGAGTAATCTCGAAGCGGCTGACTTTTTCCACGCAAGGCAATAGATCACGAGGCTGCGGAAAGATACGCGAGGCTGCGCACATAACAGGAGCAAACAGAGAACCCAGATTGCTGCAGTTTAAGTTCGGTTTCAGAATTTCAAAACTACGGCTGGGGTTTAATCTTTCATTCCTTTGCGTGCTTTGAATCTGTTTCGATGGAGTTTATTTATTTCATGTTTATTTGTTCTAACTCCATGAGCAGCTAAATTATTTGACTAGGGTGACGAGGATGCCTCTGCAAGTAATATAATTGTTCTGATTTTTGGGGTTTCATATTCAACTTTTAATTGTATGACTCGGATGATTCATAATTTTCATGAAGCTTTTATTATTCCAATTTTCATACCGTATTTATATGCGCGTTATTAAATACCGTCATACAATGGTTATGAATGCTTCAAGATAGTTTCTGAGATAGACTATACGACGTGAGACGGATCGTGCCGCCCGTTAAATCCGGTGAGACGGTCTGTGCCGTGTTGAGATAGCCTATACGGAGTATGAATCTTGATATTATTTTTGGGGATTATCGATAGGATTTGCTACCCTACGGTGGTCTGGTTATTAGTTGAATGAAACTCTAGATTTCGCATAATTATATTATAAGGGGAGGTTGAATCGGTAACCGCAATCACTTTTTATTTAAGTTTTAGCTTAGTCATTAGTTTAATCAAATCAAATCCAATCATCCATTTATTTCCGAATTAAATTAGAAATCAGTTGAAAGTACCGCAACTTAGCTTTTTACTCTCCGTGGACGATCTCGGACTTAACCACTGTTCGCCAGAGCGCACAGCTTCTCCGCAACCCGGCGGCTCAGACCAGGATTTTGATACAAAAGACATGCCTTTAAGGGATCTTGCTGCCATGTTAACTCAGGGTCAAGCCGCAAGCCCATCTGTCCCGGCCCAGCAGCAAGCAGGGGATAGTGACAGCAACGGTGATCAGCTCCCAATCAACATTCTCCTTAGGAGAGGCGGAGCATCCAAGGGGGCTGAAGGAGCCATAGCCCAAGGGATAGAGGCTGGTCAGGGTGCGGAGGCCACTCCTACCTCTCCAACTGCCCAGCCCTCAAAATTTGTTGAGGAATCCACACCGCATCCGCAGGCAGCAGAGAGACATGCCTTCTTGGAAATGATGTAGACGGAGGAGCGAGTCAGTCCAGCAATTAGTGAGTTATTTGCTTCTCGCGGTGCGAGTGGCTCCAGAGGGGATGAAATAAGAGGGATTCATTTTGGGGGACGTCGCGCTTCGGGACCACAGCCAAAGAAGAGCTCAAAGGACACTGTTGAAGGCTTTGGCAGGGGTTTTGAGCAAGAGTTTATGCAACCCTATGTCGACAGCGAGGATGAGCAGAGCCATCACACCGTTGCTGAGACAGGTCAGCTATTCGTCTGCTCCCACATTCCTACCGAGTCCACCCCTCAACGCACATCATTTGTGGAGAAAGGTAATCATCCTGGCTCTTCCAGAACTTTTCAGAACATAAGGGGTGACATTCATGTGGGGCCAAGTTTTAGGCCGCGCATTACTCATAGTATAGGAGAATTTGTGCCAACTTTAGTTGACCCAATTATTCATGAATTGTTCAAAGAGGATTTTTCAGAATTGGAAATTGCCGTGGACCCCCACGGGAGAGTGCAGCCGCCCTTCATCAATCTGTCTCGGAACAGCAAGAGCCTCTAGCCGAGCAGCAAGGAGAAACTCAGCAGGAGCGTCTGGCTGCTATTGCTGAGGGGGATGCACCCGAGGGAGAAGATAAGAGTGAGGCAGAATCTAGCACCCCGTAAGAGGGCGTCGGGCAGATGGTCGTTTATCAGAAAGGGACCACAGACATTGATGACAGCTCAAAACATTTAGATGGAGCAGAGTCCGGCGCACCGCAACAATCTCCATCTGAATATAGCGATTCCTAGTGCCAGGAGCAGGTACCTCCCGCCATCCCTGCGTCTGTGGCGCCATTCTTGTCATTCCGCGTTGCCGAGACAAACCTGCCAGCCTTGCAAGCTGTCCAACGGACGCATCCAAAGGCCTTTGCCAACTTCCGAGCACAGAGCCCTTTAGGTGGTGGCATGCTTTTGGACAGCTTGGCGACCATCATTACTTCCTTGGAGACCATTCCTCTCAAGAAGTTTGGTAATATATCGCTATAGGATGGAAAGGGGGCTCTCATGGACCTTCAAAACTTAGGAGGGTTGGAGGTTGGTTGGCTCATCGCTCACATTGAGCGTATGCACAGTGCGCGCCGGGCTTTCAAGATTCCACTCCGGGCTGAAGCAAAGAAAAGAGAGGTTGAGCGAGCCCAGGAGAGGGTGGACCTTGCGCACACGGCGCTAGCTCAAAGAGAAGCGGACTTGAGAGAGAGACGGGCTGAACTGGGGGCCATTCTGCGTGAAAAGGCAGATTTTGAAGCTGCAGCAGGGAGATGTTTGGGAAGAACGACTTGGTTTTCAAGGGCTTGTTTCCTGACCCTTCGCAGTGACTGTACGTCTTTTCCTTGTAATGGGAGTACCAACATTATGAATGAAGAGGGATTTTTGCTTATTATTGGTTCTTTTTTTACTGTTTTCCATACTTGTGCTTTTATGGTTAACAAAATTTCTTTGAATAACCCTTTCATTATGACTTGGCATCGTATGAAATGGAATTCTATTCATAATTTCCCATAAGTAACTAAACACTTCGTTAACTTTTGATAACAATAGAAAAGGAATTACAAACAAGAGCTGACTAAGGACCTCTAATGAAACATCTTCTCATTCAAGGGTAGTATTTCTTCATAAATTTGATATTGATGGGCCCTATTAGAAACCCATCGGAGACTCTGGAAAGCCTGTAGTGGCCGCTCGTCCCGACGTAAATGACCTGATACGGTCCCTCCCATCTTGGGGTGAATTTAGGGAGCTTGACATTCCTCATCACGTCTGTGGTTGATTTCCAGACTAGGTCTCCGACCTTGAATTCTCACGGAACCACACTCTTGTTGTAGAACTTTGATACTGACTCCCAATACTTGGCATGATGCTCTATGGCAAGCTCTCGCCTTTCCTCCAAGGCTTCTAGATCTGTGCGCCGCTCCGCGGCTATGACTTCTGTTGACAAAGCCAGCCGCATGGAGGGTACGTTCAACTCGACAGGGAGTACAGTCTCTGCACCATAGACCAAGTTGAAGGGGCTAGTCCACATTGCTTTTCTCTTAGTCGTGCGGTATGCCCAGAGCGCCGTGATCAAGTGCTTTGACCACATTTTGCCCTTCTCATCCATCAGCTTGCTCAAGATCCGCACCAAAGACTTGTTTGTGGCCTTAGCTTGGCCATTCCCTTGAGGGCAATATGGTGTGGAAGTCTGGTGTTCCACATAATAGGATTGGAGTAGCTCATCAACATCTTTGTTAATAAACGGGGTCCCATTGTCTGACAGGATCACCTTGGGTATGCCAAACCTACATATGATGTTCTCCTTGATGAACTGGGCGACCGCCGCGCCAGTCGCATTCTTCAATGGCACTACCTCCACCCACTTAGTACTGACTTCAGTGGAATCCATTGATGTCTGCGCAAATGTGGTGAGATGGGCCCAACAAGGTCCATCGCCCAAGTGTAGAAGGGGTATGGAGCGCGGATTGCGTGAAGTTCTACTGCTGGTGCGTGGACTAGATTTCCAAACTTTTGGCATGCATGACACCGGCGTACGTGCGCCTTGGCATCAGACTCCATTCGTGGCCAGTAATATCCCAAATGGATAATATGCTTGTATAGTTTTTGTCCGCCCTGATGCTCTAGCTTGTGAGCTTTGTACAACACTTCCTCAGCCTCTTCATTGGACAAACACCGTAATGGGATGTGGTCCAAGGCTCTCCTGTGCAGACTTCCATCTTTGATGAAGAATCAGTTGGCGGACATCTTAACTTGCCTTCTGTATTCCCTCTCAACGGGTAGCGCGCCTTCCTGTAGGAAATCAATATATTTCTGTCTCCAGTCCTGCTCCACTGAGAAACAACATTCCTGAGCTGGGATAGCTAGGGCGCATCTCTCGCAATTCCTTAATACTTCTGCGGCATCCGCTTTCATGCTAGGCCAATAGTAGCCTTGCCTCTGGACCCTCCGATAAAGGGAGATATCATTTCTCCACAAGTTGCATCATGGATCTGACGCAACCTGGTCTTGGCTTCTTGAAATCCAATGCACCGCCCAAGCCATCCTTGAGGGCTGTGGTAGTATAACTTTTTGCCAAACATGGTAAACTATGCTAATCCTGACAAGGGGACGTCACCCTGTCTGGTAGCTAGCTGTTTCATCAACTTTTCTTGCCACTCCTCTACAGCTTGTTCCTCGCTCACTTCATCAGCGATTGATGGCTCTATCTTTTTGACGATTTCTGTAGCTATTTTTCTTCATTGAATTCAACCTTTGCTCCCAGTGTAGCAAGTACGTTAGGGAACCTGTTATCCGATCTGGGTTTGTGAATGATTTCGACTTTATCAAAACGCTGCATCAGCATTTTGAATCCCCCACAACTTTGAGGGTCTTTATCTCTTTTGCAATAGTTGCTAAGAGTCCCAGGATCAAGGCCTCGTATTCTGCTTCATTATTTGAACACTGAAAGTAGAACTTGTATGTGAGGTATTCGTGTTGGCCGTCCATACTGGTGAGGACTATTCCGGCACCTCCTGCGCCACCTCCTGCGGCCCCGTCGAAGCTTAGCGTCCAAGTGACTGACGCGACCGCTAATGCTTCGAAACCATCTCCTGGTAACTCCTCCTGGACTGGCCCGCACTGTCCACTAGGGAATTGTGCCAGCAAATCGGCGAGTGCTTGACATTTGATTGCTCTGGGATTGACGCATGCTATTTCGAATTCAGCTAGAGCTAAGAGCCAGCGGGGCTACTCTCCTTGTGAGAGCTGGCCGTGATCGTAGGTAGCGTACTGGGTCACTTTTTGTAACGAGGTGGACTTTGAAGGATAAGAAGTAGTGGCGTAGTTTTTGCGCGGTGAAGACCAATGCTAGGCAATGCCGCTCCACCGGTGTGTAAAGCTCTTCTGGCCCTTGTAGTTTCCTACTAATATAGTATATCGGCCTTTCTGCGCCATCGATTTCCTGCACGAGCAGGGCCCCAATGGATCTTGGGGTGGACGTCAAGTACAAGATAAGGGGTTTGCCCTTCTGGGGTGCAATCATGGTTTGCGGGGAGGTCAAGACAGTTTTGATTCTTTCAAATGCACGCTGGTGCTCCGCTCGCCATTCGAATTTTGCTTTTCCCTCCAGCAGGTCACTAAAGGGTGCTGAAATTTCTGCCAGCGCGGGGATAAACCTGCGCAAATAGGAAACTCGACCAAGGAACTTCTTGAGTGTCCGTTGGGAGTGCCGGGCCGCATTTTGTTAATGGACTTTATTTTTGCGTCATCTGCCTCTATCCCATGCCTATGGACCAGGAATCCTAGGAACTTCCCCGACACAACACCAAATGCACACTTTAGTGGGTTCATCCTCATGTTGAACTTCCTACACCTTGTGAACACTGTTTTCAAGTGATCCAAGTGATCAAACTTCTCCTTTGACTTTACAACGAGGTTGTCCACATAGTCCTCTACAATGTGATGCAGCATATCTTGAAAGATTGTCGTCATCGCGTGCTAGTATGTCGCGCCAGCATTCTTGAGACCAAAAAGCATAACAATGTAGTGGAAGTTGCCCAACGGTATCCTGAAAGCCGTCTTCTCTGCATCCTCCGCCCCCATTTTAATCTGATTGTAGCCATTAAAGCCACCCATAAAGGAGAACATCTGGTGCCCGGCGTGGAGTCTATCAATGTATCAATATGCGGTAAAGGAAATTCATCCTTCGGGTAGGCTTTGTTGAGGTCGCGGAAATCGACGCATACACGTATCTAATTCTTCTTCTTTTTCACTAGTACGATGTTTGCAAGCCCCAGCGGGTACTGTATAGGCTGAATGAATCCGGCCTTCCTTAATTTTTCAACTTTCTCTTTAATCTTTTCCTCTAACTCTAGTTGGTACTTGCGCGCACCCTGCTTGACCGGCTTTGAATTTGGGAAGACATTTAAGGGGTGCGCCACCAGCGTGGTGTCCAACCCCGGCATCTCTTCATAATGCCAAGCAAATACATCACTGTATTGTTGTAACAGCAGAATGAGTCTCTTTTTCATACCGCTCTCCCGAGACGCGCTAACAAAGACGGGCTGCGGAACACCCTCTCCTTCTCTAAGGTTAACTTCCTCCAATACTTCTGGTTGTAGCTTAGGACCGTCTTGCATGCATTCTGGAGCCGGCTCGGGTTTCACTATCTCATCTTCCGCTCCCATTGCCTCTAGGCACCGTGGGTCAAACGCCGCCGTTGGGACATCTGGCCCGCCGCCCCATCATAGGCAATACACGGTCTTTCCTCCTTCTTTGACCTTGGTAATCTTTCTTGGCCCCGAAGCACTTTCTGTAAACAGCTCCCACTTGCTCACGGAGGCCTCTTCTTTCCCTTTGATATCCTCTCATTTGGGCAACTTAACTCCGCGCGGCCTTGCTACCACCGCGCATATGATTTCCTCCATTTTAGTGAAGTACACCGAATCAGATAAGTGGGGTTCGTTTACTTCGAATGGCTTCTCAGATGCCGCAATGGTGACCTTCTTCCCCGCCCAAATTGCTTTTAGGCACTGATGGTAACTGGATGGGATAACCGCGAAGCGGTGCATCCAGCTGCGGCCTAGGATTATGTGGTAGTTTGTTTGTGCATCAATGATGTGGAATTTTGTAGCAGTGCGTATAGGCTCGACTGCGAGATCGATGATAACGTACCCCAGGGATTCCTTCTTGTCCCCTTGGAATCCAGTGATTCCTATCAGCGACTTCACGATCCGGTCCTCCGGGATTCCCACCTTTTACATGGTGGACATTGGCATGATATTGATGGACGCTCCACCATCCATGAAAGCTCGCTTCAATTCCACGCCATTGACTTGTGCCGTAACGTATAGGGGTCTGTTATGCGAGTGCAAAATCCTTCTGTCAGAGTCAGAAAATGAGATCGCATTCGACTCATCTTTGATCGTTCTAGGGAGGGACCCTCCTTGCGCGGTGCACGCTTCGTGGCCTTCTTGCGCGATAGCCAAAATAGCCTTTGTCATTCTGAATCTTGCGTTGGACGTGAACCCCATTCCATCATAGAATTGCTTGAATTTTGTGCTATTCTGCAAGATTTTGACCCCACTCTCTGGATTGAGAGTGGCCACCATTGGGATATCATATCCTGCGATATCGTCAAGCTCATCATAAAAAGATGTCATATACACTTCCTCGTAATCATAATCATAATCGTAATCGTAATCATAAGCATTCGGCCATGTTGGCTATCCCATGCTCAGGATAGGGATATGTGCGCACATCTTGTGCCTTCGTAGTGATTCTCAACTCGTTGTTATCTAACTTCTTCTTGAAAATCCTTCTCAAGGCCCAGCATTCACTAGTGGGATGCTTGGTGTGTCGGTGGAACATGCAATAGTTAGGGCTTTCTCAGTCTACACGCGAGGGCGCGACCTCGATATCTGGTAGTGTGAGACCACTGTCCGTGATCCACTCTTTTACTAATGCTTTCACCTCCTCAATACTGTAGGGGTATTCTGGAGCCCCTGTGCTTTCCTTGTACACTTTTTGCTTCTTCCAATCGCCGCGCTCGTTATTGTTGCCACTCCATCCACTACGTCCGTTGCCATTTCCACCGTTGCCTCTTCCCCCTTGCGACTTGCGTGAAGACGGAGCAGAAGTTGCAGCTGCGGCAACAGAGTGAGACTTTCTAGACTTCCAGCCGTTGTGCGCGGGTGGTTTTACAGTATGGCGCAGCTTGTATGTTGCCTCCAATAAAGTAGCGAATGTTTGGATCTTGACATTAACCAAGAATGGCTGATACTCGCGCAGGAGTCCAGTTGTGCAAATTTCCACTAGATACTCTTCCTCTACTGGCTCGAGGCAATCGACCGCGCGGTCTTGAAACCTTTTGATGTAGTCAATGATATCCTCACTAGGGCCTTGAGTTTCTTTCATCAAGGATAGACTGGTTATCTTTTCACGCATTTGGAAGAATTTGGCATAGAAACGACTGACCATGTCTTCCCATGACATTACAAAGTATGGAGTGAGATTGACATACCATGTGTAAGCTCTATTAGTCAGGGACTTGGAGAATTCCCTTAACCTGAGGTTTGTGTCACCAGAAAAAGCTCCTAGGGTTTCAATAAATTGTACTACGTGCTCTTGCGTGTTACCCTCTTTGCCATCAAACTTAATGAACTTTGGTGGAGTGTACCCTTCTAGATATGGCATCTGGAGGATAGCCATAAGGTATGGTGATTGAATATCTGGGCTTGGGAGGGAGGGGAATGTTGTTTTCGTCTTTTCTTTCTGTAGCAGAGCTTGTACTTCTGCTAGAGTCACTGCCTGAGGCCCAGTGTCCTATCCAAGTGTTGCCCTTTGGTGAATGGAGCAAGTTCCTGTGGTTTGAAGACAAGGGTTCTCTGGTAAGGCAGGATATACAGGAATCGCCAACTGTATAGGAGCCTGAGCACCAGAGCCACCAGCTAAAGGTCCCACTGCCTAGGTTCCATGAGCCTGTCCAACCCGTGGAAATACAGGTAGTTGGACTCCCCCCTCAGCATGGATCTGCTGAGGCACCGTTGCTTGTGGAGCCCTAGGCAAAGTGACCGTGATTACTTCTGTGAGGCCAGCAATGGCGGCAAGCAACTGCGTCTGAGTAGTTTGCATTTGTGTGATTCCAACTTGCATAAGTGTGGATTATCTCCACGACTGGAGCTCCCTGAAGTCCTTCTACTTCGTTTCATGCTTGACTGGATGTACCATCCTCTATCAGCGATGGACCATCGAGAACAAGGTTGGCGTGATTTACTGGTGCTGCCATGCCTGAAGTTTGTAGACCACTCCTCATGTTTACCATCAACTAAGCAACCTACCCAGTAGAGTCGCCTGAATGTAGGTGATGGTTCTCATTTTTAGTCAAATGAGATGAGCAGGAGACGTATGGATAGCCAACGATAAAGACACAGTGAAGAGGAGAATAGGGCGGTCTAGAAGAAGGGTGAAGAACATAGCAGGTGTGCACGAAAAAGAACTAAGGCAGTGGATTGCTCTCAGTCTAACCCGTAATACCCCAGTGACCTTGGAGATGGGGACTGATTTACAAAGAGAATGTTCTTATCTCAATCAGTGATTTCTCTTTTCTCTCTCTAGAATGGCATATGCTCTGCCAAGATTTCACCAACCTCTAGGGCATTGAAAGGGAATGTCCCATATTTATAGGCACCTTGGACCAATGATCAGGTGCCAGGCTATCACCCTATAATATAATGACACGTGTCCTTTCCGTACAACCTGATTGTACGGGTGACATCATCCACCACGCAGCTGACCTGCACGATGGCGAGCCATTCGCCCGCGCGGCGATCCTCTTGTTCTTTATAGCCACCAAACCACCAGATCTCCCTTGTTCCCATTAAGGCAAGGTCATGACCTGTTCGGTCGTGCCTATACCGCAGCCAAGCCTCAGGGGGCCCCCGGGGTCCTGCCTTTAGACCGCAGCAGGTATAATTACCTGGGCTAAGTTGGACTAGCTTTTCGCATTCTCGCCCATGTTCTGGACCGCGCTAGTCGTTCGGTCCATGGGCTTTTCTCCTGTTCGGATGGCCCATGATTGCCCAGACACTGCCCTTGGTGGGCCTGAGGTATGCATCGCTGGGACGCCTTGCACAAGAGGGTCCCGCGCCAATGGCCGCCAAGCGCGGAGACCTAAGTCTGCACCAGTGGCAACCCCTGCGTGAAACGCACCAAGTGTCGCACGGATGCTGGTTGTAGACACCCCAACTTTGACCCGGAAAAAGTCTTAAGCATTCCCGATGATGAGGAGTAAGTCAAAAACAATACTTAAGCTTGAACAAAGATCTCGAACCCATCGAAACACCTCAAAACCCCTCAAAACAAAAGAGAGGTTTACTGGGCCACCTGAGTGCTCAAATGGATTTGAGCGCTCAAGTGAAATCCGACTGAGCGCTCAAGTGAACTTGAGGGCTCAAGTGAACCTGAGTGCTCAGTTCAGACTCATTTGAGCGCTCATATGGACCTGAGCGCTCAAGTTGAGCCCAAGCTGCAAAATCTTTCAAATCGTATCTTGAGTGTAATAATGGGATTCTTTTGATACTTTGGCTCCTTGGCCTCCAAAACACGTTTTCCCCTTGCCTAATTAGCCTAAAATAACCTTCTAGGCCCCTAACCCACTTTTGAATTTCATTTTCCTCCTCCAAAATCTCTCTATAAAAGCCATTCATCTTCTTCTTTGGTCTCTCTCTCTCTACACTCCACTCTCCATAATGAGACCATCTCTCACTCTTCTGATCATCAAGTTCAACTCAAACAATCACAACCCACACCAAAAATCATCTCTCTAGTTCTTAGCCATGTCTTGAGAATCCATCAAACACCTCTAAAGTGTAAGTTTCACCCCCTTTTCCTCCCATTTAAACCCAAAATCAGTCCCTTCTCTGTACAAATACCCCAACTTTAAGTCATATCCACTAGAAAAATCCCACAAAAAGCTCATAAAACTCTAGGATACTACCCAAAACTCCAAAAAAACGAACTCAAAGCTCATTTTCCAGCCATGCATTAGTCATTCAAGACCAAATCCAGTCCCATTCTACCCAAGAAATCCCATACCAAGTTTTTCTCTCACTAGAAACCCACCAAAGTCTCATTCCAAGCTTAAAAAGGTAGGAATACCTTGATATTGTATTGTTTTTGCTTCCTGAGGGAACCAAACAAGCTTAAATTGGTTCCTCATACCAACTTTAGGTTTGTTTTGGTAAAAAATCACAAGAAAAATATTTTGAAAAATTATGGCTTAAAACCCACCTGAGCGCTCCACCTGAGCGCTCAAGTCCATTTTGCTATATCTCTTTATTTTGTTAATTTTATTTGATGTTCTGATATGCTTACTCATTTTGATGAATGTCGGTCCTAATATGAGGTCTTTAAAGGTCAGATCAGTCTTATTGATGGGCAAAAATCATAGTTTTGATATTCATTTCTCTTAAAAGTGGTAACGAGATCTCTGGAAACATGATAAACATGGATTAATAAGCATATTTTTGAGAAAGAAATGAAGATGAAAGGTTGCAAAAGGTGTTGGCATGAGGGCTCAAGTCACCACTTGAGAGCTCAAGTTGACCTCACTTGAGCGCTCAAGTCCATCTGAGCGCTCAAGTCCCCTCTTTCTCATATCTTCTTATTATTTGCTCCAAACAAGCTTAAAGTCATTTCTGGTTGTCTTTCTCTCTGTTTGGTCTTAATATGGTTCTTTTTATGTGTTGATCTACTTATATCATGAGTTAAAAATGGGTTTTTGAAGTTCATTTGCTTTGAGAATGGTTGTTACAAACATGAAAATTTGTTAAAACGTAAGAAACAGAACAACTTTTGAAAGTCAGAGGCTAAGCAAAGATTGGAAGGGGGAAACAATTGAGCACTCAAGTCAGCACACTTGAGCGCTCAGGTTCAGTTGAGCACTCAAGTTAGCCCATTTGAGCGTTCAGGTCCAGTTGAGCGCTCAAGTTTGCCCACTTGAGCGCTCGGGTTATGGTCAGCCGGCAAATCCATTTTGGTTCCAAATAGTCCTTATTTGTTGCATATTGTTCAATCCAACCTTTGTTTATAGTTATTTTGTTTCGTCTCAGTCTGTTCACATATATGTTATTGTATATCTCCTTTATTTAGCAAATATCACATGTGATCGCTCACGTTTATGTTCGTTTTAAGTTCATGTAGAGTCATGTTTGCATACATTATATATTTCATAGTTTCTCAATTCATCTCATGCATCTTAAGTTTTCATTTTGTACACTCCGCACAAGTATTCGCTATTTCAAGTGCATCTTCATTTATGATCTCATTTATATGTTTCCCGTTCCCTATCCCCATTTACATGCTCAAAGTTGAATAATAAACATTTTCTAAATCCCACAAATGCTAAGTAGAGACCGACTCTCGGGTGGGGCGAGAGGGGTGCCATAAAACCCTCCCCCTCTCATAACCAAGCTCCCGAACCTAAGATATTATGGTGAAGACGGACTGGTTCTAATCCTTATTCAAAATAAGGCACGAGTCTTTCGAGTTCGGTTCCTCGGGGACAATCCGCTAAAACCCGGGTGGCGACTCCGAATCGAATTCCTTGGAGTGGTGTCCACAAGCTGGCGACTCCGCTGGGGACTCTGGTTAATGTATATTTTGATTAAATTACACTTGTGTAATTTTTTTGAAATATGCATTAATTAAGAGGGCTTGACTTGAAAAGTATTTGTGGGACCTTTAAAATGTTTGTTATTTAACTTTTGCATTGCACGTGCATGGTTACTAGCCTTCGCTGGCGTGTTTTGGCAATCCCGCCCGGCTTGCCGGTGACGGGAATCCCAAAGTGCCCAGCAACCCTCGACCGTGATGAGTCACACCTATCGCTACTACCATCGCCTCGCAGTATCCTTGGCGATGGGAGACAACCATGACTCTAGTCCGGGGTACCCTTTCGAGACCAAAACCAGCCTTTTGCATATAGTTAACCTTAGAACCTTCCACGTTAGGCGACTAACCCACGCGTTAGGAATGCGTGCTTTATCATGTTTTCGGGCTATGTGTCACTGTTTTTCTCATCATGTCATATCGCATGCATGCATGCGTTCGCATCTGTTCATAGATCATTCGTACACTGTGCATTGCCAATTTAGTATAAGTAAGATGTTCTTGCAGTTAGTAGAAGGTTGCCTTGGTTCGATGAAGAGTTGTGCATTCCACATGCACGTTGTTCTTACAAGCTAGTCCTTAGGATGACCGAACGTGGAAAAACTTGAACGGTCAGATTCTTAACAATAATCTAAACAGATTTAGGGGTAATTAGCCCGAGATTAGGGATAATCACCCCTAAATATCCAAATTTAGATTCTTGCCGGGAATCTGTATAAGTCGAGTTTTCCCAAATCCGTTTGTTCAATTTCAAGGATTTGATACTTAAAAGAAAACTTGAGGATTGGGGCAACCTTCGAAAGCTGTTTAATTGAGTCTAGGAGACTTAAAATCCATGGAGTTTGAGATACCTCCAGTGTTGGTCGTGCTCGAACGACCGCCGTGTTTCGAACTAGCCTTAACGCTATTAGTATCTGGACTACAACACCCAAATTGCACTGTCTCGGATGGTCAAGAAAAGTGATTGGCTCTGATTCCAACAAAGTTTGGAATTTAACCTGCCGAGTAATGGCTTACCCGGGGTGTGGGAAAATCTTCTGTGCAATGGCCTTAAGTGAGATTCGGATCCGGTAGACTAACCTTAGGATACATATCAGTCTAGGAGACTTTAAATCCATGGAGTTTGCAATACCTCTGGTGTCTGCCATGCCCGAACGGCTCCCCGTGTTTCGAGCTAGCCTTAAGTGCATTTGTATTCGGATTTCAACAATCTTATTGCTCTATCTCGGATGGTCTATAAGGAGATTGGCTCTGATTCCACGACGCTTGGAATTTAACCTGCCTGTAACGACTTACCCGTGGTTGTTGTTTTGAACATCCATGCAATGTCTTAAGTGAGACCGAAACCTGTAGTCTAGATCTTAGGACGATATGACAACGATGCATGCACGATATTTCCTTCAATAAAACTAGGGCACAATCTGAGTTTGACTTTTTGCTTTATTGTTAGTCCTGAACCATTGAGCCTGCAAAGAAGAAGACCTTACTCATTTGGACTTGACCTCCTGGACAAAGTGTCACACCCTACTCTGACAAGATATAACTTGCTCAAAGTGACAGGACACCTGTCACCACCTGTACGCCTTTCCGGCCTCTCACAAAATTAAATACTCAAAAATAAACTACAGCTCGCAGCAGAACCAAATAAAAATATATACAGGCGTTCACACCTCCTCAACAATTGTACAGTCAACAATATTAGACTTGTACTGAACCACACCAATCACTCAAATATATTGTCATTCTACAACACCCTCTAAACCACATAAATACAAAAACATCAACCTCTATGAACACCTGTCTGACACTCTGGCACTGTAGTGGACCGACGTCTAGCTCAACTGAAAAATCTGCAACCAAAAAGGTCACAGGAGAATGTACCTTAGCAACATAATAAATGAAAATGATAAGTATTTAGATGGATCGAAGCATAAACAACACATCAACACATTTGCTTAAACAATTTAGATGGATCACAGTTTTAAACATCACACCCCACACTTTTATCTCAAAAACACAGCCCACCATATTTTTATTTCAAAAATGCAGCCCACCGGCTCATCTCAAAACATGGCCCACCGGCCCATCTCAAAAACACGGCCTATCGGCTCATCTAAAAAACATGGCCTATCGGCTCATCTCAAAAACACGGCCCACCGGCCCATTTCATCAACACACCTCTGTAAGTTTTGCAAAATATTTCACATTTTCTTTCACAATATAAAATAATATCCTATCATTTTACCCAATGTGCCAACGAGTCGTCAACCTCACGACCGGGAGTTATGACGGTACCGTTACCTCGCTCACAGGCTCACATATAGTGGCGGTGACGAGGGCCATTCTTTATCACCAATGGTAGGTGCAACCCACAGGGTAAGCAAAGCTCACCGACAAGCCTCACAAATTGCTTGCCATCTCACACAAATATTGGCACAGCCCACGCTGCAAGATGCCAACCTTGCAACTTTTTGGCTCCACAAAGGTAAGCAAAAGCTTACTGGCAAACCTCACAATTGTTTGCCGCTCACACAGACATTGGCACAAGAGGCATAAAAATTATCTTTCCACCCACCAAAAATCATTTGATCCATCATTGAAATCATTTAATCCATCCAAACATAATACTTTTAACATAAACAAAAATCACAAGGAGAGTTTTCAAAACATCAATAATCACACCACACATTTGAAAACACCACATAAACACTACACATTTCTATTTATTATAGAAGCTGTACATTCTCACCTGTCACAACAGGACCAACTCCGCCATAGACTTAACCTCTATGCACCGAAGGCGTAATCACAACCATCCTTACGATAACATCACCTATAATGCCAATTATACAGTACCCATAAGGCTCACTACCAAAATTCATGCCCAAATGCAAATGAAATACATAAAAATGCATCCTACGACTCAACAGTGCTTCGCTCTATGAATTTTCAGAATTAATCTACTTATCCGATTCCCATGAAATTTTTACCACAAACTCCAGACTCATACTTCATCATCATATCCAAAATTCAAAATTTTCTAAGCTCTGTAACAATTTTTAAACAACCTCCAAACAGACCCATAACCTGCTGCAAATTCCCCAAATCAGATTTTTCTCCAACTTCAAATTAAAAACTGCTACTCCCTGGAAGAAATTAAGGCACAACCCATACATCATTTCGAAGGTATAGAAGTCTAGTTTCAGAATCAGAAAACGGTGTACCAATCGGATACCCGAGCTAAGAGTTATAACCATTTTCCCAGGACATGCCAGTGCTGTCTGCCCAAACACGCACCTGACCACAGTCCGCTCAAACATTTTTCATATTTTCTGTACTTCTCATAAAATCACGAAAATTTAACACAAGGTCTGGAACTCATATGGGTACCTACAATTAATTTTCCAGAAAATCACGAACTTAGAAACCCCATCTAAAAATTCGGTCAAAGCCATGGCAGATTTGATTTCCTCAAAATCAGTCAGTGAAATCCCCACCTTTCTTCCACGAATTTTTGTAAAAACAAACCCCAAACCACTCATATGAGATACAAAATTCTCGATCAATTTGTAAATAAACAACATAACCCAAGTATTTTGGAAATTAAACTCCAATCCGTACCTTAATTTGGGTTTCCCCCAATTTTTCGGTCCATCCTCCTCCTCCTTCCTCTGTTTTCTTCTTCTCTTCCTTCTTCTCTTCTTCCTCTGCCCACTTCTCCCTTTCTCTCCCTCTCTCTCCCTTCTCTGATTACTCCCTTTCCCAAAAGAAATGAAAGAAGAAAAAAACAAAAAGGAAAGAAGAAAAGAGAAAAGAGAGAACGACTTTGGGGGTGGGGTGGGACCCACTCCCATATTAAGAAATTTTCCACTTCCAGCAGGCGGCTGGAACTCCGCGACCGCGAAAACAAGCCCGGTTCCGACCGTGCAGTCCAGGTACTACCTCAGAAAATTCTAAAAATTTTACCATGGCTCCAATAAATTATCTTGAGACTAACCGCGGTCTCGGTTTATCCAATAACATTTTCATAAGTACTCCAAAATGTGTATCAAATATTTTTGAAATAATCCGGGGTGTTACACAAAGATTATCTCGACCCTCATCACCAGTGTTTGAAACAAGTATGTCGGCAGATCAGGAACAAGATCCCCCGAATGAGATAGAGCAACTGAGGAAAGAAATGTAAGATGAGAGAGTCCGGAATGACACTCGGATTGCCCAACTCATGGCAATCATGGTAAACATTCAGAGTCGGCTCCCTCCACCCCAACAACAAGTACCCGATAGTGGAGCCCGAAACCATGAGATTCCTAATGATGAGTATCCGGAACAGTGTCATCCCCCTGAAAACCCGCAGTTGGCTGAAATGCTAGCCAAAATAGACAAACTTGAAGAATCTATGGCTAAAAGTGAGAAGCAGGCCATCACCGGGTTCGACATGGACAGACTCTGCATTTTCCCAGGTGTCAAACTCCCTAAGAAATTCAAACATGTGGACTTTGAGAAGTTCGATGGGACCGGAGATCCAAGGGGACACATTTAGGCATACGTGAGCTCCCTTTCATTGCAAGATGTTGAGAAGCCCACTATGGCCCAAATGTTCCATGAAACTCTCACAGGGCCCGCACTTCAATGGATCTTGTCTCTTGACATCTCAAGGAGGCAAACTTGGGAAGAAATGGCGGCTGCTTTCGTAAAGCAGTATGAGTACAATGTGCAGCTCAAGGTCACTACTTGTGAGCTTGAAAGTATCAAAATGAAAGAGAAAGAGTCCTTCGTGGAGTTTGTGAAAAGATGGAGGGCGAAGGCCGCATAAATGACCGATCGCCCTAGTGATAAGGACCGGATGCGCATCATAACCAAAAATCTGCAGCCCGACTTGGCCCAATATATGGTGATGGCCCAGGCACATAACTTTGAGACCTACTTTGAGACAGGCCTGTCAATTGAGGAAGCAATACGGTACGGCATTCTTGAAAAAGATGGCCTCACTCTAAAAACCAAGAACAACAACTCCGGGGATAACAACGCCCTATATGCAAACACCTCATCCAGCTCCACAAAACATAACTCCAACCAAGCAGCACCCATCAACAAAATCACAGTCCAAACCAACCACATTAAAAAAACCACAAAGAATCCTCTCACAGTTCTCCACACCCCTATCCTTGGTGTATAAAGAACTCCACGAAGCCGGTCTTCTCAAACCACTCTCCAACTCCTCTGCCTCAAAAGCTCCCAGCCTACCACAACCCAAACGTCTTCTGTGCCTTCCATCAAATGCCTGGTCATGCTACCGATGAGTGTCATCACCTCCGCCACAAGATTCAAGATCTCATTGACAACGAGTCCATCTCTGCTCCACTGGCGAAACTGAATACCTCGCCGAATCAATGAACCATTGATGGCCATGCAATATTTCAATCTTCCACGAGTCTTGGAAGTTTTCAATTGTTGAGTCAAGTTTTCACTTCTAATTCAATCAGTTTGTATTTTGAGTCTGTTTATGTTTTTGCTTTCCTTGTCTGTGTGTTTTCATGTTCGAGTCTGTAATGTCTTGTTGTTGTCAAATAAATAAATAAAAGTCAACTTTATAGTCCCGAACTATGCACGACCTGATTCCTTTCAAAGGGATACGTAGGTAACCCTTAGTGGTTCGGTCGCAATTATCAAAATCAATGTCATCCCCCGTTGTGTTGAAATTGTCAATCATAAATTTGGATGTTTTTGCAATAATCCCTAAACTTGGAATTGTTTCCCATCATCATTTGAGAAACATGATAATCACTTCAAAACACGAGATGAATTTTGATTGAACCCTCGCCCCACACAAGGAGAATTCCCAAGGGACCATTCCCCAGCACCATCAAGAAGCAATACCTTGACAAGGAAAAGCCTGCTAGGTCGAAAACCCGCAAGGGCAGCCTAGGCAAAAGTTAAGGCAAAAAGCTCGCTAGATCAAACTTCAAAATGAGATCTAGGCAAAAGTTAGAGCAAACATGAGTTCTCCCTATCAAGTTGTGCAATTCAAGATGAAGAAAGGCATTCTTTGTTTGATTCCCCACATAAATATCCATTACAAGCCCCTTTGAGCCTAAATCAATTTCTTTGGAAAAGAACCCAGCTAGGTAGCTATCCCCCATATTGGGGCAAAAAGGAAAAAATGAAAATTGTTAAAGATGTAAGCGTGTGAAAATTCGAAGCATCTCAAGAATGGAAGTGTCAAGCTGATAAACGTGTGATAACACCAAACACGTGGGCACAACAAGATGAGAAGCATTGAAGAAATGAAACATAACAATCAAATAAAAAGGAAGTGCTTGTTTAAAGCAACAAAAGGCACAAGAAAGCGCCAATCAAAAACAGGCACAAAAGAAGAGGAAAAGAAGAAGTGTCCATCAAAAAGCAAAAATGGGCATGAATGGAGTCTAATATAGCTGCTAGTTCAAACAACCCCGAGGAAAAATGAGATTTTTGAGCCTATTATCCTTCCTTTGTTAAGCCTATAACCTTGGCCTCGTCATAACCTAGATAAAAGTCCTTTCAGATTGGAAAGTGCAACTTGATAGTGAGAATTCAAGTCACAAGGGAACAGTCTAATCTCCCTTGAAAATCAAAAGTCAAAGTATTGTGCAGACGCTAGCGTCATGCAAAGCAAAAATCCAAACTGGGGCATATCAACGGGTCTTCATCAGCAGCCCTCTAAACTGGGGCATTTTGAAGGAAATCAATGAGGCTTCATCAACAATCTGGGGCATGGGTTCATGACAAGAAATCTTGTGTTTTGATAAGAAGATTTGAATGAACATCACTTGATGGAGTAAAACAATCACAAAATAAAAATCCAATTTTATTATGACAATTTAGACATAAATGGTGAGGCATGTTTGTCATCTTTCAGAACTTTGGGTCAACATAGTCTTCCATATCCTTCGAGTTGACACGTTCTTCTATATCGACCTTTGCCCACTCAGGGCACCCCAGTCAAGTCATTCACATAGTTGCTCCTATCCGTCAAGTCAACATGGTCAATCAAATTCCTCACGCCTTGTCTGTCAAAATTTACCCCTTGTAAAAAAGGCCGATCAAATTCCTTGGCCTTGTCGGTCTTATCAATGTCCACTCTTTTGACCAAAAGGCCGATCAAATTGCTCGGCCTTGAAAAAAATCCAGCTCTTTGTCAAGAAGCTAACCATGTCGTCTTAATTTTGTCTATCATTGACTTGTGGAAACGATTTCGATGCATCAAAGAACTCATGTTTGGGTACATGGTCAATTGATCGCCAAAATTATCAACAGAGCCGAGAAAGAAAATCAGAATTGAGGTTCATCATCTGTGAAGGCACATCAACCCAAAATTGGGGCATGTCAGCCTAATGTCATTTCTCGGGAAGCATACATCCAAATCCAGGACTGGGGCATAGGAGCCTAAAAACCTCAAACCAATCCAAAACCCAAGTCTTGCCAAGCTCAATCTCAAACCCTGGCCAAAAGGGAAAGACAGTAAAGCAAAAGAGACACCCCATTGAGCCTCCTACTTTTTAAAGAAGAAATGTTGTCGTTGTTGTCGTCGAGTGTCGATGCACGAGTCACATGCAATCGTCCTGAGGGACCAAACTTTTAAATCAATCGTCCTGAGGGACCAAACTTTTTAAATCAATCGTCCTGGGGAACCAAACTTTTAAATCAATCTTCCTGAGGGACCAAACTTTTTAAATCAATCGTCCTGAGGAACCAAACTTTTAAATCAATCGTCCTGAGGGACCAAACTTTTTTAATCAATCGTCCTGAGGGACCAAACTTTTAAATCAATCGTCCTGAGGGACCAAACTTTAAAATCAATCTTCCTGAGGGACCAAACTTTTAAATCAATCGTCCTGAGGGACCAAACTTTTTTAATCAATCGTCCTGAGGGACCAAACTTTAAAATCAATCTTCCTGAGGGACCAAACTTTTAAATCAATCGTCCTGAGGGACCAAACTTTTTTAATCAATCGTCCTGAGGGACCAAACTTTTAAATCAATCGTCCTGAGGGACAACTTTTAAATCAATCGTCCTGAGGGACCAAACTTTTTAAATCAATCATCCTGAGGGACCAAACTTTTTAAATCAATCGTCCTGAGGGACCAAACTTTTAAATCAATCGTCCTGAGGGACCAAACTTTTTAAATCAATCGTCCTCAGGGACCAAACTTTTTAAATCAATCGTCCTCAGGGACCAAACTTTTAAATCAATTGTCCTGAGGGACAAGCTTTTTAAATCAATCTTCTTGAGGGACCAAACTTTTTAAATCAATCGTCCTGAGGGACCAAAGTTTTTAAATCAATCGTCCTGAGGGACCAAACTTTTTAGTCAATCGTCCTGAGGGACAAACTTTTAAATCAATCGTCCTGAGGGACAAACTTTTTAAATCAATCGTCCTGAGGGCCCAAACTTTTGAAATCAATTGTCTTGAGGGACCAAACTTTTAAATCAATCGTCCTGAGGGACAACTTTTAAATCAATCGTCTGGAGGGACCAAACTTTTAAATCAATCGTCCTGCAGGACAGTTTTAAATTAATCCTCTTGTGGGATAACTTTTAAATCAATCATCTTGTGAGACAGCTTTTTAATCAAACCATCCTATGGGACAACATTCCCTCGCCCTGTTGTCTAGGGCTGTCAAAAAAAACCCGCGAACCGCGAATCCGAACCGAACCGTAGGTTTTGGATTGGGTCCGTGGATTAATGGTCCGGACGCGGATTGAAAAATTAGAAAACCGTGCTTCGCGGTTCGGTCCATGGATTTTCATAAAAGAACCGTGGATAAACCGAACCGGACCGTGGGAATTTAATCAATTAAAAATATAATATATATATATATATATATATATATATATATATATATATATATATATATATATATATATATATATATATATATATATATATATATATATATATATATATATATATATATATATATATATATATATATATATATATATATATATATATATATATATATATATATATATATATATATATATGTATATATATTATTCTTATATATATAAATGGTTGAGTGGGAATGGGACTAGCACCTTGAAGAAAGACAAGGTAAATTGCCTAAAAAATCCAGAGAATCAAAAACTTAAGAGACAGAAAACACTAGCATCATTTGTTCAAGTAAAAGGAGAATTTGAAAATGGACTTGGGCTTTGAAAATTTAACCAGAAGGCTTGTAGAGATGCTTTGGCTAGGATTTGTCTCATGGATGAATTACCTTTTCTGTTTGTTGAGGTGAAGGTTTCGTGGGAATGAGAATGGGTTCCCAAAGTTACATTTAGAATGTGAATGTGGAATGTGGAATATGTTTTTTTATTTTGTGAAATGTAATAATCCGTGGATAAACCGTGAACCGAACCGTGATTTTTTTGATTGTTTCGGAACCGGACCGTAGACTTTTGGTTTGGACACGGATTGTCTTACATTGAACCGTAGACTTTTGGTTCGGTCCTCGGATTCATACCAATCCGGACCAAACCGGACCGTTGACACCCCTACTGTTGTCCAGTGGATAGATTTTTCGATTTCTCACTCGTTAGAGCCGCTTAGCTAGCATAACTTAATCATTTTAGCCGCCGCGTAAGTGCATTCAATCATCCTAACCACTTCCTTGTTAAGAAGGTAGTCCGCCCAATCATTCAATCAATTCAACCACCTCATTGATAGTCGTATCCATTTCCTCAATCCTTTGTCTGGTAAGTAATTGTCTTTGATTCACGTTGAAATGGCTTAAACTCATTTTAAATCATTTTGAAGGCTTTGTACCTGTTTAAATCATCTTCTTTGAGGGCCTTGTGCCTATTTAAATCGTCTTTGAGGGTCTTGTGCCTATTTAAATCGTCTTTGGGGGCCTTATGCCTGTTTAAATTGTTTTGAGGGCCTTGTGCCTGTTTAAATCGTCTTTGATGGCTTTGTGTCTATTTAAATCATCGTCTTTGAGGGCTTTGTGCCTGTTTAAATCATTGTCTTTGAGGGCTTTGTGCATGTTTAAATCATCATCTTTGAGGGCCTTGTGCCTGTTTAAATCATCTTTGAGGGCCGTGAGCCTGTTTAAATCATCTTCTGTGAAGGCCTTGTGCCTGTTTAAATCATTTTTGAGGGCCTTGTGCCTGTTCAAATCATCTTCTTTGAAGGCTTTATGCCTATTTAAATCATCTTTGAGGGCCTTGTGCCTGTTTAAATCATTTTCTTTGAAGGTTTTGTGCCTGTTTAAATCGTTTTTAGGGTCTTGTGCCTGTTTAAATAATTTTTTAGGGCCTTGTGCCTGTTTAAATCATCTTCTTTGAAGGCCTTGTGCCTGTATAAATCATCTTTGAGGGCCTTGTGCCTATTTAAATCATATTCTTTGAGGGTCTTGTGCCTGTTTAAATCAACTTTGAAGGCTAAGGCCCGTTTAAATCATTTTATGGGACTTCGTGCCAGTCTAAATCGATTTTGAGGGCCTTGTGCCTATTTAAATCATCTTTTTTGAGGGAATTGTGCCTATTTAAATCATCTTTGAGGGCCTTGTGCCTGTTTAAATTTTTCAGAAGTTGTTGCAGCCAATTAGATCTTGCTAGAGGGTCCTGAGCTCGCTCATGCTTCTACTTTGTTTTCAATCTTCAGTCGCCCCGAAGAACTACGTTGGTCTGATCCCTACAACAGGGTACGTAGGCAGCTCATAGAGCGCAACCATGCATTTATATATTTTCCTTCGCAGCTTGAGAAAATTCTCGGGAAACAAATTGGGTTGTCTCGATCTTGGATGTCACTCGTATCAAATAATGGTACAGAGTTTCGTCCAAGAGAGGCAACTGTAGACACCCCAATTTTGACCCGGAAAAAGTCTTAAGCATTCCCGATGATGAGGAGTAAGTCAAAAACAATACTTAAGCTTGAACAAAGATCTCAAACCCATCAAAACACTTCAAAACCCCTCAAAACAAAAGAGAGGTTTGCTGGGCCACCTGAGTGCTCAAATAGATTTGAGCGCTCAAGTGAAATCCGACTGAGCGCTCAAGTGGACTTGAGTGCTCAAGTGAACCTGAGTGCTCAGTTCAAACTTATTTGAGCGCTCATACGGACCTGAGCGCTCAAGTTAAGCCCAAGTTGCAAAGTCTTTTAGATCGTATCTTGAGTGTAATAATGGGATTCTTCTGATATTTTGGCTCCTTGGCCTCCAAAACACGTTTTCCCCCTGCCTAATTAGCCTAAAATAACCTTCTAGGCGACCCACTTTTGAATTTCATTTTCCTCCTCCAAAATCTCTCTATAAAAGCCACTCATCTTCTTCCTTGGTCTCTCTCTCTCTCTACACTCCACTCTCCATAATTAGACCATCTCTCACTCTTTTGATCATCAAGTTCAACTCAAACAATCACAACCCACACCAAAAATCATCTCTCTAGTTCTTAGCCATGTCTTGAGAATCCATCAAACACCTCTAAAGTGTAAGTTTCACCCCCTTTTCCTCCCATTTAAACCCAAAATCAGTCCCTTCTCTGTACAAATACCCCAACTTTAAGTCATATCCACTAGAAAAATCACACAAAAAGCTCATAAAACTCTAGGATACTACCCAAAACTCCAAAAAAACGAACTCAAAGCTCATTTTCCAGCCATGCATTAGTCATTCAAGACCAAATCCAGTCCCATTCTACCCAAGAAATCCCATACCAAGTTTTTCTCTCACTAGAAACCCACCAAAGTCTCATTCCAAGCTTAAAAAGGTAGGAATACCTTGATATTGTATTGTTTTTGCTTCCTGAGGGAACCAAACGAGCTTAAATTGGTTCCTCATACCAACTTTAGGTTTGTTTTGATCAAAAATCACAAGAAAAATGTTTTGAAAAATTATGGCTTAAAACCCACCTGAGCGCTTAGGTTCATTTGAGCGCTCAGGTCCATCTAAGCGCTCAAGTCCATTTTGCTATATCTCTTTATTTTGTTAATTTTATTTGATGTTCTGATATGCTTACTCATTTTGATGAATGTCAGTGCTAATATGAGGTCTTTAAAGGTCAGATCAGTCTTATTGATGGGCAAAAATCATAGTTTTGATATTCATTTCTCTTAAAAGTGGTAACGAGATCTCTGGAAATATGATAAACATGGATTAACAAGCATATTTTTTAGAAAGAAATGAAGATGAAAGGTTGCAAAAGGTGTTGGCATGAGGGCTCAAGTCACCACTTGAGAGCTCAAGTTGACCTCACTTGAGCGCTCAAGTCCCCTCTTTCTCATATCTTCTTATTATTTTCTCCAAACAAGCTTAAAGTCATTTCTGGTTGTCTCTCTCTGTTTGGTCTTAAGACGGTTCTTTTTATGTGTTGATCTACTTATATCATGAGTTAAAAATGGGTTTTTGAAGTTCACTTGCTTTGAGAATGGTTGTTACAAACATGAAAATGTGGTAAAACGTAAGAAACAAAACAACTTTTGAAAGTTAGAGGCTAAGCAAAGATTGGAAGGGGAAAACAGTTGAGCACTCAAGTCAGCACACTTGAGCGCTCAGGTTCAGTTGAGCACTCAAGTTAGCCCATTTGAGCGCTCAGGTCCAGTTGAGCGCTCAAGTTTGCCCACTTGAGTGCTCGAGTTATGGTCAGCCGGCAAATCCATTTTGGTTCCAAATAGTCCTTATTTGTTGCATATTGTTCGATCCAACCTTTGTCTATAGTTATTTTGTTTCGTCTCAGTCTGTTCACATATATGTTATTGTATATCTCCTTTATTTAGCAAATATCACATGTGATCGCTCACGTTTATGTTCGTTTTAAGCTCATGTAGAGTCATATTTGCATACATTATATATTTCATACTTTCTCAATTCATCTCATGCATCTTAAGTTTTCATTTTGTACACTCCGCGCAAGTATTCGCTGCTTCAAGTGCATCTTCATTTATGATCTCATTTATATGTTTCCCATTCCCTATCCCCATTTACATGCTCAAAGTTGAATAATAAACATTTTCTAAATCCCACAAATGCTAAGTAGAGACCGACTCTCGGGTCGGGCGAGAGGGGTGCCATAAAACTCTTCCCCTCTCGTAACCAAGCTCCCGAACCTAAGATATTATGGTGAAGACGGACTGGTTCTAATCTTTATTCAAAATAAGGCACGAGTCTTTCGAGTTCGGTGCCTCGGGGACAATCCGCTAAAACCCGGGTGGCGACTCCGAATCGAATTCCTTGGAGTGGTGTCCACATTGGTGCCACCTGGGTGACACTTGTCATCATCCCATTGGACGACCAACGTTGACTCTGGTCAACGGGGGGTCGCACGCTGACCTATCCTACACTAACCACCAGCAACTCCACCATGCCAACCACCATCCACCCCTCTCTCTCTCTCTCTCTCTCTCGCACCATGCTCCACCGCAGGTCTGCAACTCCACCGTGACGATCTGATTATAAAGAAAACACATTAAGTTGGTTCCTAATTTGTAAATTTTTTGATGTTTTTAATGTTCTGGAGATTATTTTATGTGGTATTTGGCTTTTGATTCTAGAGAAATCGACTCTAGGTTTGATGATTTCTGGGTTTTGGTTTTTAATTTCTGGGTTCGACTCTACAAACAGACTAACCCAATTGACCCGAACCGCACACCGACATACCTGATCCGATCGGTTTGTAGGTTATTTCGGTTCGGTTTCGGTTCCTTTTTTTACAACCCAATCAAATTTGACCTGACCGAACCTAACGAAAATTTGACCAAACCAACCTGTGCTCACCCCTAGATACAACTTTTGAATTCTGTCACGCTAATATTTTTAGAAAGACGTACTCACTTCGTCCCGAAATGTTACACATTTCGGATTTCTAACTTTTAAGGAGGAAATATTATTTTGTTGTGTCAAAGACCAAGTGTCCAATCTTACCCTTCTAGTGTACTTTGACTAGTACTTCAAAATTTTAATTTCAAATTTTGAGTTCAAAAGAAAAGGGTAACATATTTTGTTTATAACTTTTTCGAAATGGACAAATTATATGGGACAATAAAAAGCATGAAAGTGTTACATTTTCTAAACATTTCGAAATGGAAAGAGTATTTCGGGACGACAGACAACAACGATTTCCATCACCTTTGTCCCCGACTAGGTTAATGACGATTCAAAACTGGACTAAACTTGTAGAGGACGATTCAAAACTGGACTTGAACTTGAACAGGATAGGCTAACTAGAGAGGAGCTTGGTCCCGGAAATCACCCTTTCCAAACAGACCACCATCAAAAGCCAAAACACACCGCTGGGTTCGAAATTTCCACTCGGGATCCACCGTCCCACTCGTGGTGTCCCACTCTCCAATGCATGCAGGCCCGGCCCTGTGGGCAGGCTGGGGAGGCCCGGGCCTGGGCCCCCCCGGTTTTTGGGGCCCCTTCTCGTAGAAAAAAAAATTTATATATATAAAAAAAATTTATATATAAATTATATATATATATACACGGGAGATCCTGTCAAGGATCCCGGATTTCCCGGATTGAAGCATTTTGAAGCCCTTCCCGATATTTTTTTGACGATCCGAGCCGTCCAATGTGTTCAAAAGGTGTTTTCCAAGGCCCACGCGGGAAATCTTCAAAAAAAAAATACCGGGAAGGGCTTGATCCACGCAATTTTTCGCAAAAACTGCATATTTACAAAATTGCGTGGATCAAGCCCTTCCCGGTATTTTTTTTTGAAGATTTTTTGCGTGGGCCTTGGAAAACACCTTTTGAACACATTGGACGGTTCGGATCGTCAAAATTTGATCCGGAACTATGAGATCCGGACCCAAGGGTCCCAGACTAGAGAGTTCCTCTCTCTCTCTCTCTCTCTCTCTCTCTCTATATATATATATATATATATATATATGAAGGGCCTCAAATTGGGAATAGGGTTGGGCCTCGCGAAACACAGGGCCGGGCCTGAATGCATGACATGTTTCTCTCCCTCCCAACTAACTTTAACCCCGTTAGGCGTTAAACTAACTTCCCTCTACTTAAAAAATTCTCAATTTTTTTTTAACTTTTGTGATTCAAATTTTTTGGGGCTCACAAAAATTGATTCAAATTGCAAATTATTTTTTAAAGAATTTATTATGAGTTCTTGTAAAAAATTATTTAAATTCAATATTCGTTTGGGCTTTTTCAGCATTTGTAAGGACTTTCAGAAGCCCTTACGGATATCGAATTGAAATAAGTTTTTACAAGAACCCATAAGATATTTTTTAAGAATAACTTACGATTTAAATTACTCCCTCCGTCCCTTTTTAAGTGTGTACCTTGGGAATACGTGTAATTTCAAGCCCCTAAAAAACATATTTCCGTATATAATTTTTTAATTTTCTTTATACCAAATTAAAGTGCTCATTGAGTACTTTAATTTGGTGCAAAAAAAATTTAAAAATATTATACGAAAGTACATTTTTTAATGTCCACAAAAATACACGTTTCCCAAAGTACTCACTTAAAAAGGGACGGAGGGAGTATTATTTTTTTATCCGAAATAGACTCCACACAATTATCTATAAATCATTTTAAGAGAAAGGCCTAATACACTTTATGGGCAACTATCCCCAAACACCTCATCAGGTTCTATGTTACTTCTCTGACAACTTCAATTAGCCATAAACTATGGTACATTTAATTTCCGCAACGCTTCCGTGGACTCAATGATGTAAACCAACCAATAGTACAGCAGCAATACCATTATAGATTCTGCTTCACATTGTAAACCAATTACTTGTATTTCCTTTGTCACCTGTTAAATATTTGAAGCCTAAAGTTGATATTTGCCCGGAACAGCACTGGACTTTGCCCATAAACGTGTTTGGCATTTGAATCAATTTTTTTTCTGGCCCTACAAAATTTGAATCACCGAAGTTAAAAAATGGGATTTTTTTAAACAGAGGAAAGTTAGTTTAACATCCTTAACGGTGTCAAAGTTACTTAGGAGGAGGAGACATGTGTCACGCATTGGAGGGTGGAACACCGAAAGTGGGACAGCGGATCCCGGGTGCGAAACTTCACAATCTCCCAAGATGGACTCGCAGATTGAGAAGGAAATTAATGAGGTGCGCGCAAATAAAAGGAAAAACGGTATAAACAAACAAAGAACAAAGGCCTCCAACCAAACCATAAAAAACAGCCTACTAGTACCACCCACTGCCACTTGATCCCCGTCTCCCCTCTTCCTTCTGCAACCCCCAAACCCTAATCCTCTGCTGCAACTGAGTCGCCGCTGTCAAAAACCTCACATTCTGCACCGGACTCAGCACCTCCACCACTTTCTCCGCCGTCCTCGTCCTCAGCAAATCCGCCCTCCCAACCACCCCTTCCATCGCCGCCCTCAAGGCCTCAAACACCTCTCCCGCATCGTCAACCTCCCCGTCCCTCAAGCCACCTCTCCCCTCCCTCCTCACCAGCTCCGCAATAGGCGGCGCCGCGACGCTCTCCTGTATCCTCGCCAACTCCTCCCCCAATTCCCTTTCTTCGGCCTTGGTCTCGCTCACCAAAACCCCGAGCCTCCGCTTCTGCTCGTCCGTTAAATCAGTAACGGCGTTGTTGACGAGACGGAATGTTAGGGCCGGTTTGAAGCCAGCGATCCAGAAGAAGGTCCGCTCGAAGGGGGTGAACCAGGTAGGAGAGAAGACGAGGAAGACGTCGCAGTTGGCGAGTTTGGATTTTTCTTCGTAGTAGTGTTGGTAGTGAGAGAGGACTCGGGAGATTAATTCGGTGAGGTCTGAGTCATGGGACTCGTGGGAGTTTTGTTGGGAGGAGAGGAGTTCGTCGAGGTAGTGTTCTTGTCGGACTAGCCAGCCTTGGAAGAATGATTCGAATGCGGCGACTGCATTTGGGTTTGGTGGTGTTCGGAAAGACATAGTGATCGAAGTAGAGAGAGAGAGAGAGAGAGAGAAGATGGTGTGTGTGCAACTGTGCATTGAAGGAGGAAAAGGGATATGATGGTAGGCTTAGGCTGTTTATAATGAGTAATTGCTTAACGGGAAAGGATTGGGTTGGGGATTTTTGTTTGCTTTAGGGAGTAAGGATTGGGGATTTTTTTCCACAGTTTAATGGGAGGCTGGGGGCAATTTTGAGGGGGAAAAGCTTTTGGATGGACGAGCGGCCATGATCAGAGGAGCTTTTGGGACAAGGAAAAGATGGACGAACACGGTGGGTGGGCTTTCTAAATTGATTCATTCAATAAAACCCAGACACCGACTCAATTCATTCGCTGGCCGGAACAAAAACAATACAATATAACTATATAGTAGTGAGAGACACACACACACACAGAGAGACCCGTCGATCGGTGTTTCTTGTCTTTTGTTCGTAGAGTTGTTTTTGTTTCGGGTCTGGCTCCTCTCCAGTAATGGGAGAGGAGCTTGCCGTCTACTTCCATTTTTCCGGGCTCATATCGGGTCCATATCAATGATCCGAAGCTTACATTACTTAAATCTCATTGATTACCCCGCCATTAAAAAATTTATGTCGATCGGATGTCGTTTGATATCTAATCCAAAAGCATTTATCTTGCGAAGAATGGAAACACTGATTTTTATCCGTGTGTCTAGTATATCTTTTAAAGAATCATTACGAATTTTTGCATGGTTGAAGTACTCAATGAGATCTACGTGATGTATGATTTAGATAATGAATGTCGGTCCGATATGAGCCTGAAAATAGAGGGACTAGACGGGATGATCCTCTCCCATTACTGGAGAGAGGCGATCCGTTTGTTTTTGCCTTTTCGAAAAGAAAAGAAAAAAAAAAGAACAGTTCTGAAAATAAAAACAAAAAAAAGTAAAGTATTTTTGTTTCTTGGGCGTGGTCACAGTGAACGAAACAGAAGCAAACAAAAATGGTTTTGGATGATAAGAAGCACACTTTGCACGTTGTGCTTCTGGTGATCTGTTACTACATTTTTGTTTGCAGGGCTGGCAGAGTGTCTCTCTTATGAATTGGGAGCCAGGGTTATCACTTCACGTTTGTTTCAGGTGGAAAATTTTTGTTAGAAAAATCCCCTATTGAAAACATTTTCTAGCATGGGGTCATATTTATAGAGGTATGTAAGAGGGGAAAAACTCACGAAACTATTTCCTTGCTCTTATGAGATCAAATCCTCTTCGAATGGAGCGACCTTGATCCTGCAACACGAACGAACTGTCAGAGCACCCCTGCCTCTAGGCGGCAAGGGCCCTCCGATGGCTAAGTTAATATCGACCAACCGGAGGATTAATGGACCGAGTGTATAAGTGCGGGATTAGGTTAAAGCATACCTCTAGCGTTTAGGAATCATCTCCTTATGTAGGCGATTAGTTTGTATTTGCATTCCTTGTGGAATTCTTCTCTGTATGGAATCCTTCCAAGTTTAGGATTCTTCCCTAATGGGCAGCGTTGGCTGCGTGATACTGTGTCCTTATTCGATAAGGATCCTCGCCAAGATGGCCGCGTATTGCTTGTTCGGAGCTTTACCCTACACGGGAGTTCGCTCTTTGTTTTAGCAAGTTGGCCGGCTTTCCATCTCTGAGTAAGATTGTGCTTATCTCCGCAAGTTTATCCGATTGTGGAGATATCTTCGAAGATTCCCTTCTTCCCTTATCTTCATCAGGTAAGTCCGCTACTAGGGTTTGTCCCATATTGGGCCGCTCTGCCCGTGCCATCCGACGAACAGGTAGAGTCGGGTTACTGTTGGATCATGGGTTTGGTGATCGTCGGCATACTGTTCCGTACTTCTTCCCTTGTGCATGTCACGTGATGGCTATGGACGAGCTAACTTGTTCGTCCTTTGTATTCATTGGAAAATACCCCACACAATTGCTCCCCAGCTTTTGTTCGTCCATGCATGTTCGCGCATGACGAGCTAGAAGCTACTTGACGAGCAGTTGCTCCTATGCTTATCTTCTCGTACCGTCTTCACGCATGATCAAACTGAGAGTAGGGTTCACGTTCCCCTTCTAGCCGTGGTAGAGGGAGGTGTTAGGTTTCCCTTACATCCTCTGCTAGTCGAGATTTACAGCATCTGTCGCCTTACCCCTCTCCAACTTTGTCCCAACTTCTATCGCGTGGTCATGGGAGTAGTGGCCCTGAACAGACTTCTGGGTACAAATCTGGGTTGGTACGATATTTGCCGCCTTTACAGTGTCTGTCCCACCGCCCATGGGACTTATTATCTCAAGATCCGGGACAAAGAGCGTCGTTTAGTGACTGATCTTCCCAATTCCTGTCGTGGGGAGAATGATGCCTTTTTGATTGTGACTGGAAATTTTCTGCCTAGGGACGACGGTGGCAACATCGTGGGCCCTCTTTGCCCCCGCACTTTTGGTCGTACACGTCGGTTTTGCTCTTTTTGCCCTTTGTTGGTTTTCCTATTGTAATGGCTTCTGTTTGTCCCGTTATTCATTACGTCTCCTTCGTTTTGTTTATGCAGCGGCAAACATCAACGAGGGTCATCTGGTGGTGCACGACGGTGTTCACCTTCTCGATATTGAGAGAGCCCTAAAGTTTCCAGGCATTAGAGGAATTGATCCAGAAGGGCTAGGTCGGGCTGCGCACGTCTTGCTGAAGTACAATCCCTCCTACCGTGGTGGTGTCCGTATAAGTGAGGCTTTTTCTTCTGCCAGGAATCTTCGTAGGGGAAGAGGTCGCGTTGGGGTAAGGCGTTCTCCTACTCAGAGGCTTTTTCTCCGTAATCAAGTTATCAGTGCTTCTCGTACAAACATCTATCTTGGTATTAATTTGTCTTGTAAAAATATTCAGAGTGATTTGTCTGGAGAGAGTACTAGCAGTGTTCCTGTGAGAGACCAATCCCCTGTTTCTGTCATGCCGAGGGTTGTGCCCGATTTTTCTGACTTCATAACCCTTGATGATGATGAGTCCCCTGTCCAATTTCTTGATCCACTGGGAGCTTCTTCTTCTGCCCATCCCCCTTCTCCTTCTCTTCCCCCTCCAGAGCGGAGGGAGCCTGATACTGCCCTGGAGAAGAGGCCCAGGGAAGAGTCAGGCCCCGTTCCAAACCCTCCTCAGCAGCGTCGTCGTACTACCAGGAGTTCCTCTGCTCAGCCACCTGCTACTGATAGTTGTGACAATGCTGATGTCGCTCTGGCCGTTGGTCGAGCTGTCTTGCTTCCTGGGGATGTTGAGAGAGAGACCGGATCCAGTTACCTCAAGCTCTTGAAGAGTGGCTTTCAGCATCACATCAAGGTATGGACTTTATTACTTCGTGGCGTCCTGTGATTTGGAGTCCTTTCTTTTTAACGTACTGTTTCGCTGAATGTTTGTGACGAACTGCAGTCCATGCAACTCATGTACGTCGCTTGTGACCGTGCTACTAAGGATAACAGAACAGTCACCGGTCTCAACGCACAGCTGAGGACCGAGAATGACGAGCTGAAGGTCAGTGCCAATCGCCTGATCAATGCCAACCATTTGATGGCGGCTGAAAATGAGAAGATGAAGGAGGAGCTGGCTTCATTGAAGCGTCAAGTAGGTGAATCTGACCGTAATTTTAGCGATGCCATGGCCAGACTTGGGCTTTTGGAGACCGAGCTATCGAACGCCCAGAGGAGTAAGGCAAATCTGGAGGCTGAATTGGCTGTTGCTCAAGCGTCTTCTGATCAGACCTATAATCTGGGGGTGAATGATACGAAGATGAAGTTTAAGGCCCAAATGCCGCAATTTGAAGAGCTGTTCTTTGCCAAAGGTTGGAAGGCATGCTTGACCAAGCAGGACTTTGACAGACGGGATACAATTTGGACTGAGATCGAGTACCCCAGACGCAGGGATGTTGCTCCCCAGAATGCTGCTGTGCCAAGCCAGAGTGCAGTTGTTGACCCCAACCAGGAGGAAGCTGGTGGCAACACATCCGTCCCTGACGAGCAGCGGGTTGAGCTCCCCTCCTCTGGTGCTGTTGAGGAATCAGGTAATATTTCTTCCACTGAGGTCCATGAGGCCCAGTGAAGAGGCCTTGTGCCTGTTTGATGCGTTTTTATCGTGACCCTTGACATTCCTTGACTTTCATTCAGTACTTTAACACAATTTTTTGGTCCTATGCCCTGCGTGGCTTATCGGACGAGCTGACCCTGCGTGGTCTCGTTTTTTGGAACTATAGTAAGTACACCCTTCGTGGTGTTAGGTGGGCTGGAATCTAGGTTGCCTGTTGTCGTGACTTGTTTTATCTACTTCTGCATGTCCTGGTTACACTCATTTATGCAGCAATGGTTGAGTAATCTGTGTACAGGTACGAGGGGTGCAAGTTTGGTTCTTGCTTCTGACCCCTTTATTGCTTTGACCGGCAGCTTGCACCGTTGAGGTGTGCATTTAACATTCCTGCATGCAGACAAAACTACATAGGACTAATATTTTGGAACCCAGGCGTTCCTGTATTTAGTTAGATACAAAATAAACAACTTGGAACCCAGGCGTTCCTGCATTTGGTTAGGTACAAGATAAACGAGTTTGGAACCTAGGTGTTCCTGCATTTAGTCAGATACAAGATAAACAACTTGGAACACAGGCGTTCCTGCATTCGGTTAGGTACAAGATAAACGAGTTTGGAACCTAGGTGTTCCTGCATTTAGTCAGATTTGTAAGGAGCAAACGTCATAAACTGCATCTGACTTTGGACTATTATGGACGAGGCCATAAGCGGGCTTAGGCATATTCGCGCCCAGTTATGGAGAAGGCCATGAATGATTTTTAAGGCATATTCGCGCCTAACCGTGGACAATTTATAGGCATGTTCGCGCCTAACCGTGGACGAGGCCACGGGGTGCAATATTCGCTGCAGGGTCTAGGCATGTTCGCGCCTAACCATGGACAATTTATAGGCATATTCGCGCCTAACCGTGGACGAGGCCACGGGGTGCAATATTCGCTGCAGGGTCTAGGTATGTTCGCGCCTAACCATGGACAATTTATAGGCATATTCGCGCCTAACCGTGGACGAGGCCACGGGGTGCAATATTCACTGCGAGGTCTAGGCATGTTCGCGCCTAACCATGGACAATTTATAGGCATATTCGCGCCTAACCGTGGACGAGGCCACGGACGAGCTTAGGCATATTCGCGCCTAATCATGGACGAGGCCATGGACGAGCTTAGGTATTTTCGCGCCTAAACATGGACGAGGCCATGGACGAGCTTAGGACGAGCCTGTGTTCTGCCTTTCAGGGCATTATTCAAAGGAAAAAGATAACTCTAAGGAAAAAACTTTATAAGATTTTGGATATTCCAAGGGCGGGGAACCGGATTCCCATCTAGATCAGCAAGCCTGTAAGCTCCGACGCCTGCCAAGCCAACCACTTTGTAAGGCCCTTCCCAGTTTGGCCCTAGCTTTCCGTCTGAAGCTTTCTTGGTGTTCCCCACCACCTTCCTCATCACGAGATCCCCTACTCCAAACTCACGGGGGTGGACCTTCTTGTTGTAAGTCCTGCAAAGCTGTTGCTGGTAGGCCGCTAATGTGACCAGAGCTCGTTCTCGTCGCTCCTCTGCAAGATCCAGATTTGTTGCTAGTGCTTGATCGTTCCCACCAGCTTCTACTAATGCGGTCCTGTTCGTTGGTAGCCCCACTTCGATGGGGATTACGGCCTCTGTACCGTAGGCCAAGGAGTAAGGAGTCTCTCCTGTAGATCGCCTAGGGGTGGTCCTGAACGCCCACAGCACTATCGGAAGTTCGTCGGGCCAGTTGCCCTTCTTCTTCTCCAACCTTCGCTTGATTCCCTTGAGGATTGTCTTGTTTGAGGCCTCTGCCTGTCCGTTACTCTGGGGGTATGCCGGTGTTGAATAGTAGTTCCGTATCCCATGTTGTGCACAGAAAGCTCCGAACTTTGGCCCGAATTGAGCCCCGTTGTCCGAGATTATGCAGTACGGTACCCCAAACCTTGTTATGATGTTCTGCCAGACAAACTTTTCCACATTGCTCTCAGTGATCTTGGCCAGCGGTTCCGCTTCAATCCACTTGGTGAAGTAGTCTGTTCCCATCAGCAGGAACTTCCTCTTGCCCGTTGCCATGGGTAGGGGTCCTATGATGTCGAGCCCCCATTGAGCAAATGGCCACGAGCTGGTGAGGGGCTGCAAGTCTTCTGCCGGTGTCCGGATTATTGGCTTGAACTGCTAACATTTCTCGCAGCTTCTGACGAACACCTTCGCGTCTTCCTGCATGTATGGCCACCAGTACCCCTGGGTTAACGCCCTGTGCGCTATTGATCTTCCTCCTGCATGCCCGCCGCACGTCCCGGCGTGTATTTCATGCAAGAACTTCTGTACCAGAGTGGGATGCACACAAAGTAAGTAGGGCTCGTGGTACGACTTCTTGTACAACTTTCCCTGTGGTGAAAGCCAAAAACGTGCAGACTTTAGTTTAACTTTGTAAGCTTCCTTTTTATCCTCTAGAAGGGCTTCGTCTCTCAGGTAGGCTATGATTGGATCCATCCAGCTCGGTCCTAGGTTTGCTTCCATGTTGGTTTCTGTCTCCTGTTCAATGCTGGGCTGGGCTAGGTACTCGACGGCCACTGTGCGCTTGTACTCCGTCGGTAGCGCTGAGGCTAAGCATGCCAATGAATCTGCATGAGCGTTCTGTCCTGAGGTGATTTGTTCTATCTTTACCTCTTCGAAATCTGTTATTACTCCTTGTACAACTTTTGCATAAGCTGCCATCTTGTCATTCCTCAAAGCTTATTCTCCACTGAGCTGGTTTACAACGAGCTGTGAGTCGCAGAAGACTTTTAACTTCTTGGCTCCGAGAGTCCTTGCACTTTTGAGCCCGATTAGGAGGGCTTCGTATTCTGCCACGTTGTTTGTTGCGCTGAAGCCCAAACGAACGGATTGTTCAAGCATCAGGCGCTCGGGAGCGAATAACACTATTCCTGCCCCTTAGCCTTTGTTGCATGCTGATCCATCGACGAACAAATGCCAGCTTCCTGCACTTTGATCGTCGCCTTGCGGACTTGGTTCATATTCGCGAACCGTGGGAGATTCAACCTCTGACGGGGTAAACTCAGCTACGAAATCTGCCAGCACCTGGCCTTTGATGGCTGTTCTTGGCTGGAAATCAATGTCGTACTGACTGAGTTCTACCGACCAGGTTGTGATCCTCCCAGAGAAGTCTGCCTTTCGAAGCAGTGCTTTTATTGGAAACTCGGTGTATACAGTAATGGGGTGCTCCAGAAAATAGTGCAGCAGTTTCCGGGAAGCCATGATTAAAGCTTTGACGAGCTTTTCCAAGGGGAGATATCTGGTGTGTGCGTCCAGAAGGGTTTCACTTACAAAGTAGATTGGTTTTTGCTCTGTGCCCTCTGCCCGGAGTAAGGCCGCACTGATTGCATGTTCCGAGACGGCCAGGTATAGGATCAACCGCTCTCCTTTTTCTGGTTTTGATAGCATCGGGGGCGTTCCGAGGTACTTCTTGAGGTCTTTGAAAGCCTCCTCTTGCTCCGGTCCCCATTCATACCCTTTTCTTTTCCTCAAAGGCTGGAAGAAAGGCCTGCACCTATCTGACAAGCGACTGATGAACCTGTTCAGTGCTGCCGCCATGCCCGTCAGCTTTTGCACTTCCTTAGTGGTCTTTGGGCTCTCGAGTCTTTGGAGGGCTGTAATTTGATCTGGATTGGCCTCTATGCCATGCTCCGTGACCAAATGGCCCAGGAACTTTCCAGAACTCACACCAAACGCACATTTCGAAGCATTTAATTTTAATTGGAATTGACGCAAGATGTCGAAAGTTACCTTTAAATCGACTATGTGATTGGTTTTCTCCTTGCTTTTGACCACCATGTCGTCTATATAGACTTCCATAGTCTTTCCCAGCAGGTCTCTGAACATGAGTGTTGCGAGTCTTTGGTATGTAGCCCCTGCGTTTCTGAGGCCAAAAGGCATGACCCTATAGCAATATCGCCCTCGTGGAGTGATAAACGATGTCTTTTCTTCGTCTGGTCCATGCATTGCTATCTGGTGGTATCCCCTGTAAGCATTTAAGAAACTCATTCGCTCGTACCCAGCGGTTGCATCAACGAGCTGATCGATTCTGGGTAGAGGAAAGCTATCTTTGGGACAAGCTTTGTTTAGGCTTGTGAAATCCACGCATACTCTCCATTTCCCATTCTTCTTTTTGACGACGATCGTGTTGGACAACCACTCAGGGTAATTTACCTCCCTAACTGCTTTGGCCTCCAGGAGGCGATCGACCTCTTCGTTGACTGCTTCGGCATGCTGAGGGGCTGACCTCCTGGACTTCTGGACTACCGGTTTGTGTTGGGGATCCACGTTTAAATGATGACAAATTATGTTGGGATCGATACCCGGCATCTCCTGGGGCGTCCAGGCAAACACATCGACGTGCTGTTTGAGGAAGTGTATGAGCTCTTCTTTCTCCTGCTTGTCAAGCTTTTCTCCTATCAGAAAATACCTTTCCGGATCCTGGTCATCGAGCTGAACCTTTTCCAATCTTTCCACAGTTCTTTGGGCTGGATTCCCTCCAACATCCTCTAGTGTAGTTTGATCGGAAACCTCGACGGACTGGACGAGGTGTGCCTTGGGGGCTCTGTTGATTGTTGAGACTAAACATTGATTTGCCATTTTCTGGCTTCCTTTGATGTGCTCGATACCCTCTGCCCCTGGGAATTTTATCATCTGATGGTAGGTTGATGAAATTGCCTTCATCTTGTGCAACCACGTCCTGCCGATAATGGCATTGTAGGAGGATGGGACATTGACGACCAGGAATTCTGTTTTTAAAACGACGGATCCTGCTCGTACGGGCAGCGTCACTTTACCCATGGGCCAGACTGGCTGTGACCCGAACCCGATCAGAGGGGTTTGAGTCTTTTCCAAATTTGACCTTGGCAATTCCATTTTCCTAAAAGCGTCATAATACAGAATCTCCGTGCAGCTCCCCTGATCTACCAGTATTTTCTCGACGTCGTATTCCCCTAGGCGTAGGGTAACGACCAAAGCATCATTGTGTGGCAATGTCACCCCTTCCAGATCCTCATCTGTGAACGTGATTGAACGCGCCACGACTTCCTCCTCCCTGGGCCTCTTCATACCTAACTTGTACACATGCTTCACATGCTCGTTCTGCCTTTGTACATATCTGATTTCATTTCCGGTATATGGGCTTGCATGACCCTGGATCATCTGGATCAGACCCTTAGGTTTTGCCAAACAATCCACTTCTTCGACTGTGGTTGCTTGATTCTTCTTTCCTTCAGTCACGTACTCATCGAGGAGGCCTTCTGCTGCCTTTTCATCCAGGAATTTCTTATACTCGAAACAGTCTTCCGTCATGTGCCCCCAGTCTCGGTGGTAGCTGCATTTCTTGTTCGTTGCTCTCCGCCTTTCTGGGTTCCCTGTCATTTTGGGCGGGTCGCGGAACCACGGCTTATCTCTTAATTTGTACAACATTCTGTAAATTGGCACATTGAAAACCGTATAAATGCTGTGGAAAGAGCGGGCCTCCACAGCAACCTTATCCCTTCGACTTGACAAACTGTCCCTCTTGCTGGCCGGATAGTCTTTTCTAAAACCTCTTTGGTCAATCGTCTTCCTCTCTGGAGTGGCAGGTCGTGCTGCATCCGCTTTTTTGCTTTCTCGCATACTGTCGTCCTCGACGAGCGCATGCTGTTCGATACGTTGCATGAGCTTTGCCACCGTTCTGACGGGGTTCATGGTCAGTGACTTCCTTAGATCTGAGATAACGGGCAGACTTGTCTTGAAAGTTGCTATAGCGTATTCCTCGCTACAGTCCTCGATCTCATTAAAGGTTTCCCAGTACCTTTTTGAATACTCCCTCAAACTCTCCCCATCCCGCTGCCCCATGGCCGTCAGGATGTCAAAAGTTTTTGGTGCCGCCCGGCTTGTCAAGAATCGGGCTGTGAACTCTTCGGAGAGCTGCTTCCAACTATGGATCGAGTTTGGTGCCAACTTATGATGATACCAGCTCAGCGCCACCTTACCCAGGCTTGACGGAAACATCTTGCACATCAGGGCGTCGTCCCTCGCGTGCATAAGCATTGCCTGCTGGTAGTGCTGAATGTGGGTCACTGGATCATCTGTGGTTTCGTACAGCACGAACGGATTGTGCTTTATCCTGGCGGATGGGTCCGCCCGTTGGATCCATTTCGCAAGTGGGGAAGCAGCCACATGGTTTAGAGCCTTCCTAGCCGCTTCTCGGGCCACTTCACGCTCATCGTAGCGTTCATTCGAACCGGATCTTTCATACCGGTCCCTTCCATGCCGCCTTCTTTCCCCACTATCCGGGGATTCACTTGCGGCTCTTCTTTTTCTCTCTGGGCCCTTCCTGGCCGTGGAATCCGCCCTTTTTGGTGGGGATTCCCTTCCCGACCGCCTCTGGTCTTTTCTTCCATCTTGAGACTTGGATTTCAGATTTTCCTCCGCTTGTCGCAAGCGGTCTTTTAGATTTCGGATCGCGGCTTCTTCCTGTGCAATTTGCCGTGCTAGGTCCGAAACTTCTTGCTCCCTTCGCACGAAGCTCTCTGCATATTCCCTGTCTCGCCTCGCCCTGGAGTCTGTCTTTTTCGAGGTGTGGCGTGGCGGGGTGTTTCTCCGTTGATCCCTCCGTGACTGGACTTCCGAATCTCCCCTTGGGGATCTGTTCGGCTGAGAGCGTTCCGCACGTTCCACCTGGCTTGCCAACCTGGTGGGGGCGAGCTTTCTTGGGGCGCCAGGAGGTTCCTGAGAGGGATTCCCCCCGGCCCCACTTTTCTGCGGAGTGTGAAGATCGCGATCGTCCATGGATGATCTCGGTGGAGGTTTTTGTTTTCCCACAGACGGCGCCAATTGTAAGAGGGGAAAAACTCATGAAGCTATTTCCTTGCTCTTATGAGATCAAATCCTCTTCGAATGGAGCGACCTCGATCCTGCAACACGAACGAACTGTCAGAGCACCCCTGCCTCTAGGCGGCAAGGGCCCTTCGATGGCTAAGTTAGTATCGACCAACCGGAGGATTAATGGACCGAGTGTATAAGTGCGGGATTAGGTTAAAGCATACCTCTAGCGTTTAGGAATCATCTCCTTATGTAGGCGATTAGTTTGTATTTGCATTCCTTGTGGAATTCTTCTCTGTATGGAATCCTTCCAAGTTTAGGATTCTTCCCTAATGGGCAGCGTTGGCTGCGTGATACTGTGTCCTTATTCGATAAGGATCCTCGCCAAGATGGCCGCGTATTGCTTGTTCGGAACTTTACCCTACACGGGAGTTCGCTCTTTGTTTTAGCAAGTTGGCCGGCTTTCCATCTCTGAGTAAGATTGTGCTTATCTCCGCAAGTTTATCCGATTGTGGAGATATCTTCGAAGATTCCCTTCTTCCCTTATCTTCATCAGGTAAGTCCGCTACTAGGGTTCGTCCCATATTGGGCCGCTCTGCCCGTGCCATCCGACGAACAGGTAGAGTCGGGTTACTGTTGGATCATGGGTTTGGTGATCGTCGGCATACTGTTCCGTACTTCTTCCCTTGTGCATGTCACGTGATGGCTATGGACGAGCTAACTTGTTCGTCCTTTGTATTCATTGGAAAATACCCCACACAAGGTACACCGATTTGTTTTTTCTTTGTGTAGAATTTCAATATATGCGGGTTAAATAAATGTAAAATATCATGACAAATTAAGCATATTCTATAAATAATAACCAAAAAAAAAAAGAGTTTTACCGTGGCATTGCATGACCCCACTACTATCAATTTCTCTCCCTCGTTGATTGGGACGAAAATGAATGGTTAAAGTGAACGAATTAGGTTAAGACAACAGATTGAGTATCTCAAAACGGAGTGCGATTTTGTTCAGCCTCCTTAAAAGAGAATGAATATTATTTTCCCTTTTATTGGTTGAAATGGAGTGTCCCACCTCTGCAATACAATTTTTGATAAGTACATCACTTTCCTAGTGTCCACATTATCTCAACTAATACAATGAAGGGTAATAAGAGGGTGAACAAAATTAAATCCCTCGATAAGTCAATGCAAAGTAGTACACTGTTGGAAAATCCGGTCCGGAAAATTTGGTGATGATGACGACGTCTCTGCTACTCCAATCTGCTCCGCAAAAACAATTCGAGGTGCGTTGAAACAACGCTTTCCTAAAGACAGTATTTGCCCCCACCAAATGGTGTGCACCGGGTTACAGCAAATCCGCCTTCAAGATACAACGAAACCGAACTGAAGTTCTTTCTGTCTACGTTTGCACAAACGAAAACAGACAAAATATTTGCTATGTGAAAATAAGAAAATCAAGAACCATTGTGTTTTGTTGCTTGTGTTTTGTTACAAAACACAGAATAAGCACTCAATTTATTTGTACAGGAGAGGACGAATTTGTGAGAGAATCTGATCGAAAAATTGGTTACCAATTGATTTGCACTAGGCCTACTTATAGGCTTTGAAGCACCTGTTCACAAGCCACCCATACAAATCCCATTTGGCAACCATTCGGCCAAAACAGTTGGCATAAGGATGCAACCATTTGGTGCCAACTTTTCAGAAGAAATTGATGCACCTCTTGGTATAGGAAATTGACACCTTTTAGTATATATAAAAGGCACATGCACCCTTTAGGTTCCATCCAATCAACACATCTATTAGTGTAAAACTAATAGACACAACTTTTAGCATAAAAAAGTCACTTCTCATCACAAAATAACCAACACAACGCTTAGGATTAAACACAAAAAGGTTGCAACTCTTCACAAATAAAAGAGACTAATATAGGAACAGGAATATTTTAAAAATGCCCAAAATAATAACTTATTTATTTTGAAAAAACCCCAACATACACTTTGTGTCGCAATTGCAGCAACATCATTGTGATGGATTATCGCATCAAAGGGCACCACACAACGAACAGTAAGAGGGAAAGAACAAACTTGCTTGCTACCTAGCTTAGGAAATCACAGGGAAGACAACCACTCTCCGATGGCTCAATCAAACTCAAGAGTATGGCAGGTACAGATTGGTCATTATAGAGAAGTAGACCCAACTTTGGGGTTAAGATAGTGTGAGGTAGCCTGCACATCCAGACTTATCGTGCTGATTGTATATTCAAATGAGCTAACTGCATATCTACCAAATTTGCAATTTGGAAAGGAGGTGGAAGTTTTGAGGTCTCAACTCTTCCACTGGAAAGTGCATATCAAATTTTATATAACACTACATTTTTTAACTCCATAACTGGAGATGCCCTTATGCCTTTTTTTGTTAGCAGTATATAGAAGCCGGATTAGCCCATGCCCGGATATAGAAATTTGACGGTGGTATATCTTGTGTTTGTTTGGTTCACTTTGTTCCGGATGTAATTTCCCTTGGATATGTATATCCCTCTTGCAGAGGTAGAAATTTTAGACACCCCCTCCTCCCCCTTCTAAAAATAATCAGGCTCTCCTTTTTAGCAACGAAAAAATAATTTTATTTATCTTTGAAAGCACATTACAAAGATTAAAAGGGGCCAAGGACCCAAAGGGGAAAGAACTGTTGGACAACAAGAGTCAACCAAACAAAACATATAGAAAAGAACCCAACTACTAGCTTTTACACCTTCAAAATCGGTCACTGTTATCATCCAATTAGCAGCAAGAACAACCTTCAAATCTCAATAACCTTAATATTACATTGCCACGTGTCACCAACAAATCTCAATCCTTAATTATCCTTAGGTATGCTTTCCCCTCCCCTTTCTCTCTCCCTCATCCATTTCTTTTTTTGATGAGTACCAGCTCTCTTTTTTCCTGATCAGGAGTACCAACTCTTTACTTCCCTAAACTTTTCAATCTTCAACTGCAAAAATTCAATCACTCCCCCCTCCATTCTCTCACAGTCTCTCTATCTCTTTTCAATGTTAGTCTAAGAACTCATTTCTCCTAAATCGTCTTCCTTTTTGTATGCAACCTAATTTATTCTTATGAATCAAATTTTGTATATGTTGATGTAAAATCTTAATATGCAATTAAATTATTAATGTTGTGACAAAACCGGAAGTATGAGAATAAAATAAATCAACAAAGAAAACGAGACACAAGATTTACGTGGTTCACCCCCAAGCATGAAACTCTAGAGGTACGTTCACGGGCGAAGAGCGAGAGAGGATTCACTATGAACGGGGAGAGATTACAAAGAGCCGGCTATACCCGTAACTCTAATTGAAGCACCAAACAGATATCTAGGGACAAAGTCTCAAGAACACGAAAGAGACAAGTAATAAAACCCTAATATCCAATCCCAAGAGTTAAAGACACCACCCTAGGTGGCCACAAGGCTCCTATTTATAAGAACAAGAAATCCTAAACGCAATAAGAAATCCTAAAGACAATAGAAAATCCTAAATGCAATAGGATTTCCTAAACGCAATAGGAAATCCTAAACGTAATAGGAAATTTCCAAAAGAGGAAATTCAAGGCCCAATTCCAACAATTTTCCACCTTGACTTGAATTCCATTGAACTCAACACCATAGAGCAATCCTCTCGCCAAACCACTCTTCTCCAAACACCCCTCGCGGGGCAGCCCCCCAACGGGGCGATCACCAACGACAAGAACGAACAAGGCTCAAGCACCACTGCTTGACCTTGCAAACGCGACTCAGGAAACCTAGCCGCACATGCCTCCAAAGTGAGCCTCCACCTTCAAACAGGCACCAACCACCCAACGCATCCCTCAAGGTTGCAAACGAAGATCCGCTCAAACTCCACTCGGAGCTAAACACCGAACTCCACCACGGAGTTAATGGTCCAAAGGAGCAACCATCTTCAAACGGGCACCTCCCACCCAACGCATCAATTACTGATGCAACAGAAGACTTGCTCAAACTCCCCACGTAGCTAATATGCAAAACACGCATACGCCGAATAGTTGAAACCGAATTCACACCAACTGATGAAGACCCCAACGATGTAGCACCCACAACTGTACTCCTATCAAGCACATAGAGGTTACCCTTACAAATTCTCAAAACTCCACCTTCAGCGATATACTTCCAACCATCGGAGTCAAGAGAACCCAAAGAGACAAGGTTTCTCATCAATACTGGTACATGCCGAACTTCAAACAATGTCTTCACAGCACCATCATGCAATCTGGCTTTAATTGTTCCAACCCCAACAATTCTACAGGGAATATTATTTCCCATGAGAACTGTACCACCGCTGACGGCTTCATAGGTATCAAACCATTCCTTATGTGGACACATGTGGTAAGAACATCTTGAGTCCAGAATCCACTCGGTACTAGAACAGACATCACCATCTGTCACAGAAAGGACGGTCTCAGACTCATCAAAGTCACCTTCAGCAACACCAGCAACAACCTTCTCTTTAATTTTGCCCTTATTTTTCAACTTAGGACAATTTTTCTTCATGTGCCCGCGCTTCTTACAGTAAAAACAGAATAATTCATCCTGATATGTGGACTGCGAGCCAAAAAACCCCCACACTGCTCTTATCCCTCTCAAAAGTTCTTCCTTGCACAACCAACCCATTAGCATAAACATCACTCTCACCGGATACTTTTTTCCTTAATTCTTTCAAATATAAACTGGATTTCACGTCCTCTATGGAAACCGTATCCCTCCCATACAACAGGGTAGTCACAAAGTGCTCATACGATGGTGGTAAAGAACACAAAACAATGAGGGCTTGATCTTCATCATCAATGGAAACATCAATATTTTTTAAATCCATAATGATTCGATTTAACTCATCTAAGTGGTCTTTAATGGACGTACCTTCCCTCATACGAAACGTATAAAGGCGCTGCTTGAAATACAACCTGTTGGTAAGCGACTTTGTCATGTAGATGCTTCCAACTTCAACCAAATACCGGCTGCCGTAGTCTCCTCCCCAACCTCGCATAGCACATCATCAGCAAGACTTAACTGAATAGAACTGAGGGCCTTCGCATCGTGGTCATCAAAAGCATCATCCTCCATGTTTGCAGGTTTCTTGGTCTTCCCCAATAGAGCCTTCGATAATCCTTGTTGAACTAGCAAAGCCTTCATCTTGATACGCCACAGGCTAAAAGAAGCGCTAAGCCCATCAAACTTCTCAACTTCATATCGAGCCGTCATATTGCAATCGATACGATCACCCAAAAAATAGAACATAGCGAAAAACAAAAGCCTTGGATTTAAAACCCTAAGCTCTGAAACCAGTTTGTTGTGACAAAACCCAAAGTATGAGAATATAATAAATCAACAAAGAAAACAAGACACAAGATTTACGTGATTCCCCCCCCCCCCCCCCCCCAGCACGAAACTCTAGAGGTACGTCCACGGGCGAAGAGCGAGAAAGGATTCACTATGAACGGGGAGAGATTACAAAGAGCCGGCTATACCCGTAACTCTAATTGAAGCACCAAACAGATATCTAGGAACAAAGTCTCAAGAACACGAAAGAGACAAGTAATAAACCCTAATATCCAATCCCAAGAGTTAAAGACACCACCCTAGGTGGCCACAAGGCTCCTATTTATAAGAATAAGAAATCCTAAACGCAATAAGAAATCCTAAACACAATAGGAAATCCTAAACGCAATAGGATTTCCTAAACACAATAGGAAATCCTAAACACAATAGGAATTCTCCAAAATAAGGAAATTCAAGGCACAATTCCAACAATTAACAAGCTCACTTAATTCCAGGAAATGTCATGCTCTAATAATTATAACGTATTGCAGAAATTAAACTATAATTCAAACGTCAGCCTGAAAGGCACTCGGTCCAAAGGATTTTCAAGGGCTACTGGGGGCGCACTAGACACCATGCAACATGCGGTGCTCTTCCTACCGCCAGACCCTACCTCCAGATGAGCCGTTTCTAGGGTAGTCAAGTTGATAAACAAAAAATATAACTTTTTTTGAGGCCCCGCCGATGCCTCAAGACTCTCAAACATTGTCATCAGTCACCACATCTCGGTTCAGGAATTTTAACCTGATTCTCTTTTAAAGTTCGTGCTAAAAGCACTCTCTGTCGAGCTTTCCCAAACTCTTAGGATCAACTAACCCATGTGCAAGTGTCGTTCACATGAAACATTTCCCCTCTTCGGCTTTCAAAGTTCTCATTTTGAATATTTGCTACTACCACTAAAATCCGCACAAACGATCGCTCTGCCCAGGCTCACGCCTAAGGTTTTACAGCGACCGCTACACCTTTCTACTCTTCGTGGCCTGGCACTTGCCCGACGGTCTAGTATAGTTCGCGCTTGAGCACCATCCGTTTTCGCAGCTAGTCGATTCGGTAGGTGAGTTGTTACACACTCCTTAGCGGATTTTGATTTTCATGACCACAGTCTTGCTGTCTTAATCGACCAACACCCTTTGTGGAATCTAGGTTAGTGCGCAGTTGGGCACCATGACCCCACTCTCATAATTAATTAAAAAGGCATACTCGAATCCATCACGATAAACCTTCTAGATCTGGGAACCAATCAATAATACCTGCAAAATTACATGGGGAAAAGGTTTCTCTCTCTTGCCTCTCTTTCTAGAAATTTTGGTTTTTTAAAGTGATTGAACCCTAGACGCTCTTTTATAGGCAAAGAAGGACCAATTTCTTTACTGATCATAATAGTTTTCCCATCAAAGTTAAGTCGATTTAGGAAATAACTTCTCTTCACCAATAGCATAAAAGTTTGGGCTTAAAGATATGGAAGATCCTGTTAAACCCATAATTCATATTGCCATACAGAAAACATGTGAGCCATAATAATCAAATATAAAAGTTTAGTCTTACAATTGATTCATATTTTCGAAGTAAAGCTTCAATTTGCTAGTTTTGAGCGTTGAAATTCTGTAATTAGTAACTTATGGGTGTGTTTTCATATCAGGAAATGGTTATAGAATTAAGAGTAATTTGGGAATCTTGGGAAGTGGGAACCAAAGATGAATGGAGAGGGAGAGAGGAAGAGGGAGAATTGAACTTAACACAGAGATGGAGAGAGAAAGAGAAATAAAATTGAGTTTTGATTTTGTTGAACTAAACGCAAAGGAGAGAAAGATAAGGAAAAGAGTGTGAAATATGTAACTTATTTACTATACCATGTGGGTGTGTTTTTCATATTAGGAAATGATTATAGAATTAGGAGTGAATCCGGGGAACTAGGAACACAAAGATGAATGGAGAGGGAGAGGAAGAGGGAGAATTGAACTTAACGCAGAGATGGAAAGAGAGAGAAATAAAATTAAATGTTGGTTTTGTTGAACTAAACGCAAAGGAGAGAAAAGGGAGGTACTGAGTGTGAAATATACGAAAGGTTGAGATTTGTTGGTATTAGGGACCTTGTTTGGTTTAGCTTTGGGGTAATGATTGGATAGAGAAATGAGGTAATAATTGAAAATATAAGAATAATGATTGGAGAGAGATAGAGATAGAAATGAGAATAATAATAATTAAAAATCAAGATAACTATCGAAGAGAAATGTAAATAATGGTTAAATAATAATTGAAAAAAATCAGTCTCCAAACCCAAAACAAACGAAGTAAAAGGAGGATAAGTGATCCCAAGAGCAAAGCTACATACTGCCGGCACAATACGTAAATCCAACCAGTCTTGCTATTGGTACCGACGGGCTCTGAGGGCCCACTTGTGGGTCCCACACAAATGATCATAGCTGTTCATTCAAAACAAATAAAATGGGGTGATTTTGGATCATGCACATAGGGACATCGGATTAAGCTAATTCCTCGCGTGGCACCTTGAGAAATCATTCTAAAATGAATGAACGACTAAGATCGTTCATGTGAGACCCACAAATGAGTCCTTGAGACCATGGGTACCATCTGTGCACATTTTTCGTCGGTCCCTATCGTATTGCCCCAATCCAACGGATACTTTTTGAGTCTTCCTTCGACAAGGACATAGTATACGAGTCAATTATAAAAATAGGACATAAACTAATTTTTTAATGCCAAGAGGACCAATCACCAACACATTCCAAAAATGCCCCCGCGAGCCCATGAAAGTGCCTAAACCAGTGCTTAAACTTAAACCCTAGGGTATCTTATGAAAGTGCCTAAAATCGTAAGGTACCCTATGAAAGTGCCTAAATCCCTAGGGTACCCTATGAAAGTGTCTAACTTAATAAAACTCTATAATTGGAAAGTGCACCCTAAACATAAACCCTAGGGCACCCTATGAAAGTGCCTAAAACTAAATCCTAGGGTACCCTATAAAAATGCCTAAAACCTTAGGGTACCCTAAACCACTAAAACCCTATCATTGGAAAGTGCACCCTAAGGGCCTAAACTAAAAATTCCTAAACCCCAAAATTGAGGAGAGAGAGATAAAATTTGTCCCACCCATCAATTTTGTCCCATGCGCATGAGAGAGAGAGAGAGAGAGAGAGTGAGGGAGAACTATTGACCCGTGCGTGTTGGCACGCGCATGACAGATCTCAAATTGAGCACTTTTCGTTTAAAAATGAGGGATAACTGTTGGGGCCACACTGTGACTAACCCGTCACCTATTTCTTTCTGTCCCAACATATTTATTCCCTCAAAAATTTCCTATTAATGTATTAAAAACCTTAAAATAAGTTAAGTTGGATTAAATACTATTTAAAACTCCAAATTTGTTCTTTTGGACAATTGTCTATACTTTTTTCTTAACTTTCTACTTGGCCTTTGCGACTATCGAGAGGTTGCTTGGTCCCCCACGGAGCGCTGGGTGCGGAAGCCACTCTTTAATCAATTCCTTCCTGGTGAATTGTAATTCAACTGCTGATGTCATTACCCCGGTGTTTTCTTTTTTCCTTTCTTTTTTGTTTTCGATCAACGAAACCCGGTCAGCTGCAGCATTTTCATTAAACAGTGACAAAAATTTATATTAGTAAAATAATTTCTGATACAAAACCTTGTGCAGACTGAAGTTTTTTGTTCTAGTTAGAAATTTATTAGGCATGATTTATTTAATTTTATTGGGCTACACTATTTAATTACTGACGAACTGATGAAAGGAGCAAGAACAAATAGAGCCAGAGGAACCCGAGAGCTCTGTTGTTAGCATCAGCTGTCCCTCTCCTCAATCAACACTTCAAATTCGCAGATGCATTATTACCGGTCAAAGTGCATTATTACCGGTAATAATACATCTGTGAATCTGAACTGTTGATTGTCAAGATGGACGACTTGAATGGTTTGGCAGGATCTGCCATCCCTGGGATAATAGAGCCCTGGGTTTGAACCAGAGAGGTATTTTCAAAAAGAAAATTAGCTCTTCAAACACCAAAAATTTTGAATAAATGAAAAAGTACTACAGTATTTTTTGCTTTTACACTTGATCAAATACCTTAAACACCATTCACCTTCAGGAACTGGGGGGTGCTGTGCATGGGGCAGGATCTGCCATCCCTGGGATAATAGAGCCCTGGGTTTGAACCAGAGAGGTATTTTCAAAAAGAAAATTAGCTCTTCAAACACCAAAAATTTTGAATAAATGAAAAAGTACTACAGTATTTTTTGCTTTTACACTTGATCAAATACCTTAAACACCATTCACCTTCAGGAACTGGGGGGTGCTGTGCATCCCATGCACAGCACCGTGCTATGCAGCCCCGTGGTGCCGTCGCGCCGGCATTTTTTCAACGATCAGAGACGTTCACCGCATAAATCTCGTCGAGTACTACAAGTATGCAAAAAATCAACTTGATCGGATATCTTTAAGTAGGTAATCGGAACACAAATACTTTGAAAACAAATGGAACACAAATGGACACAAACATTGGATAAAAACTACTTTTTCATGTTATTTGTGTTCCGATGAGGCACTAAAGGATATCCGATCAAGTTGATTTTTGGCACACTTGTAGTATTCGACGAGGTCTATACGGTGAACGTCTCCGATCGTCAAAAACATGCTGGCGCGGCAGCGACAAGGGGCTGCACAGCACAGTGTTGTGCATGGGGATGCACATCACCCCCCCAGGTTCCCACCTTTAGGTGTCTATGGGACATTTTGTCGTCCAACTGATAACGAAGAGTCCTACTTGGCAGCTTACATGTACACATGCAAGCTCTCTCATTACACATTTTTCAATCAAAAGCCTGACCTTTGGACCAAATGTCCCATACACTCCATCAAAAAAGAAAAAAAAAATCCATTTGCAGTCCAATTGATAACAGAGACTCTCAAAACGACGTCGTTTTAGATCAGTCACTTATAAATATCCGATGGCATCATTTTTTACAAGAACGCTTGATTATTTATTTAAATTATTGACCGGTTCAGATAGTTTGTGTGGGGCCCCGAAGTTGGCTTTACAAGACAACGTGTCAGGTGTCTATGAGACATTATGGCGGAAGGTCAGTTCTAAATTTTAAGTTGCATCTTGTATTTTGAAATGTAAATAATCGCACTTCAAATGGCATAACTACTGAATTATATACGGACTTAGTACTCCCTCCATCCTTTTTATAGTGTTGACATTTTCATTTTGGGGTGTCCCTTAATAAGTGTGTGTTTAGAAAAGTTAATGGGTAAAAGTTGTACAATTATCATTTTGCCCTTTTGAAAAGTTAGTGGGTAAATAGTTAATGGGTATAAATAGAGGATAAGTTTGGAAAGTGGATTTAAAAGGTGATGCGGAAATTGTAAAGTGAAGGTAAAGTTATGTGAAAAGTGTAATGATAATATTTCTTTGATAAGTTAGATTTACGAAGCTATACACTTAAAAAGAGACGGTGGGAGTATCTCTTTTGTTGGAGGAATATATGCACGTGAGGAAAGAGAAATTTTGACGGAAATTAAAATTCCGCCGTTTCATTTCTTGGGTCAATTGCTATAGTAGTACATGTACGACACTAAATGACATGAAAGATTCTTCATTTCATGGGTCAATTGCTATACTAGTACATGTCCAAATTGTTACTATGTGAATAGCAAAGTAGTACAATTTTGGCTTTGAAAATTGAAAATTTAGTTAAAGATGCTCCGAGGCTATTAACGGCTCCCGTTTTCATCCCGTTCTACATTTGCTCAAATTCATAAAAGACATGACCAGTGGAAAAAAACATAAAGCCCGCAATATCGCAAGGTTGCACAAAAGCGTAGACAAGAAAAGAACTACTACCACATACAAGTGGTGTCACAAAAAAAATCCAAAAATCAGGCTCAACTGCCTAGTTTCTCTACCATCCAACTCAAATGGCGAGATATTTCATATAATTATGCCCAAGCTCAACCAATAACTGAACCTCTACTTTTCACATCTACTTTTTTAATAAACCAGAAAGCTCGCCCTTATCATACATTGACGACAATATATCACACCCCCCAACCAACTCACCATTCACAAAAATCTGCGGAAACGTGGGCCAATTGCTGTACTTCTTTAGTGTCTCCCTCAAACCGGGGTTATACTCCTCATCAAGCACGTCTACGCTCTCATAATCCACACCTTCAGTTTCAAGTATTCCCACCACCTTTTGTGAAAATCCGCATAATGGGGCACTTCTTGATCCTTTGATGAAGGCCACTACCTTGTTTTCCTTCACCAGCCGATCAATGAGTTCCTCCAGTGGGATCGTCAGTTGGACGTGCCGCCCAGGTGTTAACCGTAAATCAGGCTTCTTCTTTCGTGGCTGCCGAATCCATGTGGCATTTCCAGATTCATTGCCTGGAGGGACCTTTCCGGTGGATCCTACGTGTTCCTCCATCCATGATTTCCAGGCCTGGGTTAAAACTGTTCTATCTGGATTATCTACCACTCCAACCTGCACAGAAAGCTTAGCAATGAAATACTGGAAGGTTTTGTGGCATCTTTCCTATCCCTTGAGGGCCTCTTTGTTTGTAGGGATTAGGGCATCAAACTATATTACAGATCCAAAGGTGTAAGTGTAACATATCCCATGTTTGGTTAAAACATTTGGAGTTCTGATTAAATCTGTCAGATATTAAACAAAAAACTCATAGAATAGGTTGGAAGATGTGATATTATAAATGTATCACTGTTAGCATATTAGATTAAACCAGTAAACCTTATCAAAGAAAGAAAAAAAAAAAAATAGTAGAATGGATTAAACCCAATGAGATCACATATCTCTTCACTATCAGTCCAGTAGCAAAACAGGCATAAAGGGGAAACGGATGCTGATAATTCAATATACTGGCAGTCAATATGTTCACAAAAGTAAAACATTTTACACACTGAAAGTGGACTAATTAATACAGTGGAAAAGATTATACATCCCTTCGAACACTTATAAGGGGAAACAGATGTTGATAATCCAATTCCAATGTATTGGCAATTATCTATGTACAGAAAACAAAAAAAATTCACACTGAAAGTGCACCAATTTATGCATCGGAATATTCAAACATAGATTTCTGAGATTTCAGCAGCTTTTTCACAAAGCTAGCTGAAATGTGGCTCTTGCCACTGTAAATTGGTTTGTTATTTGATTAGCACTTTCAACATAAGTGGACTAGACTTGCTTTTGCATTGAACCATTCAAGCTCAAAACCACATGAAAGAATGTGATAAGGTGTACAGAATACAAGAAAACAGAAGAAGGCAATACTTTTGTGCAGCCACTTTGTTAGTTGTCCACGAAATCCATTTTGGACATCCAACAGTAATACGCCATTAAGAACATCTCCAATGATATGCTATCATGAATCCTCCATATCAAAGAAAAAACCTTCACAATAACAATTCCAAGGTAGTGGAATGTTATCTTTCAAGCAGGTTTTCAGCCAAATTTTGTAGGGTTTGGAAAAACGCCAAAATTTAGCACAATTCTCCTCTCCATCTCTCTCATAATAGGGTCACCATAAATGATGGTATTTTGACAGGATTGATTGACATTTCCAATTTTGGTACGAACGACCGGAGATGCTCTAAGCAAGCATACTACAATCTCCAATGGCTGAATCTGAATGAAGTATGTAACATAAAAACCTATGAAGCATGGGTACTTCTAAAATCCCAAAGTACCCGTACCGGGTACCGGTACTTCATGGGTACTTCAAAATACGTACCGGGTACTCCAAAAACGTACCGGGTACTTTTGAGTTTATGTGTACTTCATTGGGTACTTTTCTGGGTACTTTTGGGCCTATTCATAAAGTATACAAAACTTTAGGGATTTTCTATGGGAATAAAAAAACTCAAACTGATGGCCTTAATATGCAAGAACTCAATCCGATAAAGTCATAAACTCGAGACCATGACTCAGACAGATCTATTGGAACAACAAGAGTTGGGTTGACTAATTCTTTTTGTCAATCTTTCTCTAGCGACTGCGACTCTCTCTCTCTCTCTCTCTCTCTCTCTCTCTCACATTATTTATGTTCCCCCTTCTCTCTCGTTATTACGTCAAAATCTATTCTTTTTTTTATTTTTTAGAAAGGCCTTGAAATATCTTTTGCTCTCCATTGCATGCACAAAAATTAGGCTATTGCACTTTATTTCATAGGAAGATGAGTCCATCAAGGAGCATGGGTCAAGTTCAAGAGCTATTGGCTTTTGTTATCTTGTTTCTATCTATAAAATATGTTATACTGGTTATATCTAATGAAGCATGCCAAAATTGTAAAAAATATACATAAAAAAAATCGCCATACCCCCGCCGTACCCGTACCCTACTTTTTTAGGTTGTTGCCGTATCCCGTACCGCCCCCATACCCCGTACGAGTACCCGTGCTTCCTAGATAAAAACCTATACAACTGCCTGCATTGTTCGTGATAGCATAACCAGCAAACTTAAATGAAAGGAGTGATACATATTTCTCTCTAACCCCTAATTTCTTCAGCCTCTCTCCTTGAAGGGGTAAGGCTGAGTACAGACGCCGCATATGCGAGAGCTTCATGCACTAGGTACGTCCTATTCTAATCCCAAAATGGCCTTATCTTGTACACGGCCTAAACCCTCCTGAACATCTTCGAAAGCACCAATTAGAACCGATCAAGAAGATGAAAAATCACAAAAACAATCTCTTGACACCCTAATCCAAAGCTTAAGTCGAAGTCTGTAGGGATTCACTTAATAACTGCAACTTAAGATGTAATCGAGAAGCAGCCATACATGAATTTTTTAACACCATAAGTGACTTGGTCTGTTATACAGGTATATCCCAATCAGTTGGATAACTCTCATGGCTTGTTCATTCTATTAATCTTCATTCAAAGTCTGTTCCAACTTATCATTCTCATATACAGTTGGGAGAGACGTCGCATTTCATCGTATCCGGGAGAGCAAATTGAGAGAATTTATGAGAAAACAACAGGGAATAATGAGTTTGGGGTAGTGGGAACAGTGGTGGAGAGGGGAGACCAAGTAGAAAAAATTGGGTTTAGGTTAGATTGAAGGACAAGGTATTTTGGGATGAAGTTATTTTTTTAAACGGGTGTGGAGAGAGAATTGAGACTCGAGAACTTTTCTGGGTTTGTTTAGAATCACTCAAATGAAAGTTAAATATGTTTGTTAGAGCCTTAGAGAGGTCACAATAAGGCATGGGATTAACTTAAGATTCTAATCGTGTAACAAGCTTTCTGCAAAGCAGCAATGCAAATTATTTTTTCATCTATCCCGATTATCGCCAATAAAAAAAGGGGAAAAAATGTAAACTTAGAAGTGGGAAACCTTATGGAATACTTATCCCTTTCGATCCATTTGAGATGTTGAGTAAACAAAAGAAAGAAAAGAATATTGGCTCTCTCCTTTATTAACCTTTTCCATTTTCCTTTCTCTTTGCTTCCCTTGATAACTCCTAGACCAAACATATCATGACAAAACACCTATAATTCAGAATTTCCCTTTTGCCATTTCATAAGCTCCACCGAAATCAAACAATGCACGAGCGCAGTGGCGTAGCCAGGACTGCGCTGGAGGCACCATAAAAACAAAAATTTTGGTGACAGCCAACCTCCAAGATCAGTGGCGGAGCCACTCTAGGCCCACCCGTGAGCGGCCATCTAGTACATTTGAGGTTAATAAGAATACTGCAAAAGAGTCAATAGTATACCAATAACTGTCCCTGACGAAAGTCAAATAGTGTAGCCCCTGCATGAAAGAAGGGAAAAAGCAAACATATGCAGTTCACTGCGCTAACCCCCAAGTGCTTAGGCATCTCCAATGCCCTCCCTGAAAATGGCTCCTAAATTGGATCCTAAAGTGCCCATTGGTCGGTTTTCTTGGCCTCTTTTATTGTTTGATTAAAGAAGAAGGGATGCATTTTCTAGAAGACAAGTTTTCTATCGCATTTTCTAGAAGACAAGTTTTCTATCAAATAGTAAGCAATTGCCATTTGATTTACTGAAGCAAACAAGACGTAAGGGCAAGCAAAAATATAAGGACTTTGAAATATAACAGCTTGATAATGAGTCCCACTTTTTAAAAATTATTTGCACAAAATGGAGAATGCTCTTGCTAGTCCGTAGAGTGCACACAATCTCTATGTTAACAAACTTTTAGGAGCGAAACTTTGACCCCACTTGGGTTCATGTATACACTTTAGGATTCAATTTAGAAGCCATTTTTAGAGAGTGCATTGGAGATGCCTAAGCACTTGCGGGTTAGCGCGCTGAACTACACGTGTTTGCTATACCTTGTCATATAGGGGCTACACTATTTTTCTTTTTTCATGGACAGTTATTGGTATACTAACTCTTTCGCAGTATTCTTATTGACTTGAGTGTACCATATGGCTATCACCGATGGGCCTAAAATGGATCCGCCGCTGATGTAAGGGGTTGGCTGTCACTAAAATTTTTGTTTTTATACTGCCCACAGTGATGCATATTCCTGGCAACGCCACTGTCCGACATCCGACCAACCCACAACTTGATGGTTGTTGCAGATGCAATGTTGGCTTGCATGTTAGTTGGAGTACATCATGAGAAATGAAGGCGAGCTTTTAGGTTTCGGAATACTATTGTTCAGTGTTCACCACCAAAACAGTGGTGAACGTTACTCATTGTCCATATTGGGTCAAAATTACTCATTTTTCGTAAATTTCAAGCTGGATTTCTACTTCGATGGTCATTTGTTTTCCTAACAAGTCAAGCAAGCCATTCATATTTGAATAAGTAGCTGATCAAGTACTCCTTTCTTGCTTTAATTTTTTGGTCCTTATGAAAGCAAAAAATTAGATAGTTTAATTAAAACACCTATGGATATCCAATTGAATATTTTTTTACATAAATGATTAAAAAGTTAAGACATTAAAAAATTGTTTTGAGTATTGTAGTGGGACCTAGTATAGATCCTAAATAAAGTAGATAGTGTTCACCATATTTTTCAAGTTATTGAACAAAAAAACCTCATGTGTGCATAGTAGAGCAAGCTAGTTGGTTAAATTACATAAAAGGCAATAATTATTTCAGTTAAGTAAAACTAATACCACCAATTTGAAAATTTTAAAACGAAAACGGAAAAAAGAAATGCAACCTTCTACAATTGCGTACAAAAAAAAAAAAAAAGCTTTTTTGCCACTTAATTTAATAAATTGTGCACAGAAAAAAAAAGTATAATCCAATTAATGGCACGACTTTTAAAAATAGATAATAAATGTGACACACACACAGAGTATTACCTTAATGGAGCAACAGAGCTCAGGCAGCGATTTCCTGTGAGCAAGAACGCTGGCCGCAATGTTCCGAGACAAACCCACAAACTGAAGGTCGCCGTTCTGATCGTAAACGGCATACACTCCGGCTTCCGACGGAAATTTTCCGGCGATTTCGTCAGATTCCGGCGAAACTCCGACAGGTTCAGTCTCGGCGAGTTTCTTGAGAGCAGAAAGGACGGTGGTTCTAAGGCGAGGTTTAGTTAGGGTTTTGGGTCTGAGAGCTATTATGGAGGTGAAGAAATGGTGGGAGGGCTTGGGGTGGGAACAGAATGCACGAGGGGTCGTATTTATGGGGGAATAAGAAGAAGAAAGTAAGCGTAGCGACGAGGAGGAGGAGATGCTGCGAATGGGTGGTGACGATAGGTTGATTGTTGCCATTGGAGAGAGAGAGAGAGAGAGAGAGAGATTATTGACGAAGGAGATCCCAAACAATGCGGTGGGATCGGGTGATACTCCTTTGATGGTGGATGGTATTGTGGTTGTGGGCCTTGGTCCGGGGCTTTTGTATATGATAAAATGGCCCAATCATTGATAATGCTGGTTCATTGCGATAAAATAAAGAAGAAGAAGAAGAAGAAATTCATATTGGACGCTGACTTCACTCCCATAAACGAATCGAGTCTAGTCTTTTTTTTTTTTTTGAATCAGTCGAGATATCATATCAAACGTCATCCAGCACCGATTACATCAAATGACAGGAATGAAACCTAAGCCACTAACAAGTGAAAAAGAGAACGGCATTGGGCTGATTAGGTCACCGACTCGCAGACACACCTGCCAAAGTTGACCCGACACCTAGGGGACGGAATGATGAATTCTATTCAAATGGTAGCGGTAAGAATCCATACAGATTCCCAGGTCAAACCATAGCACAATACAACACAAGTAATCGGAATAAAACAGAAACAAAACAAACTAAACAAACAAAAAACTAACTAATCAGCTAACCCAAAACAATCTGGTACAATCCGAGTCTCACTGAGTCGCCCCATAGAGATGCACCGAGTCACACCGAGTTTCACCGAGTTCGCCGATCAATCACTTCCCCAGACAAGACCAAGCTCCCTTAGCCGCCGCCTATGGCGTAGGAGAGCTTTATTAGCCGGAGGGGGCAGAGACACCCAAGATCAACCCATCATCAGATCCGAGTCAAGGGACAGAAAAGGGAAAGGAGTTGAGGAGTGGAGGTTCTGGGTGAGGAGAGACTATGGATCTGGGGTAAGGAAGTGCAGAGGTGGAGACATTGGAAGTAACGGTCACTGGCGGAAGGGATATGGCGGTTAAAGGCGGTCAGGGGTGGAGTGGGTATGGTGATAGAAGCGAGGAGACGACGAACGGCCATGGGTTGAGTGGTGGGTGTCCGACAAAGCAAGAAAGAGGAGGGGTGGGACGGAAAGGCGGCAGCCTTACCCCTCAAAATCTCAAACGGACAAAAGGAAGTTGGAGATTAAGGGGTGGAATAGGAGGGGAAGGATGGAAAAATGGCAGAAACAAGAAAGAAAAAAAGGAAGAAGAAGGCAGGAAGGTAGTGGAGGCTGGCAGGGAGAGATAAACCCTAGGTAATCTAACTTTTAGAGAGAGAAACTCTCAAGGCAGTAGTAGGCCTAACCCAAGCAGTGGTGAATCGAGTCTAGTTGAGTAACGAGTGTTTAATTGATTCTTAGGGTCACAGGAAATTAGTTTAGCAATCAATTTTAAGATTGTGAAATTAATCAAGATGCACATAAATTAACTCTAACATCCAATTATAAAATTAACACACAACACCAGGTGTACCACGTGGCCGAGCCTACGTGGTGCCCGAACGCTGCATCCAGGTTATCCAAAAGTGTATTCCACGGCACAGATCGAAACTCTCTCTCTCTCTCTCTCTCTCTCTCTCTCTCTCTCTCTCTATAATCCAAACTGTCCAAAATCGAAATGGACGGCCGGTGCACCGTGCGCAATCTACTTCACTTAAAACACATGGGCCTATGTATGTCACACCCAAACACCTGAGGCTATGTATATCAGGTATTATCCTTTCTTTTCCTTCAATATCATAAACATCATAGGGGAGGTAAAGAGTGGGTTAACTTTATGCGCATCGGGGGGTCGCTCCCTCATATCTGGCACAAAAATCGTCGGATGGTATATCGTATATGTTTATGGTATGTTATGTTGTACACAAGCTTGTTTACGAATTTCGGTTACAGTTGAAACCATGAAAAACTGATCATGCCATGATTTTGACAAAAAAGTTTTTTTATAAAAAAAAATTCCATAGTAGATCATGTAACTCTGATAATTCATAATCTCACACAAGCAGTGACTTATGATATTGCAATTTCCCTTTTCAGGTAATCAGGAATAGAAGGACGGGTTGAGTATCGATATTTAGCTTACGATATGTCGTATAATGAATAACGGAAAATGTAACCAAGTTGCCGTTAACATAATGAATGAATGATTGTAATAATTTATATTTGCTTTGGCGTATATTAAGTTATTTTCTTTATAAAAAAAAAACTGTGACGATAGAGGCCTTTGGTGGGATAGACTCACTGGCCAGTCATGATGTTCAAATCGGCTAGATTTGGGTCGTGACAAGATGCATTTAATTTATGAACATTACTATCTTATTAAACAGCGGAACCTAATAACTTTAAACTAGATGTGGCGAATGGGTGGGTTGGGTTGAGTTTGGGTGCGTTTATATAGGTTATGGGTTGAATATGGGTGGATTAAATATAGGTCAATTGTATGCGGGTGTTTACATATAAAATTAACAAATCCAATAATCAATTGACACGTAATCAAAATGCCAAATGTTGGCAATTACTTATTGATGAAGACACACTGGATTAAAGGGACATATTTGAGTAAATACGATGTCGTATGGTTTCTCAGATTCGAAAAGCAGTTATTGGCAGTTACAAGTCAAGGATAAAATAAAAATTGACTTCGAAGCCATGGTATTAACTGCTAATTACATAAACTCCACGTGTAAACTTGTGAAACAAGCAAATTGGCAGTTATAACACGTGGAGTGCCTATTGAAAGGCAGTTATTCTCCTTAACATATAATCATTTGAGTTTAGTTTAAACAACCATGCAGATCCAAAATTAAAGCTTCTGGAGGAAGAATTAGAAGAATTCAAGTTCAGACGTGGAGGAGGGAGGAAACTGCCAGTTCAAAGAGTAGAAGTTAGAGTTCGAAGCAAGCCAAGTTTAAATTCATTGAGCGGGAAGTTCAAACTGCAAGCAGCGTCTATAAATAGAAGAAATTGAAGAATGAAAACCCCCGGACAAATCTCCAACAAACAGCTATCAAAAAACTGATGCTTGGTTTGTTCATTGGCAAAGTAGTTTAGGATCTCGAACTCAGTTCGAAGTAGATTAGGAAGTAGTTAGGATTAATCTCGATTGTTCTTGCAACAATCACCTGTTCGAAGTTCTTGTATTTGAAGTTGGAGACAATTTCGAAGTAAGTTTATCTTTGATTTATCAATCGGAGTATCTTGTTTCTTTATTGTTCTTTGATTTCCTAAGTATATTGGTTTACATTTCTTCACTTATTAAGAAAAATCCTCTTAGTTGAGGTAATTGAACCAATAAAACACAATCACCTGATTAGATTTGGTTTTTTCCAAAGTTAATCTGAGGGAGGAGATTGAAACTCTCTCTGGCACGCTCGCACACAATTATTTTCCATTGCAAAGAAGTAAAAGAACCAAACAGCGGGTTGAATATGGGTTGGGTTGAAATGGGTCAAGCCAAACCAATAGCGAACCCAGGAATCCAATCCAATGGGGGCACCTTATTAATTATAATCATGCAATTTTTTTTAGGGAACGATCTTGTTAAATTAAGACATTTATTATGGATTATAAGGTTTATAATGCAAACTTTTTATAAAAAAAAGAACAAAAAATGAGCACAGAATTAATTCTACATTTTAATTTTTGAGATATACGTAAGTGTGTATGCTAAATATAGCGTTATATTACATAATTGGGCTAAATATATAAAAATAAAAAAAATTTATGAGTTTTGAGTGAGGGTCAGCAAGGGCATGTATCCGCCCCTGAGCCAAACCCAATTCGACCTAACCCAACCCATTTTTTTCTTTTGTTTTTTTTCCTCTGTTTATGCCAAAAAGTGGGTTCACATTGTAGAGAGAGAGAGAGAGAGACGGACACACAGGGGAAATAGATGGAGAGAGAGAGAGAGAAGGAGAGAACTGCTAGAAAAGAGAGAGAGAGAGAGAGAGAGAGAGAGAGAGAGAAGGAAAGAAAGAGTGGGAAAGTAGACCAATATACTGTAGCTTTTTGGCTTTGGATTTCAAAATGTGTTCCAGAGGTGTATGAACAATATTTTAATCTCACTTATTGAAAAACTAGGAAAATCAAATTGTCTGATTTTCTCTCACATTAGTGGAGATTTTGATAAATCTTGATCTAATATTGGAGATTTTCCAAAAAATCAATTTGTTTGACCTTTAATCCAAATAATTACTAGTTGAAGTAATTAGATCACTTATATGCTGACCGAATATTATATTGTAGAGAGAGAAAATACATTACACACCAAAAATGCATTACACAGTGGTTGATTTGAAAAATATTCACCTCAATCCCTCTCTCATCCCCTCATCTCTCTCCCCCCCAAATCCAGTTTCCAAACTTGAATTTAATTCCGGTATGTCTTTGACGAGATTCACCAAACCAAGAAATCAACCTATATTGAACTCATTTTCAACCTAACCTAACTCATGTAAATATGGGTTCAACCAAGGTTGTTAATCCCGTACCGTACCGACCGGTACGTACCGGATTTGGAGAAAACCAGTAACCAAACCTTATGATTCTGTTCCGGCAATAATACCGGACCTTTCCGGTATTTTCCGGCCAATAACGGCCGGTATTTATTTACCGGTGATTTCGTCCGAAAAATTGTAGATGCCAATTTTGTGATTGTTTCGACATCAACTTGACTTATGGCCACCGATCTGCTAACCTCACCGTCGTAATCGATCTTCCTCTCTGGCGAACCTCGACCGGCCACCTCTCCAGAGATGGTTTATCAAAAAGCAAATCAGAACTACAAAGAAGATGGAGGGTGGCCTACAGCTGTTTTTCCATGACTGATTGAGAGAGAGAGAGAAATGGTAGCCATGTTCGATCTGCAAAGTAGAGAGAGAGAGAGAGAGAGACCCCTGTGTGGGATTGGAAATTTGGAATGTTGCGGCTGATGAAGAAGAGTAAAAGATACTCATTAAATTGTGAGAAACCCTAAAAAAAAGCCTAATGACTAAAGCACCCTTTTGTCATTTAAAATAGCTATGGGTTAGCCAACTGACCCTACTTTTTGGTAGTCGTTCTGGGAGTTAATTACAAAAAGAGATATAATAAAATAAAAGTGCAATACTATTATTAAAGGAGAGAAAAAAAAAATTTGGTTTGTTATTAATTACAATACTTGTATTTTGCTATTTGAAGGTATTTTGTTAAGGGGGTTATATTATTTTATGATGAATTTTTATGATAAATAAAATTATATGAGAATTTTTTTTGATATATATATAAATACACACACACACACACACACACACACACACACTATATATATATATATATATATATATATATATATATATATATATATATATATATATATATATATATATATATATATATATACAGGTAGTACCGCTAAATCCGAAACGGTACCAGTACCGTACCATACCTGTAAGAAAACCGGTACCCTGTCCGGTACGAGATTCAGAACCTTGGGTTCAACCCAAATCAATCCACATTATAATATGGGCAGGTTGGGTTGGGTTGGGTTCATAGGTTGGGTTGTTAATTGTCACCTCTACATTAAACTAATGATATATAGTTTGATTACAATGAAAGAGAGATCACTGAAGCAATGGGGTCCAAGGGGTTGAGAGCTCCTCTCTACATTCTAGAGAGAGAATGCACTCCCCTTTGAAATTTCCTACGCCATTTTTGGATTTGCCTCTCAATCATTCTGTTTGAAGGGTGTAATTTATACTCAATAGATTAGGTCTATTGCAGATTTTCAATTGAAGTTGTCATTCTGATTCTTATTATCCATTTTCATCTTGCAAAGTGGGTTCACCATCCGTATATGAGATGGGGAGATTTTCTATCACAATCTCATGGTGGAATATCTTCCAGAATTTGGAAGAATAAAAGTTCCTTGGAACAGATTTTGGGTCACGATCGGTAGTGGAGTACATACGGTAATCGGGTATGTCAAATTCTAGAAAGAAACAATTCAAGTATTCAACCGGTGTTTGTGTCTACGGATAAGAGGTAAACCCTAATTCGGCATCGTATGGTTTGCGGTGATTTTTGTTGTCTAAGCTGTACGCGTTATTAGTAAATTCTGGATTCGTTTCCCAACAAACACAACATGTAATTGGAATATTTCTGTCATTGTATGATATTATTGTTTAGTGGGGATCTTTGTCAATGATGCATGCACATTTGAAAATGTTTTCAAAAGTAATTAGGAGAATGTTGCAGTAAAATGAAATGGCAAAATGAAAAGAAAAAAAAAAATTAAAGCTTTAGCATTAACCCCAATTAATTAGGCATTGGCATTGCAAGTAACAACTTGCCTCTAACCTCCACTCCAACCGGGAATTTATATATACACATGACTTTAGCTTCACTCCTACTCAAAAGGAACCCCCAACAAAAACACTACGAGAGACCCACTGCTGTTTCAGTGTACCCATCAATGATCTGTTGCATCAGCATCCAAACTTCTCAACTACTAGCTCCTTTAAACATTTCTCCCTTCGTTAAGTTTCTCTTCTCCCTCCTCCAAATAATACAGCTTAGGTAGACCACCTTCCCCCATGGGCGGAGAGACCACAACTGCTATGGGGAGGCTACCTACATACTCCATTGTTAGCGTTGTAATCTGCACTTTTGCCTTGATTACAGTCTTTTACACCCAAAAGATAAGTTCTCTTTCTTCTCACAGCATTTTCAAGTTCAAATCCTGCCCTAGACAAAATGCTGTTGCCAAATCTAGCGAGTCTACAAGAGGTATAGTAGCCAAATCCTGTGTTTTAGATCCTGATATGTACATAAAACCAAAAAAATAGAAATTTGGCAATTACTTTGCGCAAAAATCTTTTTCACATAGTGCAATGTAGGAGCAAAGCTTTTCTTTAGTCTGTTTACAATATGAATCTTTGATGTGGCCTTCATTCAATTTCTGATCACAACTCCAGCTATTGTAGCTCCATTTTTCAGATCATGCTAAATGAGCTTTCAAAAATATCATTGCTATGCAGATCATTAGTAACGGATAATTCGTTTTCCAATCTAGCTTCTTTTTAATGGTAACTCAAAAGAACATTTTTGTGACAAATACATAGGTACTTTTGATCATTTTCTTAATCCAAACAAAAACAAAAACTTCTTCCTATCTTTTTTTGCCACTTTAAAAAGTGGTTTTTGGTTTTTTGGTTTCGTCTTTATTCAAAAATTTTTGCATTTGTTAGTTTCGCGTCAAGATTTTGTGGTTTCTGGATTCCTCTCGGCGAGACGAATCTAACAAATAATCCAAGTATTTTGGCTTTATTCAAAAAAATATTTGGTTTGACCATAAATTTATGCTTGTTAGATTCGTCTCGCCGAAAGTAATCCAGAAAACCACAAAATCTTGACGCGAAACTAACAAATGCAAAAAAAAATTGAATAAAGACGAAACCAAAAAACCAAAAACCACTTTTTACCCAAACCACCCCAATTGCTTCACATATTCGACATCCGATTTACTAATTAACCTAAAAACAATATTATGGTGATCAATCACATTTGGGCAACATTTGACGTTACAACTCAACATTTGACGTTACAACTCAATGTGAACCAATTACCTAAGGTCACATCAGATGATGTGATTAGTGTAATGTAAGGTGACACATCAAATGGTTAATCTATTGTTCAATAGGTTCCTCTCCGTCGATTTGTGTCCCATAGAGTGTTGCATCATCTGTGGACCAACCAATATCGAATTTGGTTCTAGCAGATGTTTTTTATGCTACTAATTATGACATATATCAAATATTCAGGAGACGATAGAGGCAAGGAAGAAGAAGAAGAAGTATTTAACTCCAAAGTAGATGATAGGTTCGAGTTTGACCCAAATGAGTGTAGCGTTGCTCATGGGAGGTGGGTATTCAACAGTTCACTTTGGCCTTTGTACTCAGACAGGACTTGCCCGTATATTGACAGACAATTTTCTTGCGTTAAGAATGGACGGCCAGATTCTGATTACCGTCGATGGGAATGGCAGCCGGACGACTGTTTCTTGCCTAGGTCGGAGCATGTACACAAATATATATACAAATACATGATACATGTCGGTAAAAAAAAACTAGTAATTAAATATTGTATCCAAGAATGAGCATTTGGTATATCATTTTGTGAAAATCATACATTTTCTGATCCAGACAATCGAGATTTTGCAACTGGTTAATTTTTGAAATTTCATATTCAGGTTTAGTCCTAAAATTGACATGCATGCCTATATGATAAATAGTGATATATCTCTCTGATAAATTTCACATTCAGGTTTAGTCCTAAAATTGCACTAGAGAAACTTCGGGGGAAAAGGTTAATGTTTGTGGGGGATTCCTTACAAAGAAATCAATGGGTGTCGTTCGTTTGTTTGGTTGAATCTATTATACCTGAAGACCAAAAGTCCATGCGACGAGGCCGCTCTCTCTCCGTCTTCGAAGCCAAGGTACTACTACTAATCTGCGCCACAGATAGTAAGCCCGTCTAATTTTCTCAATGCACTCTCTCAACTGCATGCATGACTTGGGTGATGATAAATTAATTCTCAAAAATATTAGTACACCTTAATTTGATGTAAAACCGCACAGCTAAAATGATCATTTGATGTGTATTATGTGTTGAACGGAAGGGAATCGGTGATGCATCAAGGCTTAAGATCAATAACGAAGAGGTTTCATAGAGGTTGAGATTGTTGCAACTAATTATTTAGGTTCAGAATTGAGGGGACTAATACTATAATATGTGATATTGAAATACGGATCGGACTACTAGTCCTTCCCTTGGGATCCTCAATCCCCCATTTTAGGTCATTCATAGTGGCTTGGACTCGCAGCCGATCACGCGAAATCGCAACCAAACAACTGCGCCCAAACCGATAGCAGTCCAAAATCAGCCCGATGCCCTTCAAGCAGGGCCTATGCATGCGTAATCCCTTCTTTCTAATATGAACTTTTCATAGCATAGCATAGCTTTGTAATCATATATTTTTCATGCCTAGCACCGTACTCCTACTATAACTCTTTAAATTGTCTTTTTGTGATAAAGAAATACGAAAAGCATCAAAGAATTTTACAATATTTCTGAGCTGATTTTTCTCAAATATCTGATCCGATGTAGGAGTTCAATGCTACAATAGAGTTCTATTGGGCTCCATTTCTAGTGGAGTCCAATTCGGATGATACAATAATGACAGATCTAAAGAAGAGGATACTAAAAGTTGATTCAGTTTCCAAACATTCCAAATACTGGCAAGGAGTTGATATCTTGGCCTTCAATTCCTATGTTTGGTGGCTGAGTGCTCCCAAAGTCAAGTTATTGTAAGTCTTCAATTTCTCTCTCTCTCTCTCTCTCTCTCTCTCAAAAATGATATGTACTTTATTGATGATAGACAAGAATCACATGAATGAGTGTCTCGTGCATGTACGGGCTCCCACCCTCCCAACGCCTTTGTAACTCTTTGCTCTAAACCATAGGAGTAATAAGGTGCCATTTCTTCTTCTTTTCTTTTTTTTTTATTCTTTATAAAAGTGGAATTCGGATTAAAGAACATATTTGGACTTATTTTGGCTCTTTTTTGCTTTTGGGATTTTTTTTACTTTTCTATTTTCTTTGAAAAAGAAAGAAGTTGTGACTAAAAATAAGAAAGTTCACTAAAAAATTGAATTATTTTTCTCTTTTCTGATTTCACATAATCAAGTCCATACTAACCCAACTAAACTAATTGAAAAGTAAGTTAAGTGTCAATTTAATTATTAAGACTATCCAAATGATCTAGCCAGACTCAACCAAAATCAATAGAGAGATAATAATTAATAATCCTGAAATGTTTATGGGGAAATTATATGTTTTTTGATGTGCAACATATATATATAGATATGTGAGTGTGATTGAGCACATGCAGATGGGGTTCTTTTGCAAATGGTGAAGAAGGAACTGAAGAGTTTGATATGTTAGTGGCATACAGATTTGGAATGAAGACATGGGCCAACTGGGTTGATTCGAATGTTGATCCTATCAAAACCCGTGTGTTTTTCACCACTATGTCCCCAACCCACACAAGGTGCTCCTCTCTCTCTCTCTCTCTCTCTCTCTCTCTCTCTCTCTCGGTACTTCGAAAATATGGTACTATTGGGTTTTTTTTTTTTTTTCCTTCCATTGATGATTATTTTATCCTCGGTCTATACGCATGCGACTTAAAAAAATTGAGTGGAAATTTGTGCAAGCAGTTGGTTGAAGGTTATAAATCAAATTATGCAGGCATTTCTAAATAGATAATGCTCTAGTAGAAGTTATGTAGATAGTCAATTAATCGTTCCTGTAGGGGTCCGGATGTGCCGAACACCTAACTCACTCTAGAGACACCTCTTTGACAGTCGCTGAGAGACTATCTATGAGGGACTCTCCTAATGCATGACTAGACAAATTCTTAGAAGACAAGTAGGGCTTCGGTCCCTCGTTTCGTTTGCCGAGACCTTTTCTGCATTTGATTCAATAGTGAGATTTCAGAATTCATATCGAAGACCTCGGGGAATACCCGAGGGGTAACATAAACCAACTTCATGATTCTAATAATGTGCCGAGAGGCTCGATGCTGAGTCAGCAGAGCAGTTAATGCTACATGTGCCTGTAACAAACCGTGATCATGACGAATGATGTCATCCGAATGGTTAAGACACGCGTAGCAATTTCATTGGAAGCATGTGCTCGCAGTATATTCCTTCTGGCTCGTCATCGTGACGTCAGCCGAGCAGTTAAGTCACGTGACGAGCACAGCTGTGCTTGGAGGCCAAGCCAAGGTTCATCTATAAAAAGAAAACATCATCACTCAGAAGAGGTACGGACAACTCTCTCCAAAACCCTAGCTCTATATTTCGTCTTCTTCCCTTACTGACTTGACCGTCGGAGTACCGTTCTGGACTCAACGGTCCAGTCTGGTGCTAACGGTGCATTGAGTGTGCAGGTCTAGGCACGACTCGAAAGTAAGGGCACCATCTCCGTCGTTGATCACCGCCAGGAGGAACTACCAGAGAAAGTGGGCTCCACAATTGGCGACTCCGCTGGGGAACGAGTATATTACTCTTTTCCGGCGTTCTTCTCTTCCCTTTGGAGAACTCTTCTTCCTTCTACAGCTCTTCCATGGCGATTGTTGAAGACGACGGAACCGCCGGTCCGGCACCAGGAGCCAACCCCGGAGGTGGCTCTCGGGTGGGCATCGTCACCCACCCCATTTCAGGCTTCACACCGAGCCCAAATCCTCTGGATACTGTGCAGGAAATGCAGGAGCAAATGGCTGCCATGAAGGCTCAGATTGAAGCTCTGACGAAGAAACAACCCACCACCTCAGCCTCACGATCAGGGGCGTTGAGGCGACGGCGCAAGGCGGCGGCTCAGACAACGCAACTTACTCACCAAACCCAGCGTCCTTCGGCCAAAGACCGTCTGGGCCAACCGATTATCGTCACCGACGCCTCGGGATGAGTAATCCACCAAAGACAGCAGACCCCCTCTCCGAGAAGGCGTTCAGAAATTGCACGTACAGAGCGCACCGCTCGGACGGGAGGTCACTCTACGGCAAGCTCCCAATCAACAACGGGGCGATCCGGATCTCAGATGGCCCGTCGTAATGACGCTCTGCTGTACAACAGCCGCGTCAAGGCTCCAGTTGAGTACGATGCAGATGGCCGAGAGATTATACGTAGCAGGTCTGGTGGCCGCGACGACCAACACGATGATCGTCACCAGGAGCATGGTGACCGAGCCCCTTCTAAGAGTGCTCATTATGGCAGAAGCCCTCGAAGAAGCCGAGGTCACGGACACCATGACAACCCGGAGTACGATATGGATGAAACCGGCGATTTTATAGTTGTTCGGGACCCACGTACCGGGGAGTCCAAAAAATACAGAGCCTAAACTCAGCCCACCGACTCCAGAAAGCAGAAGGAACACCCCCAAGACCTCGGCGTGAACGACGAGCGGCTCAGACGACAGACTGAACGCCAAAAGGGCATTCAGCACTGGCAAGGCCTATGAGGCCCCACGTTCAGCCGATAAGCCAGCCGATTCAAGGCTTCGAAAAATCCAGGACTCACCATTCATACGAGAAATCCAGGAAGCTCATCCCCCGAGGAATTTCACTATCCCAAAATTCACAAAGTACGATGCTAAATCCGACGCGGTGATGCACCTTCTGCATAACCGACAACTTATGGGACTCTATGGCTACGATGAAGCCATGATGTGTAAGGCGTTCCGTATAAGCCTCCAGGGGATCGGGTTAGTTTGGTTTAACCAGCTGCAACCGAGCTCCATCGGCTCGTTTGAGGACCTGGAGGAGGCCTTTACGGCTCGGTTTGTTACGAACAGTACACGGCCTAAGACAATCAACGCACTCGTGGTCCTAAAGCGACAGTCCGGTGAGAAGTTGCGAAATTACGCCGAGCGCTATTGGGAGATTTACAATGCAATTGAAAGCTGTGACCCGCAGATGGCCGCCACGTCTTTCAAGCATGGCCTAGACGAGACCTCGGCTATCTTTGAAGAACTCATGCTGAACCCTCCGGCGAACATGAGCCGACTAATGAAAACTGTGGAAAAGTTTGCCCAGTTGGAAGACATAATATCCGAAAGAAGACTCTCAAGAACCTCAGGACACCAAAAGGGCAACACTAGTGATTACACGGGGAAAAAGCAAGTCAACACAGTCAAAACAGGGGGCAGCAAGAGTTGGAAGAAGGACCGCGACTCGTGGAGGGAACGGGACTCGTTCAGGGAACGAGAACCGAAACCTAACGAGTTCGTTGGTATAACGATGGTGTTCAACCTACCTCTTTACAAACTGATAAGGGAAATCTCTCGGGAACCGTGGTTCACCTGGCCAACCAACAAACTAGGAACAGCCGAAGGCCAGCCGAATGACTGCAAGGTTAAGTGCACTTACCACAATGAACTAGGGCACTATACCACTGCTTGCCGACCCTTCAAGGAGTTCCTAGAAAGGCAGGTTACGCAGGGACGCTTGAACCAGTTCATTGACCGACAAAAAATAGCTGCCCGAGCGCAGCAGCCACAACAAAATGATCCTCCAGAAGAAGTGATCGTCCACGTGATCCATGGGGCGGCAACTAAAGAGAAAACTGCAGCACTTCGGGCGGTACCAAGCTCCTCCTCACAGGTTCTTACCATTGGAGGAAGCGCTAAGCGAAAGCTCTCGAATCGTGAAGAGCAACGGACTATCACGTTTACCGAATAGGACTTAAAGGATGTACGGCTGCCTCACAGCGATGCCCTGGTGATTTCCGTTTACATGGGAAACCCCAGGGTCAAGCGAGTGCTCGTAGACCAAGGGAGTTCCACCGAAATCTTGTATTACTCCGCATTCAAAGCACTGAACCTGAATCTGGACCATCTGATGAAAGCCGACTCCCCCCTCTTCGGATTCAACGGGGCTCCGGTCTGGCTGATGGGACGGATCGTTCTTCCAGTAAAGGCAAGCTCAAAAATTCTCCAGATGGAATTTGTTGTCGTTGATGCGCCGAGCCCTTATAATGCCATCCTCGGCAGAACTTGGTTGCACGAGATGAAGGCTATCGCCTCAACCTACCACCAAGTTGTCCGGTTCATCGGGGCGAAGGGATGGCAAGAAGACATTAAAGGCGACCAAATGATAGTGCGCAAATGCCAAGTGAATGCGGTTCACATAAAGAAGAAAACCATAAAGGGGAAGAAAAAGAAAGAACCGAAGCCAAGATCCATTGAAGAACCAGAGGCTCCGGTCATAGAAGACGTCGGATTGCCCGCCAAGGAGAAAGCGGTGGAAGACCTCGTCACCGTACCCATTAATGACGATGGGACCCGTTACTTTCTTCTCGGATCGACCCTAACAACCTATGAAAGAGAGCAACTGGTGGAGTTCCTTAAGAGGAACATCGAGGTCTTTGCTTGGACACCGTACGAGATGCCGGGCATTGACCCCCAGTTTATCTCCCACTCTCTCAACGTCGATCTTATCCGAAGGCCCGCGGTACAAAAACCGAGACGTTCGTCTCCGGCCCATTCAGATGCTGTTATAGCTGAGGTCGGGAAGTTACGTGAAGCCGGGGCCATAGTTTTAAATAGCGGTATCGGTGTATCGGTATCGGGACGTATCGGCGATACGTCGCGGGAATCAGCTGTCTCGGCCGTGAATTTTTTAAAATCTTTAGCAATACATATAAAACTTGATGATACACATTTTTTACTTAATGGCTTAGGGTGTTCCACTATATAAACCAGTTTTTAGAATAAATTAATTTTTAAAATTTTTTTAATGATATATTGTGATTAAATGACTTGTGTTAATTTTTTTGAAAAAAATAATTCTTTGTTAGTGTAACACCCTCTTAATTTGTCACATTTTAATGAGCCTTGGAACATAATAAAAGATCAAGAGAGAGGGGGGGGTGTTACAGCTGTTGTCTACATACTCCCAAGAAGTGAAGTAACAGGTTTACAGCTGTAAATATTATACACAGAGCTCTGCAACCGAATAGACTGGTGACTGGTCACATTTATTGCAGCGAACTGCTCGAGTAAACCCTTAATTCGAGAAAACCCAAAAGAAATTCAAACTTCAGTTGAGGTTAAGATAGCTCTTGTTGCTTCGTCTCTCCTCTCGCTTTCTTGCTGAAATTTTCTTCCCCAAGTCACCGGTGCTGAAAGGAAACTGGTATCCAACTATATATCCATTTTTCTCCTAATTTCTTCACCCAAAATCAGCCATGGGTATCCATTTTTCTCACCCAACATCAGGTTTTCGCTATGAATATGATGATGAGGATTAATTGGGGTAAGAGTTAAATACCCATGTGGTTGTGCTTTTTCAGAGACCCAGATCTACCAAATTGGGGATGAAAGCTGAGAAGGCGTCTTCAGCTCTGTTTTGTGTTGAACCGGCCTGCTACGGCTCGAACTGGGCTCCGTCTCGGCCGGTACACCAATACGTACCGGGAATCGGACGGTTCGTATGCGATTTTCTACTCACACCGCTATATCGAGGTGTATCCGTATCGGAAGTCTAAAATTCCGGTACGAACCGGCCGATACGGTACGTATCGGCCAATATTTAAAAGTATGGCCAGGGCTATCCGAGAGGTTCAATATCCGACTTGGTTGGCAAACACCGTAGTAGTGCCAAAGAAGAACGGGAAGCTACGCGTTTGCGTAGACTACACCAATCTCAACGACGCTTGCCCGAAGGACTGCTTCCCTCTACCACGGATCGACCAGCTAGTCGACGCTACGGCAGGACACGCTTGGCTCAGCATGATGGACGCCTACAGCGGGTACCACCAAATAGCAATGGCAGTGGAGGACCAGGAGAAAACAACTTTCATATCTCCCCGAGGAACCTATTGCTACAAAGTGATGTCGTTCGGTCTGAAGAACGTTGGGGCTACTTAGCAACGTATGGTCACAAAAATGTTCGCCAAGCAGCTCGGGGACACTATGAAAGCGTACATTGACGACATGGTTGTCAAGAGCAAGCACGCCTCGGACCACTTGGAGCATCTTGCCGAAATTTTTGCTGTGATGAAGAAGCATAAGCTGCGCCTTAATGCCGAAAAGTGTGCATTCGGCGTTGGCTCAGGAAAATTTCTCGGATACATGGTTACTCAGAGGGGCATTGAGGCAAATCCAAAACAGATAACCGCGATTCGAAACCTCAGACCACTGAGCACCATCAAAGAAGTTCAGAGGCTCACGGGAATGGCCGCGACACTCAATAGGTTTATCAGCCGGTCTTCGGACTTGTGCCGACCTTTCTTCGAGTCCCTGAAAACAAGCAAACGGAGCTTTCAATGGACCGATGAATGCGACCGAGCGCTGGGCCAGTTGAAGGATTACCTTTCCAAAGCTCCCCTCCTCGTGATGCCCATGCCTGAAGAAGATTTATACCTCTACCTTTCGGTATCCGATCATGCGGTTAGCTCAGTCCTTGTAAGAAAGGAAGGGGCTAACTTTCAGCCCATCTATTACTCCAGCAAAACCCTGATGCCCTCTGAGACAAGGTACGTCCCTCTAGAAAAATTGGTTTTGGCTCTTGTGACGTCCAAAAGGAAATTGCTGCCTTATTTCCAAGCCCATACCATCATTGTGATCACCGAGTACCCTCTGAAAGCTGTGCTCAAAAAATTCGACCTCTCGGCTAGGATCTCAAAATGGAGCTTGGAATTGGGAAACTTCGATATTCGCTATGAACCCCGAACGGCTATCAAGGGACAGGCTTTGGCTGATTTCATCGCCGAGCTGACACCTGAGCTCAGAGACAACCCGGAAGCCAATTTGAAGTCACCCGAAGGAGTTACCATAGAATGCTCTGTTGAGGCTGGATCAAGTGAAACCATGAAAGGGACTCTGGCGGAAGTCGAGAAACCTTCAGAAGAAAGAAAAAGGCAAGGTATGGAGAATGTTCCAAGGGGATGTATGGCGCTTACACGTTGACGGAGCTTCGAATAGCCGAGGGGCTGGCACCGGTATCTTGCTCATCTCTCCGGAAGGTATTATGCATGAAAACGCACTTACCATCGGATTCCCGGCGTCAAGCAACGAAGCTAAATATGAAGCACTTGTCTCCAGCCTAAAGATGGCAAAATACTTAGGTGCCGAGACAGTGCATGTTTACAGCGATTCACAGTTAATCGTGAACCAAATAAAAGACCAGTACAATTTGAAGGACTCAAGAATGGCAAAATACCATGATAAAGTTTGGGAGTTAATGAAGGAGATCTGCTCGGTTGAAATTGAGTGGGTTGGCCGAGAGCGAAACACCCATGCGGACGCCCTGGCCTCCCTAGCAACGGCTTGTGCGGCTTCTCCCAACCGAACCATCCTCATCGGAGAAATAGAGAATCCAAGCATCGAACACGAGATGAAGGGAGTGCTAACTATATCTCTTGGCTCAAGCTGGATGGACGAGATTTATGCCTACCTCAAGCATGAGAAGCTCCCGACAGACAAGAAGGAAGCTCACAGGATCAGGTGCAAAGCCCCCTACTTCTACTTGGATCCAAACAATGAAATGTACCGGAGATCTTTCACTGGCCCTGACTTGAAGGTTGTACACGACTCGCAAGTAGAAGGCATCCTCCGGGAACTCCACGAGGGAAGCAGTGGATGCCACTCTGGCGGACGGTCTCTCTATCTCCGAGCTCTTACTCAGGGATACTGGTGGCCAAAGATGAAAAAGACTTTAGAAGAGTATGCCAAGAGGTGCGAACAGTGTCAAAAGCACGCGTCTCACCTACTCCGGCCAGCCGAAGCCTTACACCCTATAACCAGCCCCAGGCCTTTCGCGTAGTGGGGGCTGGACATAGTGGGAAAGCTGCTGACGGCTCCTGGAGGATTCAATCATCTGATAACGGCAACCGATTACTACACCAAATGGGTGGAGGCCGAGCCCCTAATCACTATAACTGCAAGCGACGTGGAACGATTCCTTTGGAGAAACATTATCTCTCACTTCGGTGTCCCTTATGCTATCATTTCGGATAATGGGACCCAATTTGTTGCAGAAGCGATCGAGAAGCTTTGCAAGAAATACAATGTTAGGATCTTCCACTCTTCGGTATCGTACCCACAAGGAAATGGACAAGCCAAAGCGTCGAACAAAACAATATCAGCTGGAATCAAGTGGCGGCTTAGTCTGAAGAGGGGTAAGTGGGCTGAAGAACTCCCAAAAGTTCTCTGGGGCTATCGGACCACCTCTCGGCGGTTAACTGACCGAACGCCATTCTCTATGGCATTTGGCATGGAAGCTGTTCTCCCACTAGCCACCCTAATCCCAACAGCTCGGACTGAGAACTTTGATGTGCCGACAAACGATGAGGCTATGGACAGGGAGCTCGACCTAGCTGAAGAGCTCAGGGAAGAAGCACACCTGAAACATGCCTCATATCAGCAAGAAGTTGCCAAGGGATACAACAAGAATGTCCGGATGAGGCCCTTCAACGTAGATGATCTCGTTCTCCGAGAGGTAGTCCAGAAGTCCAAGAAAACTAAGTTTAAACCAAACTACGAGGGCCCCTTCCGCGTGATTGCAAAGGCCGGACACGGGTCCTACAAGCTAGCTGAAATGGATGGAACCCCCATTGGCAACCCCTGGAATGCCACTAAGCTTAGGAACTTCTATGCTTAGGAAAAACTTGTTAGAAGAAACTATATTTGGGTTGCCTGTTTTGCCCCTTTAATATATGATGTTTTGACAGTCAATGAAGAAAGATTTTACAACTATTGCCTATCAGTGATTACTTCGTCAAATTTATTATCAAGGTCCGATGTTCCTACTAACACCTTGGAAACAAACAAGGCCCGGCTCAAGAAATTTTCTTTATATTTTATGTCGCTTCGGTTACAATCCGAGCAATAATTCCTCTGATCAGTCCCGAGCAGGGGCTATCAATGGAAATTTTTTCCAAGTGTTGGAAATTTTTCATTCTATTTCATTTTTGCCTCGGTTCCAATCCGAGCAGATATTTCTCTGATCAGTCCCGAGCAGGGGCTATCAATGGAAAATTTTTCCAAGTGTTGGAAAATTTTCATTCTATTTCATTTTTGCCTCTGTTCCAATTCGAGCAGATATTTCTCTGATCAGTCCCGAGCAGGGGCTATCAATGAAAATTTTTTCCAAGTGTTGGAAAATTTTCATTCTATTTCATTTTTGCCTCAGTTCCAATCCGAGCAGATATTTCTCTGATTCGTCCCAAGTAGGGGCTATCAATGGAAAATTTTTCCTAGTGTTGAAAAATTTTTCATTCTATTTCATTTTGCTTTGGTTCTAATCCGAGCAATTATTCCTACGATTTGTCCCGAAGCAGGGGCTATTAGGAGGATACATTTCTCATAAACATTGAGCATATTGCATTCATGCAAACGATAAAAACATGCATTCAAGAAATAAACATTCAACAAACTTAGGTTACATCCTAAGTCAAAACGATCATTCAAAACAAAACTTTCACCACTTCGGTGAAACCGGAGCGTGGTGGGGTGGTACTTGTTCGGTGCCATCTCCATGAGAAACCTGTTTTAAAAGATTACAACCACTGGAACGGCAAAATCCAATAGTTCAGAGCCGTCCAGACAAAACATTAAAAATTAAAAGTTTCAGAAATTCCTACTCTAAGGAGTTATATTAATTGCTTCATTTGACTAGCCCTCGGCTTGGGTCCCCTCGGTTGGAGCTTGATCAGAAGTCTTCTCAGGCAGGGACCCCTCCGCTGATTTCTCGGCTCCAGGGGTGCCGACATCCTCTTCATCTTCGTCAGGGATGTCTTCGGCGTCAGGGGAGTCGGGCATCTCTGGTACTTCTCGGTTAGGGTCTTCGGGAGCAACCCCGAGAACATTGCAACAATGAGCATAACCCTTACCGAATCCCTTCACGAGCTTGAGGATGTCACCGGCGTATGACTCCCCGGCTTCGGTAAATCTCGCACTGTGTGCCTCCTGTCGAGCTTCCTCCAATGCCTTAGCATGTTCAGTTCTGACCTGCTCTAGCCTTCTGTCCGAGCGCTCCCTCCACTCAGCTAGCTCCTTCTTCAACCTCTCATTCTCTCCCCGGAGCTCTTCGGCGCGGGATTCAGCAGTTTGCACCTTTGCCAAAGCAGCATCTGCTCGGCTCTTGTACCTCTTAGCCGCACCGTTGAGCTCCAGCACTTGATCGTGCAACCTCAGCATGGACTGCCCAGTCTGCAAACACAAAAACAAAAGCAAAATTAATAAACAAGTGTTTCAAATACGAAATTCATGAGTTCGGGCATGAAGACTTACCTGCACTATCAAATAAGAGCAATGGTAGAGATTGTCCTCTATCTTGCCCGGGACCATGGCCAGTCGTTCTTCAAAGCCAAACCCTCCAGGAGTCCCAGACCAAGCCGAGAGTCGGCATGAACGCTATCCGTAGTCATGATACTCCTTCCCTCAGCATTCAGCAGAGCCGGAGACCACGGCCTTGTCAACACTTCAATTTCCGGACCCTTATTGCTAGTCTGGTCCACTCCTGCAGACAGCCCTTCGTCTCTTGGCTCATCCCTCGGCTTCTTAGCCAGCCCCTCATCCTCAGAAATAGTAACCCGGCTTCGTCCGGCGGACGAATCCTTATAAGGGGCTGAGCCAGAGCTCAGCTTCTCCTTCCTCTTTCGAGGGGCCTTCTTACTCTTAGCCGCCATTTCGGCCAGCCTAGCCGCGAGGTCGATCTTCGGCGGTGCCATTTCTTCGTCAGCCGAAAGATCTGGTGAAGTTCGATCCACGGGGACTCTTTCTTTTCCTCGTAAAGACCCGGCGGGCTGAGATTCCAGGCGGATTCGCTCTTGTTCGGAGATAGAAGACCCTTCAGCTACGCCCTTCCCTTTTCTTTGCTTCCAAGCCCTAGTCGGTTTCTTCTTCAGCCGCGACCTGTAGGTCGGCAGATAATTCAGAAGCTCGGGAGCAGACCGTCCGAAACACTGATATAACCGTTGCGCTCTCTTGGAGCTGGCACAAGTCTTCAGTCGCCGAGTGATCGGAGAAGGGCCTGCAAAGCACAGGAGTTAGAAAGTCACGACAAAGTATTACATACAAAAACAAAGAGAGCAAGTTTTGAAAGTATTAAGGCTTAGTTTTCCATTTGATAAAATGGCACGTCCAGATTCATTGGAGATAAAATCTCCTCCCCACTTCATTTGCTAAAATCACCCACTTGATTTTAGCAAATCTCCATTTTATCAAATGGAAAACTAAGCCTAACTATGGTTACCCCGAAGGGTGGGTACGGGAAATGGATCCTCGGTGACTGGCAGACAATAATTTCCCGAGACCATGACACAGATATCCTGAAAATGGTCAGAGTCCGGGAGACGATCAACAATTTGTCTCTTCTTCGGTCTGGTCATCAGAAAATCTCCCGAATGTCGCGTTCTGGGACATGGCATATAATTCAAATAAGTCCCATGCTCGGAGCTCGAAATCGTCCCTCTGCTTTAGCTCATATGCAGAATTTATCACTCGATAACTGTTGATCGTCAGTTGGTCCGGAGAAAGGTGGTAAGCGGTCCGCTCGGGTGAAGGTGTTCATCGGGTAGTGGAGGTAGGGACACGAGGGTTCCTTCTTCTTACCACTACTGGAGGCTCTATCCGATGACCTATTCTCTCCGGACCCCACGACACCTATCTCGGCTAGGATGGCTTGTTCTACTTCCTCGGCGGCATCGGCATCTCGTTCAGAGCCAACGCTCGGTGCTCGTGGTAGTTCCAGTGGTGGAAGGTCCCCACCCCGAACGCTCATCGAATTCTGTGGCATCGCTATCCTCCAAGAAGCCATCCGAAACGTCCCCTTCTTCCTCTGATCCAGTGGGTTCTTCGATTACAGGGTTAGGGTTCGGAGGTATGGATTGAAGGGGTCTCTCGTCTGCGGGTTTGTTGAAGTCGTAGTCCATCGCCACTATCTCTCGGCAAGGGTTTGGCCGAGCTCTATACTTATGGAGGAGGTAGGCAATATGGGAAGCCGTTGTGCTAGAAGTCTCGGAACCTGAGCTCTCGGTGTCAGAGGAAATCTCGACGACTGGTGGCCCCAAGCCTAACAAAAAGAATGCATGGTAAAAAGACCGTTAGCTATATGCGGTGGGTCCTAAAACCAATGCCGAACAACCTACTCTTCGGCAGCCAACTAGACGTTTGAGATCTCAGTTCAAATACTAAGTGCACGAGTGAAATGATGTCCCTCGGCACCTGTGGCCAAAAGGGGAAGATCCCTAATCCTAGGCCTTTCGGCTTCATCTTCAACCTCAAGAATAGGTTAAAGATGACTGTTCATCTTCAACCCAGAAAACCCCAAACTCAGAAAGTGTAGAAAAAGCATGCAGAGATTCAACAAAAGCGAGAAAAACTGCAAGATATCATCAAATCGAAGGATGGATAAAGAAAAAGTGTTATACCTGAAGATCTGATGAGGAACTTGTTGCAGCAACTTCGATTCGCAGAAAAACTCCAAGGTTTTTGTGGAAAGAGAACGTCTAGATGCGAGGAGAGAGAGAGAGAGAGAGAGAGAGAGAGAGAGAGAACGTTTTCTCTCTCTTTATCACGGTATTTATAGAAGAAGGATGAAATTCGAAAATTAATGGGTTTGGGCGGGAAATGCATACGATCACGGCTAAGAACTCGGAACGGCGTGCGATCGGCCATCGAGTGTGCGACACGTGCCCGTAAGGACAGAGCACCGTAGCAGCCCCTCCCGATACGTCAACAATTCGGCCGATGTGACTACAGCTGTCATATCACCTCTGAACCCCTACTCTTAGGGGACATGTGGCAGGCTCTGGATGGTTGAGAAGTCGGCGACAACAGAGAATCTAATAATGAGCCTTATCTCGAAGTATGGGGCTCGGATAGGACCCTGCTCGGCACCCAAGTACTCAACCCCTCCTGTGGAAAATGAACCACAGAGGGATCAAGGGGCTATTGTAGGGGTCCGGATATGCCGAGCACCTAACTCACTCTAGAGACACCTCTTTGATAGTCGCTGAGAGACGATCTATGAGGGACTCTCCTAATGCATGACTAGACAAATTCTTAGAAGACAAGTAGGGCTTCGGTCCCTCGTCTCGTTTGCCGAGACCTTTTCCGCGTTTGATTCAATAGTGAGATTTCAGAATTCATATCGAAGACCTCGGGGAATACCCGAGGGCTAACATAAACCAACTTCATGATTCTAATAATGTGCCGAGAGGCTCGATGCTGAGTCAGCAGAGCAGTTAATGCTACATGTGCCTGTAACAAACCGTGATCATGATGAATGATGTCATCCGAACGGTTAAGACACGCGTAGCAATTTCATTGGAAGCATGTGCTCGCAGTATATTCCTTCTGGCTCGTCATCGTGACGTCAGCCGAGCGGTTAAGTCATGTGACGAGCACAGCTGTGCTTGGAGGCCAAGCCAAGGTTCATCTATAAAAAGAAAACATCATCACTCAGAAGAGGTACGGACAACTCTCTCCAAAACCCTAGCTCTATATTTCGTCTTCTTCCCTTACTGACTTGACCGTCGGAGTACCGTTCTGGACTCAACGGTCCAGTCCGATGCTAATGGTGCATTAAGTGTGCAGGTCTAGGCACGACTCGAAAGTGAGGGCACCATCTGCGTCGTTGATCACCGCCAGGAGGAACTACCAGAGAAAGAGGGCTCCACAGTTCCTGTATCCGTGACTATATCACTCTAAATGATGTAAAATGTGTGTACGGCCTTATATTCAAGTGAAATAATTGTGCGGGTCTTCAAAGTTGGTCTCATTGGTTTATCCCCTCCAAGATAAAAGTGTCATGTTTGTTTCTTATATGTCCATTCCCAACATAGTCTACGGTAGCGACTACTACAAAATTATGCACGTTGCCGAACTACTTCCACCTACAAAAAATTGCCTGATTTGACCCAATCCGCTAACTGACCTTATAAAGGGATCATATGCCTATATTTCTTAAGCACTTTCTCCGTCCATTTTTAAATATGTTGCATCGTAATTCCAACTTATTTAAAAAATATAATCATTACATCTTTCGCATCAACTTTTACCACTCACACTAATTTTAACCTCCACTTTCCAAAATTATCTTCCACTTTTACCCATTGAGTCTTTATCCATTAAATTTTCAAAAGCGCAAATTAAATAATACTCCAATTGTATAAAGTTCCCACTAACTTTTCAAATTACACACTTATTAAGGGAGACGAAAATGAAATGCTCTACTTTTAGTTGGGGACGGAGGGAGTAAGAAAGTTGTGCCCCAATAAGTACTAAAGAGGCGGAAAAAAAACCGTCTAGATGGTTTTACAAGAACACCATCATAGCATTGATCCCACTAGGGCTGTCAAAAAAAACCCGCAAACCGCGAATCCGAACCGGACCGAACCGAACCGTAAGTTTTGGATTGGGTCCGTGGATTAATGGTCCGGACACGGATTGAAAAATTAGAAAATCGTGCTTCGCAGTTCGGTCCATGGATTTTCATAAAAGAACCGTGGATAAACCGAACCGGACCGTGAGAATTTAATCAATTAAAAATATAATATATATATATATATATATTATTCTTATATATATAAATGGTTGAGTGGGAATGGGACTAGTACCTTGAAGAAAGACAAGGTAAATTGCCTAAAAAATCTAGAGAATCAGAAACTTAAGAAACAGAAAACACTAGCATCATTTGTTCAAGTAAAAGGAGAATTTGAAAATGGACTTGGGCTTTGAAAATTTAACCAGAAGGCTTGTTGAGATGCTTTGGCTAGGATTTGTCTCATGGATGAATTACCTTTTCTGTTTGTTGAGGTGAAGGTTTTCGTGGGAATGAGAATGGGTTCCAAAAGTTACATTTAGAATGTGAATGTGGAATGTGGAACATGTTTTTTTATTTTGTGAAATGTAATAGTCCGTGGATAAACCGTAAACCGAACCGTGATTTTTTTGATTGTTTCGGAACCGGACCGTAGACTTTTGGTTTGGACATGGATTGTCTTACATTGAACCGTAGACTTTTGGTTCGGTCCTCGGATTCATACCAATCCGGACCAAACCGGACCGTTGACACCCCTAGATCCCACAGAAAGTTCTTGATAGTTTGTGGAATAAATAGCATTTTGTTTCCTAATTCAATTGTGGAATTGTAAAATTCACTTGTTTGTTCATCGTAACTATGAAAAATTCTGCAAAACCAGACACCAATGATTGCTATTCAAAAAATAAAGTACATGGAAGAGATTCAGTTCAACACATGCAATGTGGATTATTCTCAAAAGTGAACATCACCTATAAGTTTCAATTGAAGGTCATTTTTAATTTGCTACTTTTCTTGATAGACCAGATACATAGTAAAATTGTAGAATTGAAAGTATAATCAGTTTCACCTAGTTATCAAAGGGATAAATCGAATCCGTACCAAAACGGATTAGCAGGTTTTAGTATATGATTATAACGACTAGATCGCTGCACCCCCTCTCTCTCTTTTATGTGCAGAAGTGCGGATTGGAACCATGAAGATGGAATCAAATGCTACAACGAAACAAAACCAGTGATGAAGAAGGGTCACTGGGGAACGGGTTCGAACAAAGCAATGATGAGAGTGGTGGCCGATGTGGTAGAGAAAATGAGAGTTCCAGTCACGTTCATCAACATAACGCAGTTATCAGAACACAGGATAGACGGCCACGCCTCGATTTACAATGAATTGGGAGGCAAATTGCTGACTGAGGAACAAAAAACGGACCCATTGCACTATGCAGATTGCATACATTGGTGTTTGCCCGGAATTCCTGATACATGGAACCAAATATTATTTGCATATTTGTAGCTAAGGAAAATGAGTGTGCATGGAACCAGATATTATTTTTGTCTTCATTTTCCTTATTATCAGCTCAGGGACCTTTTCCTTAATTTCATTATAGAATGGAAGAGATATGACCCGATACTAATGTCTAAACATTATAGATGGACCAACTCATATTTAAACTTATAGTTACTACTCCGTACTACTTAGCGAAGTTATTTTTTCAAAGTTTTGCTCTAATTGTTGGGCACAAAGACCTAAATAACTTCTTCACCATCCAAAACTCAGGAGTTACTTGCTGCTTGATCATTGAATTTGTTCACATAATCAGCATTAAAGTACTACAAATAATATTTTTTCGCAAAAAAAAAAATAATAATAAAGGAGCTGAAAGTATGGTTAGATTTTACTTCCAAAGACATTACCATGAAAAAGATTTTTTTTTGAAGTACATGAGCACACAAAATTTAATTTTGTTCTACGACATAAATAATCTATTGTTTTTATCACATTTAGTGCAATAATAATAATAATAATAAAGAAAGGCAAAGAAAAATTTCTAATTGGCTGAATAGAGAGTGATTCTTCTTCAGCTAAATAGAGCGTTCTGTAGTTTTATTGGAGACCCGAATATATTATACACAACAAAGATACATCAGAAATAAATTTTCTCTAAGCCTTGATTCCATCTAAAAGATTTTAAAGAAGATAACATTTTGTTATTTGAAATGAGAATGCTGGACATGAGATTGAAGGATATATAAATTTGAAATTCAAAGAAGATATATGGAATGTTAGGATTAGATAACAAAATGAGAATGCTGGACATGAGATTGAAGGATATATAAATTTGAAATTCAAAGAAGATATATGGAATGTTAGGATTAGTTTCCTTCTTATCATTTTCAAAAAAAATTAAATTTCATCCGATCACTTAATCACATTGAGGGCCCTGTTCAGTAATCCGTCATTTTACTTAACATATTGGTATAAATTTGACAATAAGCTATATTGGCGTGAGACCCTTAAAAAATATTCTAAAACAATTGAGCAGCTCCGATCATTCACGTGAGATCCCAAGATAGGTTCCACACAATAGGGTGTGAGCGAAAGGGTGTGAGAGTAGACTAACTGTAACTTTATCAATAACTAGTGTTGTGCTCGTTCGATGCACGGGGCAACAAAAAAAGTCCATGATTTGTTTTTCCCATTTTCATGTGTCGAATTGGTAGCATATTTATGCCCACCTACATTACTTAATCACTTTGAAATGAAACTTGCTAATATACAAAGAAGGATTTTATAATAGTACTCATAAATTAGGAATTCAAAAATAGTATAATTAAAAGGGGGGAAAATGATACTTTCACATATGTTCCTCGAGTGACTCAGCCTTTATATCCATTGCCACTTGAATTAGTATGTCTCTTAAAAAAGGAAAATTAGTAGTAACCTTAGAGTTATTATTGGTCAGACAAATTTTCATACTGAAAGGAGCAGATGTTGAAACCAATCTTCAAGCAATTGTATCGAAAGTAGCCGAACTTTGACACTCGCAATCAAAATCTTTAGGAGAGAAACAACATTAAGATCAATTAGGAGCAATAGTGAGAGAGGGGGAAAGGGAATCACACAAAATCCACATACAAAATTATTTTACTCATTCATTTCGACTTGTTTAGGCTTCATGTAAAGGTCTCTGTTTTAATTTCTTCTTTGTCGGAGCTCTCTCTGCATTAGATTACGGATAGAACACAAAACTTGATAGACAGTTTCATTTGGTGTATTGGAAATGTGAAAGGGGAAAATCTTCAAATGAATAATTTGAGTAAGAGAGGTTTCACTGTTAAAAAAATTTGACAGGCTGACTTTACATTTTAGTATCTTGTCAGCATTTCTAAGCATTTTTGTTGTCCGCTTTTGCATTGGGTATGAGGAATTAGTAGTGAGGAATGAAGGTTCAGGATGTGGGTGGTGTGGGGGTGTTTACATATAAAATTAACAAATTCAGTAATTAATTGACACGTAATTAAGAATGCCAAACATTGGCGGCTTAACGTTAATGAAAAGCACTAGATTTATGGGTTATAAATGGTTCAATACGATGTTGTATCAGTATCCAATTTGAAAAGCAGTTATAAGTTAGAGGAGGATAAGTAAAGAAATTGGCTTTGAAGCCCCACTTTTAATTGCTAAATGCATCAATTACACATGTAAACATATAAAACAAGGCAGTTGGCAGTTGAGACACGTGGAACAAGTCGTGCAAGGTAGTTATTTCTTAAAATTAATCATATGATTTTATTAGATAACCGTGTAGATTCAAATTTAAAACTTCTAGGGGAAGATCAAAGAAATTCAAGTTCAGATGTTGTTGGAGGGAAGAAACTACCTGTTTAAAATGAAATGATGGAGTTTGAAGTCAAAGAAATCAAGCGGGAAGTTCAAATTGCAAGCAAGGGCTATAAATAGAAGAAGTTGAAGAGTAAAAAACCCCCCGGACAAAATCTTCAACAAACAGCACACAACAATGATGTTTGGTTTGTTCATTGGCAAGTAGAATTGCAGTTTTAGGAGTTCTACTCAGTTCGAAGTAAATTAGGAAGTAGAAGCTAGTTCTTGTAACAATCAAGTGTTCGAAGTTCTTGTTATCTTTCTATTTGAAGTTGAAGACGATTTCGAAATAAGCCTACTTTTGATTTATCAATCAAAGTATCTTGTTTCTTTATTGTTCTTTGATTTCCTAAGTAAATTGGTTTGTATTTCTTCACTTTGAAGGAAAAATCCTCTTAATTGAGGTAATTGAACCATTAAAACGCAATCGCCTGATTAGATTTGGTTTTTCAAAGTTAATCTAATGGAGAAGATTTAAAGACTTTCTCTGACACGCTCGCACACAATCATTTTTCATATCAAAGAAGTAAAAGAACCAAAAAGGGGGATGTGAACAGAATGTGGGGTTCTCAAGTGGGGTTCAACCTCCAAGTGGGGCAGCAGTTTTCGAACTTGGAGGTTGCACGTTTTTACTATAATCCACTCCCACTCTCTGCCCCACTTTTTTTTCCCTATCATTTTTCACAAAATTAAAAAAAAAAATAGAAAATCTAACAAAATTAGGATTTCGGGTTTGAAAACTTTTGGAGTTCAAACTATATTGCTATAGAGTATTGATAGATAAATAGATAGATAGATTGGGATGCTCTTACATTTCAATTTTCTTTTAATTTACTACTCCATCCATCCTGAATTTTTTTGTCCATTTACGTGCATACATGCGATTTTTCCATTGTTTATGTCGTTTAATTTATATTTTTTTTACAATTTTTGGAACTTTGTTTAATAGTACTCATCAAGAACTATCAAACGAGATCGATATTGAATATTTACAACATTACAATGGAAAATATAAATAATTTTTTCAAGTTTTGTGAATAGTGACAAATGGACAAGAAATTTAGTACCGATAAAGTACCTAAAATCAAGATTCTCTAGGGTTTGGGCTTCTTATAAGCCGGCCCTCTTTTGTAGTTCTCTACCCGTCTAGGCCCAGAGCGCGTCTAACCTTTCCCTTCCAAGCCCCATTTTAAGTTATCTACCCACAATACCCCTCCGTTCCCCTCTGTCCCTTCTCTCCTCCTCCTCTACAGACTACAGCTTTTCCAGACGGCGGCTGAACAGCTCCCCCGTCTCCTCCCCTCCTTTCGCCACCAGAGGAGAAAAATCCTTTTCATCGACGAAGTCTTTCTTCACCGGCGGTCGACGCACAAGATCCAACTTTGAATTCACGCAGGACCGAAGGCTCTGGTCGACGAACACCAGGTACGTCGGAGAAGTGATCTTCCTCATTGTAGTCGTCAGATTCTTCATCATATGGCGGTGATTCCTCTATTTAATTATCGACACAGCCGTTAAGCAATAAATTGGGAAACTCTTTGCAAATTTCGGCAAAATCAGAGACAAAATTTCACAATCGTGTGTTCCTCTGAAAATGAATTGATTTGGTTTGGTTTTAGAAGTGTAAATCACAGGGACTCAGTTTCCTGAATAACCGATTCGTCATATTCTCTGTATGCAAGATGATTGCAACGATGAACAATTTCTGATTTACTAAACGACAGAAACTCAGAGTGATGGAAACCAAAACAAAAGGTGAAAAAAAATATTTATTCATGTTTTTTTTTTCTTTTTTAATTCTTTTTTCATGTATGTGAATTGTTCGATTGATTGCATGTAACAGAGTAGAACAACACATCGAAGATTGTTTTTTTAAGTTAGTGAATTGTGGGCTGTTGTGAGTGAATTTACATGCATTACTTTGGTAGATCTGTAAGTTTTAGGTTTAATTTTTTTAGAGTTTACTTCGGTTTTTTTTTTTTTTTTTGAATTCATTCTATTTTACTAGTTTTCCAGATGTGAAATTTTCACATGTTCCATTTTCACATGTTCTTGGATGCAAGAATCTTCCCAAAAAATATAATTCACAACATCAAATACATGATTCACACCCTCAAACTTGGGGAGTCAAACTTGGGGAGTGTGAATTGTGCAAATTATTCACACCCTAAAAAAATTCAGAATTCATACCCTAAAAAAATTCAGAATTCACATCCTAAGAATTTGGGAGTGTGAATTGTTGTCGGGTGTGACTTGTTGACATAGGGTTGTGAATTGTTAGGGTGTGAATTGTTCGGGTTTGAAATCTGCAAAGAGTTATATTTGAGGGCAAAATAGTAAAAGTATCTTTAAAAAGGGTTTGAATGGGATAACATGACAAAAGAGGGTTTGGATGGAACCCCCTCCAAAAAACAGGGGCGGCCTGTAATTTCCCATCCTATCAATCTATAAACCCTAAAAATCGAGAAATTTTCCAGTGCCGAATGGGTATTGTCCATGTGGTATCCGCTTGGCAATCTCAGCCATCTAAAATGCTATCCAACGGTCCGAAAGAGGAGAGAGAAAAAGAGGAGAGAGAGTGGTTAGGTGAGAGGAGAGAGAGGGAATCAATCTCGGCCGTCCAAAATACTTTTGGACTGCCGAGATTGTACTCGGCATGGCCACGTGGTACCGATTCGGTACCCAAAAATTTTTCCTAAAAATCAAAACCCATCTCTTCCATCTCCTATTCTCCTTCCCCCATCGTCTTCTCTTCCCTTCACGAAAATGGAACAGAACCCTCACGCACAAAATTGTCTCCCATCGTCTCCTTCCCTTCGTCAGATCTGAGCCCTCATCGTCTCCTTCCCTTTGTCTTCTTCCTCTCCATCTCTTCGTTTCTCTACTGTTCATCGTCACTGCCATCACCACCACGAAATCGGCCATTCATCACTTCGTCCGACTCAGATCTGTTACTCTAAGGTATGTATTCAAACCCTCACGCGCTACATTAACCTAAAAACGTCAAAATTTAGGAACCCATATAAATTGTTGTTAGATGATAAAAACGCAGGCACTTATAAGCAGATTTTCGAGTAGTCTTACATAGAGAGAAAGAGCACAAAACTGTTCCTTGGAGCTTTTGGATTCCATCGATTGTTTAGTGCAATTTTTTTTCCCTTTTTTCTTCTCCTTTATTCGGCAGGGAAGGTGTAAGGAAAAAGTGTGTACAAAATCTATGGGTTATAGATTTGTGTTTGAATTGAGGGTTGTAGATTGCTGACCTTCTGGCTTGCACAAGGTTTGACTGTTGAAAGCATAATGCGTGGTTTTTTCAAACTACATTTTGCTTTCGAATCTGAAAGGTGTACATTTTGGGACTTCGTAAAAGGCAACAGAATTTCACATTGCAATTGGCTTGTAGTGTAATTTGAAGTGCACACTATGTAAAAAAAAAAAATTGTAATTGGCTTCTAGTCTAATTTGAAAAGCACAGTATGTAAAAAGAATAATAATTAGGGTTTCAATGCACTTTTTGCAGATATGGTTCGATGCACTATGTGCGATTCGTTGTTGTTTCAATTTCTGATGTAATTCATTTTAAATTTTGAATCTGAATTGTGTTAGGGAATTCATAGTTTTATGAATGAATGTTGTTGTTGAGTTCAGTTTTAAAAATTGATTCAAACATATGGAAATTCATCTTCGATGTTAATTGGTATGTGTTCTTGGGTTTGATTTCTTAGCTGATGTGGGTTGACCTTAGTGCTGGTACTGTAAGGCGTAAGCAACTACTCCCGCTAACATCTATTGCAACAAGAACCAGTGAAGAGTTTGTTTGATTTTTCTTATTTCAAGTTCTCTCCAACACTTGGGCTAAGGCTGGCTATTATTCTTCACCATTGACTGTCTTTTTTTGTCTTCGTTCTCTGTGATCTTTTTATGGTTGCACTTCTTGTCATTGCATAAGGTACAATTAGTTTTAATCTGTCTACATTTAATTCTACTTTACTTGCTTGCTTTTTAGCCTTTCAAGCCCTTGGCATATTAAGGCATGTGGGCAGACAAACATTATTTTTTAACTAGGTTTATCTTCAGATTATTTCCCCTCTAGTTAAGGAGACAACACCAGTGCAAAATCCTCCAGAATGCCCCTCTTCCCCTCAACACCCCCCCCCCCCCCCCCCCCCCCCCCCACCACCACATAAGCTCACCCTGCCTTTATTCTCTTTTGATATGCTATCATGTCAAGAGGGATTGGATAGCAAAACAGTATGCATTTAATTTCATAGGTTGGCGGAGTATTGAAGCGATGTTTCTAAGCCACTTCATTAAATGAAGTTATAAACTCAACCTTCAGTTTAAACAGTGCACTTATCTTCTGCAATTTCTGCACGCGGTGGTTGCTAATAGAATCCCCAACCCTTTGTGTTACAGTAGAGATACCCCAAAACAAAGAAATACATTTCCATGGCAACTGCGTTAGCGAGAAACGCAACCCTTCGCTGTATCTATCATTCCCTCACTTCCAAAAACACCCTTCACCAGCAGTTGAGATCAAACAATCTTCCTCCTTTTCGTCTCTTTCATGGATCTCCTTCTCCTCAGTCACTACTCAACCGACCTCTCCCTCAATGGGTACGTCTCTCTCTCTCTCTCTCTCTCTCTCTCTCTCTCTCTCTCTCTCTAAAAACTTTTCTTTTATGGTTGAATAAATTGTGGGTTTCTGTGATTTCTAGGTGATTAAGTTGGATGGTGGATTGCAATCCTTGGCTATGTACCACAGATATCTCTGTAGCAATAGTACTGCTGCTAATGTTAGTCAAGCCAATTCAACTGCAAATGGATCTTCGCAAGGTCATTCAAGGGAAGGGGACAAGTCCGATCAATCCCAAGATACTGCTAAGCAGGGGAAATCTGTTCGTGGCGGGGTATTTTTCTACTTATCACTTATTATGATACTTTTTTTTTGGTTCGGCATAATCACTTATTATACATACATATCTGCCAAACTATTTATGCTTTTATGCTTATATATACGCAAAATTACCAAGGGAATGCTTTTAGTCATCCTTGTATGGTAATTTCTTTGGCTTTAGGATCCTTTGTTATGTACCTTTCCCAACCCAATTTTTTTGGTGAAAATTATTGTCCGATCACCCCAAAATTAATCTGAAAATGATAATCAGTCACCTTGAATGCATTCGACTCCTCAACGTTAGAGTCATGCATACATACTATTTCTAAAGTCATTTACACTTCTTGTAATTTAATCTCTACTGAAACCCTCCTCGGAAAAAAATGAAAAGAAAGAAAGAACAACGAGAATGAAATGCAGATCTCTTAAGTATGGCCTCAGAGTATAGATTTTCAACAGTGAGAGCTTTTGAGAGGGTGGGCTCTAGAACAATTTTTTTTTGTTTTTCTTTTTTGTGTCTGTAAGTAGCTGAGTGCTATTTAAACTGATCATATTACTAGTATATCTTCGTATCAGGTGATAATGCTTTCAACTCTGTCACAGACTGCAACAAGGCCTCATATGATTTTTCGATTGTGTGTACAGAAAAGGAAGTGGTATTTGTTCACTTCTTTAGCACATAATTATCCTTCGTTTTGCAGTTCTTCTGAGCTGTACAGTGATTCTGAAACGCAATGCACCTGTTTTATTTATGCAACTGTCAGACGAATTCACTTTTTACTTTTGTTTCTTCAGTGCGAATCAAAAATCCAAATGGAGGACATATCATTTCTGAAGTACCAAATGTTGACTTAATTTTTGCTGAACTGGTGTACGTTCAGAGTAATCTGAATTTCTTTGTAGCCGCTGGTTCATCATATGCATGACACACCCTGGGCCAAATGGAGTTGATGATATTAGTTGTTCATCTCAAGGGAACATCAAAACAAACACATCACTCTTTCCTTCCCAAGGGCTAATAGAAAATTCGAGTAGGAAAATAATTTGTCTATAGTACAACATGTTGTCTTGGTAGTGTTGTGCCTGGTCTCCCTAAAGTTGAATTGAACAGATGTAATGGGCCCTACCATGTCCAGACATTAAGCAAGAGCTCTTGCGGCTTTATCTGAAACTGCTTGGAACTCCATGTACTACTTCCTGAATCATTAATGTATCTGCCTCACGCATCGTATATTGTGATTTGCTAAGCCCGAACTATACACTAATTATCAGTCGTAGCTGGAGATAAATTGATTATTCATCCCTTTGCAGCCTGTGTCATGGTTGAGCTTTCTTTTGCTGGTTGCTACTGGAGCAGGTCTGATCTTCTACTATGACAATGAAAAGAGACGGCATATTGAAGGTAGATCCCTATGGTGAGTAGGACACTAGAAAATTATGCTGCAGAATAGAAGCATGATGTTATGGAGTCTTCAAAGAATATTTTACAGCTCCTTAGCGATCAATACCCAATTGGAAGTCATGCAGATGTTCTCCTTTGATTTCTATGATATAAGTAGGAATCCAAGGGATGTGGATGTTGGTTGACAGGGATCAAGAATACAGTATTCTTCATTCCTTCCCTTCTTGTCTTTATTTTTACTTCTTTTGTTTGTATTAATAATCTATTTAGGTAGGTACGTTCGCCTCATTATTAGTATTCAATCTTGACTTGTCCAAACTTATTTATGTCCTTTTTTTTGAGATGGTACCTTACAGCAAGTGATTAATGTACATGTTCACTTTGCACTTAGTGTGATTAATCATAATAGTTCATCTTTTTCACATCTTGAACTTGTACTGATTGAAGTTTTTTTTTTTTTTTTTTCGTTACAGATATAAATAATGCTTCAATTGCGGTAAAACAGGGACCATCTGTGGGCAAAGCTGCCATTGGTGGTCCATTCAATCTTATCAACCATGATGGAAAAGGTGTAACTGAGAGAGATTTTATGGGAAAATGGACGGTGATGTATTTTGGCTTTACTCATTGCCCTGATATTTGCCCTGATGAGCTACAAAAGCTTGCTGCTGCAGTTGATAAAATAAGTAAGTTGCTATTGTTTAATGTTATTGGGGGCTTATGGACTTATATCAGAAATGGAAATGTTGATGCCATATGTTTTAGCATGATGTGTCTATTCTAGTTAGAGTGAATTTTTATCTTGTTTCACACTCTTTTTAACGTCAATCTCCCAACCTGAACAGTAGACAATAGGATTGTGGGCAAAATTTAAGTTTACAACAACAACAATAACATAACCCATTTAGTCCCCAATAATTGGGGGTATGGGCGGGGGATGAATAGGAGACAGACCTAACATTTGGCAATAAATGCACAAAGTGGCTGCTCCCAGAATACCACTGAAACAGATGGATTGGATACAGACCTAACCTTTGGCAATAAATGCACAAAGTGGCTACTCACAGAATACCACTGAAACAGTGGTCCCCCTATACCGTCGCGTTTGTTGCGGAATCATGCCCTCAAATTAAAGCCAAAAGGCATCAAAGAGGGCAGACCCAAGAATCATTTTGATTTATGTGCACATTGCCATGCTTCTTTCATTCAGCATCCAGAGCATTGGTATTCAAAATTTAAGTTTGAATTATTTAAATCATGTATTTTCCAAACTGTTATTTTGTTTCATACGACTTTGAAAGTTTAAACAATCCTTTGTTGTGCAAAAGCAAAAAAGTGGTATTCTTATTGGCCACGAACTACTTGGAAAATCATAACATGTGTTTATTGAGGATTTTGGTGGTGAAATAATTCTACAAATTGAGGGACCACCATTTGACCCAAAAAGGAATGAAGTTGATGCTTCTGGGACTTAAGACAAAGGCATAAATTTATTTTTAAGATTGGCAGAATTCTTTTTAAGTGTCTTGAGTAGTCATGCAATTTTTATTTTGATGTATTCCTTATGCATGACTCTCCCTACTGCTACCTGTTATGCATCAGCCTTCACTTGGGAATATGCAGTTATCTTGATGGTTATGACCTTTGAGGTGGTAAATTTCTTGCTTTTTACATTTTATATTGCAGAGAAAAATGCTGGGATTGAGGTAGTACCAGTATTCGTCTCAGTTGATCCTGAAAGAGATACTGTTGAGCAAGTTCATGAATATGTTAAAGGTGATTCATAAGATTGGACTTGCATACTGATGATGCACTGCTAATAGTCATAGATGGATGCATATGAGGCTTTTTAATGTCATGCAAATTATCCATTTGAATTTGAATGTCGTAGAATTCCACCCAAATTTAATTGGACTCACGGGTAACCCAGAGGAGATAAAGAAAGTTGCTCGCGCATATCGAGTCTACTATATGAAGACAGAAGAGGAAGGCTCAGACTACCTTGTCGATCACTCAATTGTCATGTATGTATGCCTTCATTATGATATGTTACTGAAATTGGTTGATTCTTAGCTGATGATGAAATTGGGATGACTTAATAATGTTGATTTTATTGTGGTTAGTCATTTTACTTGTTGCAGACAATGAGTACCTTCTCGCCATACCAGTTATGACTAATATTGGACTCTACTTTTGTTTGAGTACCTTCTCGCCATACCAGTTATGACTAATATTGGACTCTACTTTTGTTGGGATTCTCAAATCACCAAATCAAACTGAGATTTTAGAAATCTAAGAAAAATGTGTTCTGTTTCCTCGTATCCCATATGCCAGAATTTTTCATGCGTGACTTGGCTTGCTTTACCCAAATGATCTTATTGAAATTTGGAGTATTGAATTTGGCCTCCGTTTTGACAAGTGATGATTTTAATGGTAATATTTTTGCAGGTACTTGATGGACCCTAACATGGAATTTGTAAAGTTCTACGGGAAGAACAATGATGTTGATGCCCTTTCAGATGGCATAATTAAAGAAATAAAGCAGTACAAAAAAGTAAAAGCGTGATTTTGGATTGAGCATTGTACCCTTAATTCCGGAACAATTTTTTGGGTAGATTAGTTCACATATCTTTCGGTGTCTTTTCAAAGATGATTCGCAGAAATTGCAAGTTCTACAATTATTACTGCCAGTTTTTTTGGGTAAGCTAGTGATTGGTCTGTTGATTTGATGATGGAAAATATATCAGCTGTGGCATGAAGTTGTGATTCCTACACTTTTTAAAGGTTAAGTTACTGTGGTGCTATCACAAATGGTAGACAGAGAGAAAAAGCTGCCGATTGGTAATGGGAAGTTGTTTGGGATCCGGCCATGATGCCCCAAAGTGGTATTGGGGCAACGGTTTCCCCAATTTTTTTGGACCGTTGGAACTCCTAATTTAATCCTAGCCATTCATCATTCACCTTCCTCTCTCTCCTATTACCGGATGGACCAAACTGTTAACAGAGGCTATCATTGTCGACACAGTAGGAATCTTTCAAGGACAAGAGAGATGGAGAGAGTGTGCGAACTTGCAACTATGTAAAAATTGTCCAGCGAGATGGGCAGAGGTATTTTAGGGAAACTAGACAGTAGACACATAAAGGGAAGGAAATGACATAGGTGCACCACATGTGCACCCCAAATGCATACTACTTCTCCTCATTTGTCCCCAAATGCATACCACTTCTCCTCATTTGTCATATCGGGGTGGTGTGCATTTAGGGTGCACAAGTGGTGTACTCATAGCATTGTTCCAAATGGAAATTCTACTCAAACTAGTTCTACTTTCTATTTTTCATTTTTTTTTTTGACAAAAAGTGAGATCATGTAATAAACAGCCAACAACACGTACATAACAGAATTTATTTTTGCGGTGAGGTTTCCACAACTCAAATTTCGTAAAATTGCCTCCACAATTTTTCTCTTCTGCCATCGTTAAAAAAAAATGTACATATATACATACGGACCTATTCTCATACAGGTACATATATGTATTTTTATATAGTCGATAGTATGGGACGGATAAATCTCCTAGCATCAACATTAGAAGAGAAAATTTTGGTCAAACAATATATTAAAATTACTTTCATTTATTTTGTCACCTTTTTAAATTCACAATACATAACATTCTATATGATCTAAAATAGCGAGAGCATTTTTTTCTTGCCACAAAAGACAAGAAGCTAGACATGGATTAAGCTTGTCCCGTTGTTATTAAATGAGTCTTATTTAACACATGATAATTTTTTATTGGTCAGAAACATATATCATAAAATGGATTTTGTTCCAACAAAACATGAAATAAGTTGGCAGAGTATATAATGGTAGAAATTTCTATACATTACGGTAAGTATGACCTTAACAAATAAAAAAATGGCACAATGTGTGGCAGGTAAGCAAGAATTCAGACTTATTGCAACTTTACAAAATATCTGAATACGTATTAGTAGAAACCGTAGTATGTTCACATCAACATACGACTTGTTATGGTAGTAAAAAAAGATCAGATGGCATGGTATTCATAGCCTTATGCTATTGTAAGTATGGTATCAATGACGGGTAATTATACATTTATGTAACATAGTAGATGCACCTTGATAAGGGTAGTTGGGAAAATAACTACCAATATATTTAATATCTCTTAGTTGTACTTAATTTATATTATCTTGCATTTAAAACATATTTACCTTATATTATCTACTTCTCGATATTTCCACAGCAATGAGCCTCAATTTTAGCAAACTCAAATGTTGTAGCTGCCCAAAAGGCATTAGAGCATCCTAGCATCCTCATTAGTCTCAGCAAATTTTATTTTATTTTTTGATTGATAAAAGAAATTTTATTAAGAAATCTTGATAAAGGGTACATCGAGAAAAGGGGGAGGAGACATCCAACCAAAGTTCAATGAAAGAAAAAAAGGAAAAGAAGAAAACAACGAAAACATAAAATAGCCAAAAAAAAATTGCCAAAATGAAAGCACCGAATCACGAAAAGATCGCAAACCCTGCAACCACAAAAACTTGCAAAGTGAATGACACATGGAGAGCTGACTCTACACTACCCGATGAAGCCTCCAACATAGCCCTAAACAGTCCAAACAAACCACATCAAAGATACAACACCACCCAAATGAGTCCGAAAACAAACCCTTGCCAAACCTTTTGGACCACGCCGTCTACACCAAGAACTAAAAGGTTCTTATTCTTCATCAAAGAATCACCAGAATACCACCATTTGTCAATTCTTTGATAATGTTCTTTTGAATTTAGATTCAATCATTTCCTTTAAGATAGCTTCATTCCCTAGAAGAAGGTTTATATCAAGATTTTTCGCTTTAGTTAAAGAAGCAAAAGATTCATCCTCCACCTTTTTCTCCATGCTACTTCCTCCATCTTGAGTTACATGCTTGGGCCCAAAGTCAGAGAGTCAACTTCCCCCAGAGAAAAAATTCATTCTTGGACGAGGTATTAAGATTCTTATCATTTCTTCCTTTCTTCAAGGCCAACTTTAAAGTCTTTGAATTCACATCTTTTTTATCACATCTATTCTTCCTAGAAAAGATTGTAGCTTTCAAAGGATTTTTAGACCATATGAGTTTCCTTTGTGTTCCTTTTTTGGTCCGGTCTTTCTTCTTACGGCGCATGTAATCCACATTAGTAGGAGGTCGGCAGAAACAGGATCTACATAAGGGCAGATCGAATCATCAGAAGTGGTGCAGAGAGGCTGAGAGAGCAAAGGAGCCACTACAAAGTTCTCATAACCGATAAAGTTTGGTGTCTCACCGACTGTCGGTACCTCATCCCTTACAGCTGGATTATGAAAATCAGAACCTGCCTCATCCTCCTTACAAGCCTCCACATGAATTAATCTCTTTGTATTCTGATTATTACCCAAAGGAAAGCAAGACTCCTCGACAAAGGAATCAAAGAAAGAGTTTGAATTTTCCACCACATAAAATTTCGAAAACTGAGCTTGGTTTCCCTTGTTAGAAATCACAAATGTGTCATTAGATTCCTCTTCTATATTCTTTTCCAATATATAATGTAACGCCCCGAAAAAATTGGGTATGTTAATAAATTAATATTATGATTTATCTAAACAGAAAAGCCAACTTTATTAAAATTTCGAGAAAACTTAATAAATTTTTTTTAATGGAAAGCTAAAAGTAAGATAACTTATTGCATCTGAAATAAATTTAACTCTAACATTGTCTGAAAAACTTTAAACATTTATTTAATATTCAACTGGAAAAAAAAAAAAAAAAAAACAGAGCCATCTAGCTTAGATTCTATTGATAAAGCCACGACTCCGCCACCTCGTATCCTTCTTCCTCTCCTTCTGTACCTGGCGTTAGGGACGCCAGGGCCACAAAAAAGTAACACCGTGAGTGATAAAATTACACTCAGTAGGGCACCCAGAGCTACCCCGTTACTAAAGTATGCACATTCAACATTTAGCAGCATTTATAACACATAACAAAGAGGTTTAATAACATAAACAGTAGGTGTTCAACAGAAAATACTTAAATAATTGAATAGTCATGTACTCAATTTCCATCGGACTCACATCCCTTATCAATTCCCTTATCAATTCCGTTGATCAACAATATGATATCATTTTTCATATTTCGATTCATACTTTTCTTTTTCTCAACCACAAACCATCCATCACCGGCTTCCACCCACAATATACCTCAAGTGCTCGATCACACAACAAGGCTACCTTGGGGTATACTGTGCATGGCTCACTCCCGGTCACAACATCACCACCAATTTTTATCCAGCATCGATTCCCACCCACAGTATACTTCCGGCGCCCGATCACATAGCAAAGCTACCAAAAAGTATAAACTGCGCATGGCTCAAGACCCATACCGGACACATCGCAACCCCAAATTTCGCGATTAAATTCGTTCATCCTTATACATTAATCATTTCGATCAAAACGTGCTTAATAATTGGATTCATTCATCACAAGAGTCATTATTTACATAAGTCCAACATAACAAGAAAATATTGCAATCACAAAGTTTAAGAAAAACTTAACATGGCAGGTAAAATGAATAATAACTTACACAATTTACTAAAAATAGCAAACCAATTCTATAAATCACGAGTTTCAACAGAAGTAAATAATTTCACATTACGAACAAATTCCGTGTTTTACTCGAATTCTAATTCCTTCATTAAATAGGTTGAAAACGTATTTTAAAACAATTCGTAAATCTGTCTCGAGTTTCACTACAACAGAAACTTTGAAAAATAATATTAAATTCTACGTAACTCGGATCGAGACGAGTTCTATATGAAAGTTTCTTAATTTTTCAATATCTACGACTTTCCAGTTTTAAGTTTTTCCTTAATCGACTCGAAAGAGGGCCGAAACTGCCGAACAGAAAACAGTGCACGAGAGAACTCGTTTTTCATTGTTTCAATCTCGTTTTACGCCTTCGTTATCATAACGATTCGACTTTCTACCATATTTACATATTATTCATCTCACTTATATCCTTACACATTTATGATTGCATGATTTAACACGTAAATAACAAAACGTAAGTAAAAGTTAAGCTCTCGAAACCCTACCTCTCCTTCGATGTTTTAGCACAATAAAAAACCGGTGATGAACTCGAGGATTGCCGGTTGATCAACAACCAAACAATAGCTAAATTGTTAGAGAGAGAGAGAGAGAGAGAGAGAGAGAGATTGATTGATTGATTGATTGATTTAACTTTGAAAGTGAGAGAAAGAGATGTGGGTGTGAGAAATATATCGTAAGAGAGTTTTGTAGAAAGTGAGAAACTAAATAGGAGAGTTTTAAAGTGTGTGGGATAAGTGGAGAGATAAACTAGAAGTTAAAAATTAAAACTAAAGGGATAATGAGGTGCAACAATAAAAAGATTAAATAGGAGACAAGGAGATAATTGTCGGGTAGAATAAATAGGAGAGATAAGAGAGATATACATAAAGAGAAGATAAATAGGGATTTTATTGTTTTATTTTTAAAAGAATAAAATGAAATCCAAACAAAACATGTTGATATGTATACATTTTTTACTACATAATTATCTAGTTGTTAGGGAAATACAAACTACAAATTTGTGTACGTATATATCACTAATAGATAATCATCTAGTAGTTGAGGAGAAATAACTAACTACTTCAATTTATCCCCTAAACACAAATAATTAAAAAATTAAATTCATTATCTCTATATCTATATTATATAGTTATCTAGTAGATAAATGAATTCAAATTAAAATCTATTGTTTCAAAATAAAAACAATTAAAAGTCTATTAATATAATTCATTAAAAAACCGGGTCTTTACATATGAGCCTCATTTGGAACATTTGAAAATTGGTCTTCATTTATATTCTCTGAATCTATCCCAAGCACTTTACATTCTCTGTAAGAAAATTGCTTGATTCCACTTTTCTGAAAAATCCTTCCTCCTCGACTCTGGTGAGGTATCTCATCCCATCTACAATTAGTTCAACATTACGTTCTATCTTTTTAGATTGGTGAGCAGCAATCAAAATTCTACCTCTTTCGTATGAACCTTTCCTCAAAGTGTTCTCGTGCACCAAAAGAAAGTCTCCCCAGATACTGCCAATATCTTTGAAGGTTTGCGAGGACCATGCACTTAGGGGCATCCCAAAGCACGAGATCCAAACAAATCTCTCTTCTTTGGCAAGTTCGCCATTCCAAGGTATAATTTCTTCGAACCAGTTCATCACCCATCTTTCTTTTATAATCTTATCTCTCATTCCTTCATTGGCAAATGTTATAATCACAAACCTTCCGCCAATCGCTTTAATCTGGACGTCATGAACTTTCTCTAAATTGAACACTCTTTCCAATTCTTTCGTAGATAGAAGCTTTTGAATCTTCGCAATGGTGCTCCTGTATAGCCATCCATTTCCAATAGTGGCATTGTACTTTTGTGGACGGCCCACCAGAAATGGTTCGGTTTTCGTGATTGAAAAGATTGTGATTGTTAGAGTCGCCACCCGGATTTGAGGTCCGAACCCGAGAAACCGGTAAAAATATGAATCATTTGCCCATTTGAAAAAATTTCACTGATCATGGCGGAACCAGAGATTTCTCAGATTCAGGGGTTTGGTTACGAGAGGGGAAGGTTTTTACGGCACCCCTCTCGCCCGGTCCGTGAACCGGTCTCTACTCAATATTCTGTGGGGTTTTGAAAATGTTTGAAATCTAACTCTAATCACGAAAGTCGGGAATCGGGGATGGGAATCACGTAAATAGTAAGAGAATACAAAATGCAAACTTATCGTGAATGCTTGTGCACGTGGGTACATGGGAATGACGATAACAATAAATAAAACTACTACAAATATTCACAGAAATAAACCTCAACAAAAACTGTACAACAACCCAAGAAATTATGAACATGAGAATTACTAAACTAACTTACAATCTGGATCCCAGAATAAGGATTGAGCGCTCAAGGGTGATGGCTTGAGCGCTCAATCTCCCAAACCAGTTTGAGCGCTCAAGGCTCATGGTATGAGCGCTCAAACCAGTTTCTGACTTCTGTGAATTCAAGCCCTCTCATCACTTTTTTTGCTCATTCTTTACATGATCAAATATTGATAAAATGTTTTTCATGGAGAATCATATGGGAACAGGTGGATTGATCTCTTAAAGAATGATGACAAAAAGGAGATCACTACAAATTAATGAAGAAAATGCTTGAGAATGAGAGAAAGAGAGGGATCTAGATCATAAGCACAGTAATAATAACTCACACTCACCCCCCAGTTAACTTCCAATAACACTTTACAAGAACAAAGCATAAGTATCAAACTGCTTAAGAACAGCTTGAGCGCTCAGGTTCATAACCTTGAGCGCTCAAGCCATAATCTGGCTTTCTGGTTTTTTTTGACCTTCAAGCAAGCTTTTGATACTTCATAATGATCATAAATATGTAATCTGAAGGTTAATGAAACTGGACAGCCACTGCTTTGCACTCAAATGCCAGATTTTCAAAGGTTTTGATGCTTGATCATCATAAAATAGTTAATTTATACTCATGCAAGTGATTTTGAGGTAGAAAATAAACTGTTTTGAGAGCTACATGAGCATATCTAACTGTTTAATGATGATCAAAACCAAGAGAAAGCATCAAAGTTAACAGAACAGAAACTGCTCAGAACTGAGTTTGAGTGCTCAATGCTTGAGCGCTCAACCCCTGTTGAAGCTGCAAATTTTGAAATGTTTTTAAACTTTTAGACCTTTGCGAGTTCAATACAAGTATAGAGAACTTGTTTGAACTCACTGGCCTTCCTCAGAAGGATCAAAACAGTGAATATATCACATATTTAACTACCTTTTTCACTTGTTTGAAGGCTTGAACTTGATTTTGGGTTTGGGAATGGACAATAATGGGTGTTTTGCTGAGTATTCTGGGTGGATGGTATAGTGTGTGAGGTTGATTGATGATCAAAGGTTGGATTTTGTGTTTGGCAGATGGTTTTTGCAAGTGGTTTGGATGGAATGTAAGTGGTTTTGTAGAGAGAGAAAGTGATGAACGATTGCTAGATGAATTGAGGGTTGAAGTCTGAAAATTGGTAACCCCTCAAACCAGGGGGTGGTGAGTGGTTTTTATAGAGTGAGTGGGAGGGAAGTGAGGAGAGAGATGAAGTGGGTTTGTATTTGAAAGTGGGTTAGGAGTAGTTTTAGGTGTAGTTTAGGACAATGTAGGGTGTATTATACATATTAGGATCGTATAAGATCACCCCAGACGCTCCCATGCAGAAAATCTCATGATGAGATACTCTGCAGATTCCCGACTAGGATCAGAGTTGAGTGCTCAAGCCTACGCGCTCAAGGTGGTTTTCAGGGGTTTGAGCGCTCAAGGCTCTTGGTGGCAGATTGATGTTTGGCTTGGTTCAACAATTCTTGGTTTGACTTTGGGTTATTTGGTTGATTTTGATCAAGTTCAAGCTATTTTCACAAGTTTCGAGTAGTCGTGATTGGTCCATTTCATCATCGGGAATGCTCGAGCGCGTTCCGGGTTCAAAAATCGGGGTGTCTACAACTTTTTATTGCATTTTTCTCTCCAAAGCACCCCACCCCTTTAGTTACTTGTGCATATGTTTTCTTTTCCTCGTGTCTTGTTTGCCGAAAGATCCCCATCCCTGAATATGTTCCCGTGATTGTGGATAAAACTTGAAATACCTTCTGCTCTGGGAAACTCCTCCCCCACAATATCCTTGTCCCTTCTGCGAATTACCAAAAGGATTGAGAACAGCCTTAACAGAATTCTGATAACAATGTCTCACACCCTTTCGATAACCTCGCAATTTTATTTACGAGACTTTTGTTCTCAATCCAAAGCCCATTAGTTTTGGCAATCACTATAACAGCCGCATCTTTGTTAGCATACCAAACGAAACCAAACCTTTGACCTGTTAGTTTACTCACTTTGAAGGGGATGAAAGAGTTTATGACAACCCCAAATTTGCTAAAAATTTTCTTGAACCAAATCGCACCCACATCAAAAGGTAAATTATCCACAAACAAAGTAACATGGCAAGAGTATATCAGTAGCCCTATCCAGCTCCATTCAGCAAACACCACCAGACCGAGCATAGAGAACCATCAACAACAGAGTACAAGGTAGTCCAAGCCTCAACAAAATGTTGAGCAACAATATAGAAAAAGGTCCTGGTCGCCTATGAGAGTTTCAAAGAAGATACCTGGAGACCGTAGCGGAGGTGTGGCCCTTGGGAATCATGAGATTGCTAGATTATGCCGAACTTGAGCTTGCAGGATTTGTAAGCTCCAAAGGCCGAGCTCCCTTTTGGTTGGCACTTTACATGACAAACACACACATTCACATGTATCCCTTCTTTATCATTTTGTAATTTCTTTACTTATCTTTTTAGAGTGTCTGTATAGGAAGTGGAAGGAATTCAATTTATTTTGTAACGTAGGACCAAGAGTTGTTAGTTAGTCAAGGTGCACGTGTTTGGTAGCAGTGAATTATATTGACAAAATTGCACAAGATTGATATGCAGTCTATTGGAAAGATTGGAGAGAAATGGAAAGCTTTTCTACCACCAAGAAAATCTTCCTCAAACAAGGAAGGAATTTTGGCAAGGAGTTGGCAATACAAATGCACGTGATTCTCAGACTTCTCTATGGTATGATTAGGCAAATCAATTATGGTGAGATTCTTTATGGGAAGATTAGGCAATCAGTGATAGAGAGATTCTACACATTCTGTTTCACGGCTGGAGGAATGGCTCGAGCCGTTTTTGCTGGTGGAAAAAATCTCTATAAATTAACATGCGTGGCTGACAGAAAAAGTTATGTCTTTTGCATGAGCAACTACTGAATATATATTTGAGAGAAAAGAATACATTGTGGGTCTTGGAGTGCTATTGTTAATACACTTTCAAGTTATCTCCAAGAAGTTTTCATCATCATCAATCCTTACGATTAAGGTTCATCCGGTGGATTTCCGGAAGAGTAAATTGGAAGGCTCGAGGATTCGAGGCAGCGGCAGTCAAGTGCTTGGTGTGATGAACGTGGATTCGGCAACTGCTTCTTGGATCAATTGAAAGGATTTTCGATTGTAAGTATAGGACGGTTGTAATCGCACAATGATATTTTTAGTACTTGATTCCTTCCCGTGGTTTTTGCCCATATAGGGTTTTTCCACGTATATTTGGTGTTCGTCGTATTCTTTGTTTTCATTACCTACTTACTGTTTTGCATTGTTTATTTCGGCACCGAAGTAGGAATTTCATTTAGTATCAGAGCGGGTCACTCTTCTGATTAAGAATTTTTTTTCTTGAGTGGATCCTTGTTATACGATGAACATGAATATGAATATTCTTTCGAATCGTACTCCTATATTAGATGGTGAAAACTTTGACTATTGGAAGTCAAGAATAAGGGCTATGATGCGTTTTGTAGATGAGGGAATATGGAATTCTTGTATTAATGGTTATACACACCCCACTAAGACCGTAGAAAATTCGCAAGTGAGGAAAAGTAATGCTGAGTTGTCGCCTATTGAAAAAGCAGAATTATAGGCTAATAATCGCACTCTTGTTTGGTGCCGTAGACATTATTGAACATCAAAAGATAATGAATTGTAAAATAGCAAAGGAAGCCTGGGATATATTATTAACATGTCATGAGGGTGCAGAAACTGTTAAGCAATCAAAACTCCAAAGGTTTACCACTGAGTTTGAAATGATTAGAATGAAAGAAGATAAGACATTCAATAAGTTCTACTCAAAATTGATCCACATCGTCAACAGTTGTGAGACTTTGGGTGAACCTATCGATTCCTTTAGAGTTATAAAAAAGATTTTGAGGTCTTTACCTAAAAGGTTTAAAACTAAAGTTACCATGTTAGAAGGGAAGAGTAAACTTTCTAAAAAATCCATTGAGGAAATTGTTGGCATTCTTCAAACTTATGAATCTGACGTCCTTCAATCTGAATCTATTGAACAAAAAACAAAACCTTCGGCGAAGCCGATTGCTTTTTCAAGTACTCAAAATGATTCAAAAGATTCTGATTGTGAGGATGATTATGACCTTGAAGCCATGGATTTATTCACTAAAAATTTTAAGCAATTTTTTAGAAAAAATAGGGCTAACAAAGATTCTGATTTTAAAACAATGAATAACAAGGGAAAAAATAATTTTTCTACTGGAAAAGACAAACGAAGAGAAAAGGGGGCATCTTCAGGGCCCAAGTGCTATGAATGTCAAGGATTTGGTCATTTGGCACATGAATGTGCTAATAAACTGAAAAGGAAAATGAACATCAAAGCCAATATAACTTGGGATGATAGTGAGTCGGACCAATCTGAAGAAGAGGAGGAGCATATTTCAAATTTTATAGCTTTCGGGGCCTCCTTACAAACCCATGGTAGTGAATGTGAGTCCTCAGATGATAGTAGTAATGAAGGAGTTGATGAGGATGAAGGCATGCCTGAGTTAAGGGAGAAATATGATTTATTATACAAGGAAAGTTTGAAAATCAACAAAATGAATTTCAAGCTCGCTGAAAAGTTTAAAAAGTGTAAGCTGGAGTTAGTAACAGCAGAAAAACAGGTAGAGAAACTACAAGGTTTTCTGAGCAATGTTACAGTTGAAAGAGATCAATTTAAAAAGGAAGTTGGAGTTCTTCAAGAGAAAAACAAAGCGGAGTCTGAGTCGAATATCATGTTGGGTAGTAAAATTAGCAATTTACAAGTTGAACTGACTAATGCTAATGATATTTTTGAGCGTTTTAAAGCAGGTTCCAATAAGTTAGATGACATTCTTCAGGTTCAAAGGTCATCAAGTGACAAGTCTGGGCTTGGATTTCATGAAGGCTTATCAGCGGGACAATATGGAGGTAAAACAAATTTGGTAAAGCCTAAAGAAGTAAATCCGGCACCTAAGAGCGGTATGTTTGTCAACACATATCCGGCATCAAAGAACGGTAAATCTGTCAATACATCTCTTTTTATGAAGAAAGCTAATAGTGCTAGATTTGTTCCAATATGCCATTATTGTAATGTTAAAGGTCATATTAGACCTACGTGTTTCAAATTACACGGCTATCCTCCTTTTGCGCGCAATCATGTCAATCATAATAATGTCATTTTCAACAAAGCTGTCAGCATACCTGAAAATAGTCACACTAAATATGCTAATACTAGGAACATGACAGCTAAGAGCATGACTCTTAATCATATGTCTAACAAACAGAGTCAAGTTATTCCAGTTAAAACCAAAGCTATTTGGGTGAGGAAGTCAGACTTAAGAACTCGAGTTAATATTTCTATCAACCCTCAAAGTGACATTGGATCATCTAGAGGTGTTAATCTTGCTTTTTAAATGCTTGTTTTTACGTCTATAATCTAGTTTTCTTTCTTTTTTTTCTTGTTCCTAAAGCTATGGATTTGGTCGTTTATTTTGGTATTCTTGTTTTTCCTGTCTAACATCATCTTTTGTCATTATCATTGGTGTTGTTTTTATTATCAAAATCCAAATAAATAAAAAAAATTCTTGTCATAAAAAAAGGGGGGGATTTCTTGTGCCATGAGCTTTGTGAATATCATCATTTGTAACGGCGCATGCACACTTCACGTGTTTTTTAGTCAGGGCATGCATTGGCAAGTCAGTGTTTTATGTTTTATGTTTCTATGACCTCCACTACTGCACGTCAAAGTCCAATATATATTACATGCTGAGGTCTGTTGTTCCTTATATACCTTGCCAATCCATCTTCTATACTCCCTTGACGATTGACTATTTTGATAATACGGATTGACACGTGAACTTCCAGCTTTATATGTCGTAGTGAGGGGGAGTAATGAGTGTTGTATATGCTTATCCGGGCGTTCATTGAGTAACCGGACAATTGGGGTGAGGTACTCTCCCCTTAAGCGTTCGCGTCAAAAGGTGAATAGACCTTGTGAAGGCATTTTTTTTGTTTAGTTAAACTACTTGTTTATCCGTGCGTTCATTGAGTAACCGGACAATTGGGGTGAGGTACTCTCCCCCTAAGCGTTCGCGTCAAAAGGTGAACAGACCTCGTGAAGGCATTCTCGCTTGTTTGGACCACTTGCCTAGTAACCGGACCATCCGGCTCTATCTAATCCGAATGTTCGCGTCAAACGGCAGTGGGGTAAAAGTGAACTTAACAAAATAAAAAAAAATAAATAATTAACAGTGGCTTTTTCTATTGTTTTGAGGGGGAGTTGTGGTTCGGTGTCATATCTTACTATTGCCCGGTTTGACTTCGCAAGGGGGAGATTTGCTTTTGATGGTCCAAGTGTACATGAGCAACATCAGTTTCCTTGAAAATGTCAATCTTGAGGGCTATTGACGTGTCACACACGCACTTTTGTCATGGATTCATGTCATATATGCATTATGCCTTTCCAAGTATCCATGGTTGAATTCTCTCAAAGTGTGAATGCATTTTTACAGTTGATCTTGTTCATCAAATTTCATATCACATAAATTCCTTAAATGCTAGTGTGTAACATTTACATTATGGGTCTACTATTTTTATATGTGCAAGAGCTCTAGTATATTTATGCAAAATTCTAGTTAGCATACTAGTTGTCCGAAATGGCTTGAGCATGGTTATGAGCCAATTCCTTGGTGTTTATTTTAGTTGTCTTCATAAAACATACATAAAAAATAAAATAAAATAAGGTCGATCTCTTTTTATACTCTTAGTGGGATTCTGTTGTGTGTGTGTATATATATATATATCGGGGCGGTTCTATAGACACAACGAATAACACAACATTTAACACAACAATAATCGGAGCCCCACGCTTATAATCGGACCCGTTCAAATTGTTTAAAATATGTTTTTAAGATTACATGTAAAAAATCAACTCATTTGGATATCGGTAAAGGCTTGATCGGTTCATTCAAATTTATCCAGTAATATCTGACAGGAATCAACTAAATGAATTGATCAAGCCCTTACCGATATCCAAATGAGTTAATTTTTTTACAGATAATCTTAGAACCATGTTTTAGATAAATTGAGCGGCTTCGATCATTCGTGTGGGGTTTAAAAAAAAGAATTTGTGTCAAATGTTGTGTTATTCGTTGTGTTAACGGAACCGCCCCCTATATATATATATATATATATATATATATATATATATATATATATATATATATATATATATATATATATATATATATATATATATATATATATATATATTTGGCAAGATGGATTTCCTAATTACAAGATTAAGCTCTTGTCATGTTTTTCTATTATAATTAACATTCCACCAGATTTGGGTCGTTTGGTTTTCAAACTCGGGGTAATTTTCTTTTGGGAATTTTTCAGTTGCTATTATCTCATTTTATTTGTGTGGATAGTTTGCTTTCCTGCCATATTTTGCTTTCCACAGCTTCATGGTTTATGCCGTTACTATGCTCCATGTCCGATTTGTGTTTCTAACCCTTCCTCAATCTTTGTCATTCCATGACAAAAAGGGGGAGTACTAATATGTGGGCATTTTTTTTAAGTGTTGTGTTGCAGCATAACAGATGGCGAGTATTTGTTTTAAGGGATAGGTTTTCTTTTTATAGTGTGTTTTGTCATGGAAGTGCCAAAGGGGGATATTGTAAGCTCCAAAGGCTGAGCTCCCTTTTGGTTGGCACTTTTCATGACAAACACACACATTCACATGTATCCCTTCTTTATCATTTTGTAATTTCTTTACTTATCTTTTTAGAGTGTCTGTATAGGAAGTGGAAGGAATTCAATTTATTTTGTAACGGAGGACCAAGAGTTGTTAGTTAGTCAAGGTGCACGTGTTTGGTAGCAGTGAATTTTATTGACAAAATTGCACAAGATTGATATGCAGTCTATTGGAAAGATTGGAGAGAAATGGAAAGCTTTTCTACCACCAAGAAAATCTTCCTCAAACAAGGAAGGAATTTTGGCAAGGAGTTGGCAATACAAATGCACGTGATTCTCAGCCTTCTCTATGGTATGATTAGGCAAATCAATTATGGTGAGATTCTTTATGGGAAGATTAGGCAATCAGTGATAGAGAGATTCTACACATTCTGTTTCACGGCTGGAGGAATGGCTCGAGCCGTTTTTGCTGGTGGAAAAAATCTCTATAAATTAACATGCGTGGCTAACAGAAAAAGTTACGTCTTTTGCATGAGCAACTACTGAATATATATTTGAGAGAAAAGAATACAGTGTGGGTCTTGGAGTGCTATTGTTCAATACACTTTCAAGTTATCTCCAAGAAGTTTTCATCATCATCAATCCTTATGATTAAGGTTCATCCGGTGGATTTCCGGAAGAGAAATTGGAAGGCTCGAGGATTCGAGGCAACGGCAGTCAAGTGCTTGGTGCGATGAACGTGGATTCGGCAACTGCTTCTTGGATCAATTGAAAGGATTTTCGATTGTAAGTATAGGACGGTTGTAATCGCACAATGATAGTTTTAGTACTTGATTCCTTCCCGTGGTTTTTGCCCATATAGGGTTTTTCCACGTATATTTGGTGTTCGTCGTATTCTTTGTTTTCATTACCTACTTACTGTTTTGCGTTGTTTATTTTGGCACCGAAGTAGGAATTTCAGGATTACTCGAAGCGGTTGAAGAATTGTGAATCAAGGTCACGACAAAGGGTTGCTTGAACTAGGTTGAAAGTGGCAGCCACGACGAGATGGAATACCACTAGAATCAGAGCACACTGCGACTCGAGTTGAATCAACAAATCAGGCAGCCATCAGCAGACACGGCAAATGGCGAAGGAATCAGCAGGAGATGGTGGGGAAAATGGGTATAGAAGAGATCGGGGCAAGGAGGAAACAAGGGAAGTGAGAGGAAGGAATCGGCAGGAGATGGTGGGGAAAATGGGTATAGAAGAGATCGGGGCAAGGAGGAAACAAGGGAAGTGAGAGGGGGAAGGAGGGAGAACAGCCTCGTAGGATAGCTGAGCTTGTAGTGTTCAATGGGTGGTCCACAGGTTTTCAAGATCTGATGTTAGGATCTCACAGTGGACGCCCTCGTAGGATCTCACTATAGGATTTCATCAATTTCAGGATCTCATTTCAGGATGTGGTTGATGTTAGGATCTCATGCCAAGTTCAGTATCTCACTCTTGGATTTCATCAATTCACGTTTTACTTCAGGACGTGATTCTGATGTTAAGATCTCATAGTGGCTCTCATGCCAAGTTCCAGATCTCACTTTAGGATTTCATTAGTTCCAGGATCTCACGTCATGATCTCATTATAGGAACTTGGTTTTAGTTTTAACTTTTTCCATAGTCAAGCTATTAGGAAGAGTACTGTTTTGGTGATGGAAGAGAGCTGAAGGGAGTGAAGCAATAACCAGGTAATGGAAGAGATCTGAAGGGAGAGAACCAATAGGTATGGAAATGGTAAAATAAGGGGACGCGAGTGAGCAGTGCCTCGTCTGGTGTATTGTATCACGGATATTTCTCTTTAAAGCGAGCCTGGTGTGAGGAATTGAGGGCTTGCACTACTTTGGCAGGGAGGTTTCACGAGCTCTTAGCATGATAATAAAATATTTCAAAAATGGTAGAATTGCAAGGGGGCTAATGGATAGTAAACTTAATCAAATATCTTCACTTACTATACATAATTTATTCCTCAGTTTACGTGTTTATTCAACAGTTCACGTGTTTCTTCGTACGAAATTGAAGCATAGGAAAATTTATTACAGCTGCCTGTGAAGTTGGAACCATTCACCATTTTTTTTTGGAATCTAACGATTAGCTTTTACGCTGGATTTACCTTTTATTACTTGCTTCCTTTGAGCAAGTAAATTTTAGAACCAGCAGCATTAGTACAAAATTGTAATGTACACGTTATTATTGCTAATCACAAACTAGAATCCACTGAAACAATGAGGCTCAGTTATTGGCTTATATATTAGGATGCCTCTCGCAGGCTCTGGGCTTTCTGCAGACCAACCTCTTTCTGATATGCTCAAAAAACCATTCCACAGTTCCTTTCACAAAGTCCTCAGCGTTGCCTGCTTTTTTAGCGCTGCCTTTGCACCCACATTGACTGTTTCTCGTCTTCTGCAAGTTCAGGTGTTACAACTCCCGGTTCTTAAGCAGAGGCGTGTATTCTTCCCCGAAACAGCTGGACATCGAAACAAATCATACTTCCTATTAGCTGAGATTTTATTATGAGAGATCTCCAAACTACCCCCAACTATGAGCAAAGATATATGAGACATTGATAGTTACCTCTGCATACACAAACAAAAAATGACTGCAAGATTATACTACAGCATTATGGGTCAATGTTTTCAGGGAAATTGGCATTCCCCAGATAAACTTGCTGCATCTCCTCTCTCCAGATCTGCATAGAAAATTTCCATCAATTACTTGTTATTCGCCTAGGCTATGTTTGGATCAAAGATTTGCGTAAAATAAGCTTGCACATACCATATCACGGAATTCCAGGCGGATACGAGGAACATTTGTCTTGTGAATATCATTTCCATCAGGTCCCCTCCTGTAATACTCCTTTCCGACCCAGTGGGACTAAGAACAGAAAACTTAATGGTTCAGAAGCAACAGTTGGAAGGTGGAAAGTATTGACAGGACTCATAACCACTGACTCCTAAATTCCTCAAAGCAGAAAAACCAATTTCAACCAAAAAGAAAAACCAATAACATCAGCAAAGATTATAGTCACATTATGTTAGTAAAACATGATATTCTGTACTTTGAAGTTTGAATCATGTTAATGTAACACGAGAATAGGGAATAGGTCTATAAATCTCCCCCTTCGCTATCCTTTCTAAACGCTCTTTTCTCCAGTCGTCTTCACTTTCTGTCCCATGAATCTCAATATTGCTAATGTACAAATAGAAAGCATCTAATCAGTTACTACAAAATAGCCATCCGTATATGACTTTACTTTTCTTTGCTTACTGAAAATGAGAGAAAGGGCTAGTCCACATTCCTAAAAAATAATAGCCTAGTAACATTGTAGTTGCTAACCTCAGAAGCATTGCAAAACAAAAGCCATGCCTACTAATCTTTCTTCCATTAAGCAGGACACAATCTACCAATCATCGAAACAAAATGCAGGGTGTAATCAACAGAACATCCTACAGACCAAATAAGAATGAGAACTATTATGCCTAAACTGGAAAGACTAAAATCCCGTATTGCAATTCATAATAGTCACCTGAAGGTTAATGTAAGTGATACTGTGATAGTAGGCTACACACCCAGGGGTTATCCTAGTGGTTCGGCGGATAACAGGCTTTGAGAGTACTCCTCAAGGTCTCGGGTTCAATTCCCCTCTAGGTGAGTACCCTGATTTAACTGGGGGGGCCATGGTGGTGTGTTGCTGCGCTAGTTCCCCCAGAGGTTTGGGTTGCGCAGTCGAGTCTGAAGGGCCTGGCTGTAGGGCTGTTCCTCTGTCATAAAAAAAAAAAAAAATTAAAAAAAAAGTGATAGGATGAACCCAAGGTGCCCATCACATTCCCTATGAGCATTTATGCCCACCCAATCCATTATGAATTACAGGATTCACCAGTTACAACCTGGGTCATTAATCCTTTTTGAAACAGAAATCAAGGGTTAAATGGCTACCCCTAGGTGACCATAATTCAAAGTTCTTCCATCGAAAGTTATGTACTCATAGGGCCAGAAAAACGATTTTAAGTCTTACTGATGTGAGTGGTAACTTGATTGATAATCCTGTGGCAGTGAAGAATGAGATTTTGAGTTACTATATTGGTCTGTTGGGTACTGCCTTTTAAGGTAGAATTGGTGCATCTATGCAGTGTCAGCAAGCTATCCATGCTAAAGTTCCAGTCCAGTTTTGACAGCAGTTAATTGCCTATGTCTAATGAGGAAATCAGCCCTTCTGTCTATCAATGGGGATAAGGCTTCAGGCCTCCATTGGTATAGTTCCTTGTTTTTTCAGAAAACTTGGGATGTGGTTGGATATGACTTTTCAAGAGCTGTCTCTACCTTTTTCCAGACTGGAGTCATCCTAAGGTTAGTGCTCTCTCTTCTGTAAAAGATTTCAGGCCTAAATCTTGTCGTAATGTTACTTATAAATGGGTTACCAAGATTTTGGCTAATAGAATGCAACTGGTGCTTCCATCCATCATTGACCAAGCTCAGTCTGCCTTTGTTAAGGGGGAGGTCTATCATAGATAATGTGTTGTTGATGCAAGACTTAGAGGATACCATAGGGACGTTGGCACTCCTAGGCATGCAATTGAGATTGACCTTATGAAGGCTTATGACTCTGTTCATTGGGACTTCCTTTTGACGCTATGAGATGTATGGAATTTCCTGGCTTGTTTGTACATTGGGTTCGACAGTGTGTCTGCTCTGCTAAGTACTTAGTGGTTGTGATTTGTGAATGGTAGTATGGAGGGATATTTTCCTGGGGAAAGGGGTCTCAGGTAGGGTGATCCTCTCTCCCCTTATTTCTCATAGTGATGGAAGCCTTTGCAGCTCTATTTAAAGACAGAAATCAGCATGGAAGTTTTAGTTTTCATCCTAAGTGCAAAGCATTGAACTTGTGCCACCTAGCATTTGCAGATCTTTTTATCCTCAGTGGGGTGGATCAGGGGTCTTTTGGTCTGATAAGAGAAATGTTGCATGACTTTCACTCTTATTCTGGGCTTAACCAAATATTCATAAAAGTGCAATCATCTATGGAGGCGTGGATGATCAGTTGAAGTGGCAAATGCAGAACATTTTGCCATTCCCTGAAGGGCATTTCCCTAGTAAATATCTTGGGCCCCTTTGATTTCTACAAAGTTGAAAGCCGGTGATTGTGAAGTCTTGAAAGAAAAGATTCTGCATAGAATCAAAGGCTGGTCGAATAAGACTTTGACTTATGGTGGCAGAGCTCTACCCATACGGTTGGTGCTTTTTAGTATCCAGGTGTATTGGAGTACAATGTTTATCCTTCCCAGTAAACTGGTTAAAGAGATTGAGAGTTCCCTGATGGCCTTTCTGTGGTCCGGTCCAGATCTTAAACACAGTGGTGCCAAAGGAGGAGGTTTGGGGTTCAGAAGGATCAAGGATTGGAATAAGACATATCCATTTTTAGGCATCTTTGGGCTTTGTGTAAAAAAGCTGATAACTTATATCATAAAGGATAATTGTATCCGGAATAGGGATGTTCCCCATGATGCATCTTGGACTCTGAGGAAGGTTTGGGATCTTAGAGCTCTTGGTAAGCCTCTAATGAAGTACCTCATTGGAAATGGTCATAATACCATTTAGTGGCTTGATTACAGGCACCCTCTTAGACCATGGTATGATCAATTTGGCCTTTGGGGATAGCATTGTGATCAATAGGGGCAGGGCTTTGAAGGCCAAGGTTGACTGAACCATTGTTAATGGTTGTTGGAGTTGGCCTAGAATGAGGAATCTGCAAATTCAAACTATTCTTGCCCAGTCTCCTACCACTCTTCTACCTGAATCAAACATGGAGGGACTCAGTGGAGTGGTTGCCCCATGGCCCCCATCCCAGTGGTAACTACACTGCTCAGTCAGCTTGGAACAACATTAGCCAGAGATTCACACCTAAGCCTTGGTGTAGTATTGTCTGAGTGGTAACAGAGTTCCTAGGTGGTCTTTTATTCTGTCGATTGCAGCTCAATCTCGATTGAGTACCAAAGATCGTTTGCGGTCTTGGGGAATGCTAGTGGATGCTGCATGTTTACGTGGAAACTATGAAGCACGGATACGGATACGTGATTTTTCCAAAAAGTCGGATACGATACGTTGGGGGATACGTTGAGTATAAAAATATAAAAATAAATATCTTATATATACATATAATTTTAAACTCCTAACTGGCAATTCGTATATGAAGTTCTAACAGGTAATTATTCCACTATATATAAGTATATATTCCATATACGTGGTACAGCATATAACTATATATACGTACAGCAGATTCCATTACACACACACACAGTATATGCATATATAGGTACAGTAAGAGAGAGAGAGAGAGAGAGAGAGAAAGAGAGAGAGAGTTACGGGAGAAGAGAGCAGCTTCTATATCAATCGTCTGGGTAAAGCTTCAATGTTGATCGTTTGGGAGAAAACAAATATAAAGCCCTAATTACACTTTTAACCCACATATTTCAATTTCAAGTAATAACTTATTTACCACCGTGCGTATCCAAAACGTATCCGAATACCAAAAAATAAATTTAAATTCTGGATACTTTAAAGAAAAACATATCAGATACGTTTCTGGAGCGTATCCGTATCCGATACGCGTATGATACATGATACGAAGGCCAAAATAGATTATCCGTGCTTCATAGCGTGGAAATGCTTAGGAGTCACATACCCATCTCTTTTTTGAATGTTCATATTCATTACATATCTGGCATGACCTGGTGAGTAGGAATTTAGCTCAAAGGATGCCTAATACTTTGGAGGATATCTTTGCTTGGTTCTGTTCAAATGCACAAGGCAGGGGACTCGGTGCCTTGGCCTTAAGGTTTCCCTAGCAGCACCAGTTTATAGTGTGTGGAAGGAGAGGAATGCCAAAAAATTTCAAGGAAGGGTTTCAGATTTAGAGCAGGTTTTCCAACGAATATGCAATGATGTTAGGGATTTCCTTAGTTCTCAGAGCAAAGCAATGATGTTAGGGATTTCCTTAGTTCTCAACGGAATTTGAAGGCCTATACGAAGAATATAGCTCTTTGTGCTAGGTGGGGTGTTTCTGACAAAATTCATAAAGTTGTATGGGTTGATGTATAGGTTGTGCTTGTATATAATACAAACACACACATACCTTTTGCTATTTTGCCTTCACAACTATGGTACCATAAATTTCTTGTAATAATGTTGAGGATTTTTTTTCAAATTGATGTATAGGTTGTGCCAGGCCCCTGAACTTGTTTTTTTGGTGTTTGAGCTTTATAAAATCCCTTCATTAATTTGAAAAAAATACCTGACCATTTAAACAGGCTAGGTAACTGCATTTCTATTGTCCATCAATGACAATACCAGCTTTCCTTGAAAGGTAAACCAAAGAATATTCTGCTCAACAAATATCATGCAATGATATATGCACCACTCTACTCTAACTTATCATTTTCATTTTTCTTATTTTTTCTCATAGTCCAATAGTTCTACTACTGACGCCAAACAACTAAATTTTGGAGTTCGGAATACCCAAACAAGAGGAATTCTAGCAGACCACGCACCAGATGAAAGCAGAGATTGCAAAGTAGAGTCGAAAAGAATCTGGCAATTTTTTTTTTCAAATTGGAAAAGATAATGTACCTTCAAAGCATGTGAGAATCCCGATTGGTAGACCGAATTACGGGCTATCTCACACAGATCACACGAACTCAACTTCCAAACCTGTAAGAGAGGAGTTAATCAACTACGGCCGTTTGTACTCGACTTCCAAACCTTCATTGTTTCATATATTATATTGCAGAGAAACATGGTGGGAGGGTACTCACAGAAGCAGCTATACTGTACTCTTCCACCAAAGGTTCTTTCGTTAAGTGAATTTGTAATGGATCATCAGTAGAAAGAGAAACATTGAGGCCCCGTAAGAAAAATATTGGGAAAGGATTCCGATGGTAGTCTAAAAACAATGAGTTGTTGCTTAGCGGAGACATAGCCAGACCAATCTGATGAACAAAAGATTACGACAAATTCTAAACAGTTAGATACTTCACATGCCTCAATCTATATTAAGTATACGCTTCCTTTTTTACCTGAGCCAGGTAGTACAAATACTGGAGTACAGGAGATTTTCTCAAATTGATTCCATGTGCAATATTATGAGCCGTAAGAAAAGTGGCAGCAAGGTGGTCAATGTCCCCAGCCTGAAAATGATAATATAATGATCATGTCATTCAATCTACACTGAAAATCATAGCCAAGTTGAAGGAACTTCCATAAGTACCTCTCCAGAATGTGGACGGAATTTAATAGTTGTCATGCCCTTTGACTCCCGAAGCTGAGACATATGGTTGAACATTTCACAATTATTGCAACAAAAACAGGCAACAAGCAACTAGAAAAGAACAAATTCGCCAAGGACACAATAGAATAGCAAACCCTGTAAACATCACCCTGAATACATCAATTGAATTCCCAGATGATGCTAACTGTTGTAATACACTGACTAAAAGCGGTAGTGAATGAACAATTATTCATTACTACTTCGAAGGAAAAAATAAAGCGCAGAGGATCAACTAGAAGCAACAACATTAAAAGGGAGAAAACACCTGCATCAAGCTACTAACAAAGGCAAGCTAAGTGGACTAGAACTAATCCTGCTGCAACTAGTAGAATAAGTGCACTTCAAGTCATGCAGAAAAAACCAAGTAGCATGATACATATATAGAGGAGCTGTCGAGAGTAGTCCTGTCCATGTCAGACCAGTGTCCGATCAGTGTTAGACCAGTGTCCGACATGAATTTCTCAACAAGCCTAAAAATGCGTCAAGAGTTTCTTTGAATGTCCTAAATTGCAGATGAAACTTCGGAATTTCATTCAATCTGACAATGCTGTCGGAACTTTTTATTGAACAAAGGAGCGATTGATACATACCTTGTTTAAAGTGTAAAGGTTAGCGTAGCAGTAGTAGACATAATATGAAAACGCAGGATTGAATATATTAGTCCATTGAGCAGGTGTGGGCATGTGTTTTGTAGGGCGTCTTTCCGGCTTGCTCTCATCATCCACCAAATCTAACCCAACAACCTGAATTTATTATAGAGCGTAAGTTTAGTCCTTCAGAGTGGAGAAAAAAAAAAGAATAAGCCATAATGCAACTTAAACTGAATCCAACAGAATGAAGGGGTAACGAGTTAAGGTAGACAGTGCAACAACTATTGTCCAGTTCATATTATACTTAAGAGTGATCTATCAGCTAACAAAATTCTCCTTACCCTAATGAAAAGAATCGTGATAAGAGAGTGAATACCTGTTTCAAGAAAATATGCAACTGGGGGTGTGAATCCGGGTCGACAGTAACCTCAAAAAGAGGAAGAAAGATATTGTCAAGAATATTCTGAAACGATGTCACAATTCCCATTTCCTTGTACACATTGTACAATCGCGGAAGCTGAAAGAAAAGAAATTCAAATACTTTTAATTGTAACAGAAATCCAAAATACTACAGTAAAAAATCAAAGAACAAGTATTTCCAGCATTAAACATAGAGCAGAAAGATGAAAACCTCACTCTTTAGATAACACCAAAATAAGCTTCATCTATGGCTAATAATGTGTTGAAATTATATTACACTTTGGTAGAAAATACAAAGGTAATCTATCAGATTCATAGACTCACAGTTAGCAATTCCTCTGAAATGATTGAAGTGAAATTATTAAAGTGCTCGCAAACTTGCAAACAGAAAAACCTAGAAAGCTCCAGAAGAAAGGACTCCACTCTTCAAGTTAAAAGAACAAGAATCATCCATTAAAATCTAGCTGGATAATTCTGGGATTAGTATCTCCTTTCCAGTAGTTGCAACATATGCTTCATGTTGCTACCACATCATAATCCTATGTCCGCAATCTTTGCCTCGTTTTCCCTTGATATGAAGGCTCCCTTTCTAACATAATATAATATAAAGCACAAAAGACTGATCATTTGATAGATCAAAGCCTGTGTGTTGTGCTACCATGTCATTTATGTTCCATGAGGAAAAATATAGGGCGAATTTTTTAACTGGATATCCTAGACTCCACTGGCAGTATATATTTAGTTATGTAATTTGCACGATGATTTTAAGGAGAAAGTATTTCGTGTAACAGGTATATTGCTTACGTGCTATCCCTTCCACACTTCAGTTAATGTAACAACACTTTTCCAACCCTCCTATTTCTCTCTCTAACTCATCTTCTTCATACCAATTAATATGAACCTCCACACCCACCGCGACTGGAATTCCCCCACATTCGCCGGCACAACCAAGTAAGATCCACCCTCATGTGAAAACTATTTACTCCAAGTAGACTAAGACCTTCTTGACATTTTTGGTTTTGTCTGTTTCAAGTGTTCTCATTCTAAACCGTCGATTTGATTGTTTTACCCAATCAAGTAATTTAAAAATTGCATAAATAACAATAATATGTATTAGGTCTATTGAGAACTTAATGAAAGCAGAGCTCAATTTTTTTTTTGGTTGCAACAGAGTTCAGATTTCTATGTTAATCAGAGGAAAAATGTGAGCACTTCAGAGATCTTTCCACTTTTACACACACACACACACACACACACACACACACACACACACACACACACACACACACACACACACACACACACACACACACATATATATATATATATATATATATATATATATATATATATATATATATATATATATATATATATATATATATCGGGGAGGATCCTGTCAAGGATCCCGGAAATCCCGGATTGAAGCGTTTTGAAGCTTTTAAAAGATGTTTTTGCATGGTCCGAGCCGTCCAATGTGTTCAAAATGTGTTTTCCAAGGTCCACGCGGGAAATCTTTAAAAAAAAATACCGGGAAGGGCTTGATCCACGCAATTTTTTGCAAAAACTACATTTTTACAAAATTGCGTGAATCAAGCCCTTCCCAGTATTTTTTTTTTTTGAAGATTTCCCGCGTTAGACCTTGGAAAACACCTTTTGAACACATTGGACGGTTCGGATCATGAAAATTTGATCCGGAACTATGAGTTCCGAACCCAAGGGTCCCGGACTAGAGAGTTCCTCATATATATATATATATATATATATATATATATATATATATATATATATATATATATATATATATATATATATATATATATATATATATATATATATATATAAGAGGGTTGGTTAGTTTTTTATCCTAAGCTGAGAATTAGGAAGAAGCTATGTTGCTCGGACTCAGGTGCGGATGTGAATCTTGGTGTCGGATACCTAAAGTTTGGACACAGGTGTGGGGATACGTCAATTGGTATTTTTTTAATATATTTTTTTATATTTTAAAATATTATATATGAAAAAATATAGAATATCTGCATTATATATATATATATATATATATATATATATATATATAATTTTGTCACCAAAGCATAATAAAAACTCCATGGAAATATACAATAATATAAGCAAATATACAAGCCCATTAATAACTAAGAAATAATAAATAAGCCCATGAACATTACAAGACCAATTTGCAGCCCCAAAAAATGAAACAAACACTAAAGCCCTACCAAACAAAATATCAAGAGCAACTTCCTGGTTCTCGTTATTCCTAGATCTCCTTGTATGACAGCAATGATAAACAAAGACGGGATGTGAGCAGCTCTCTCTCTCTCTCTCTCTCTCTCTCTCTCTCTCTCTCATCAACGTCAACTCTCTGCTCTCCCCCTCCTTCGTCTTCGTCTCTTTCTCTGCTTCATCGTTGTTCTCAACTCTCTCTCTCTCTCAAACATGCAGTATCCGTTTTGAAGATGCCGTGTTGGATCCATATCCCGAACCGCCCCCGTGTAAGAATGATAAATTAGTGCTGAGCAAAGAGTGCTAAATTAGAATGGTGCTCGATTTTACCGTTGCCGTCCTTTCTCTGGACTCTGGTACCAGCAAGGTCTAGGGATTTGCAGTGGGAGACTGGCAGCGGGTCAGAGGGTTGGTCAGCGGGTCAGACAGTAAGTATCTTGTAGTGCTTCACCGCACTACAAGGTTGTAGTGCAGCATCCGAGCTATTGATCTCGGCAATTAATTGTTTGGATTTCATCTCAGCAATGGACGGCTCAGATCTGCAAGGGCTGAGATGAAATCAAGACCATTGATTGTGCGATGGATGGATGCCGCACTACAGGGCTTCCGTTTCCGGTCAGAGGGTTGATGAAGAAGATGAGTGAGATAGAGAAATAGGAGGGTTGGACAGGTGTTTTTCTATTAAGAAGGATACCACATAAGCAACTTTACCTGTTACTCAAAATACATTCTCAAGTGCAAGGGTATTCACTTCTTTCTGGTTTATCAATAGTGCTACGGCAGCAAACTTTCTGCGTGTGCACCATTGAATATAATATTACTGGTGTTAACAGAATAACTGATTCATATTCATAGAGATAGCTGACAAAAATCAAGCCTAATCATAGCAGATGTACAATTAGCCAAGTTAACCTATAAAATGTTTCTGCAGTCGTTCAGTTTGTAGAGTATCTGATCTCTGAAATTAAGCAGGAGAGATAGATGTGTTAATCAGTGACCCCAGAAGAACAGAGAACATCATTGGTGACCAGGACATATAAAGAGGGCACAATTCAATAGCTGATGGTTCTACAAAATACATGGGGAGACCAACCCTCCTTCCATAGGCAAGGAGTTAAAGATAAGAATTAGGTCAAAGTATTATACGAGAAGAAGTCTTTTTCTAGATAGACCTGCCATATTTACGACGGGAACATCCCACAGCTATCTGATAAGTTCCCCAATGTTGTCAAGATAGTGTCCCTCTCCATGCTGCCAGCTTGACATGAGGAGATGATCCTCAACTCCACAAGTCCTTGTTCATAGACACCAAGTACAAGTCCCCAACATCCTAGCATGCACATAGTCGCAGGGGGGCCTGGGCCCACCAGCCAACTGAGAGGAGGCTGCTTTGTGCACATGGTAACCAAGTTCGAGATCATGGATCTGATGGAAATACAAAAACAGGTTCTGGAGCACATGCTTTGACAAAACTCAAGATAGATCACAGGATTCCGGAGTAGGACTCTGATGGAACTGTGAAGCAGTCCCTTAGTAGGGCACTAGAGGAACTCATAAGGTTGTCCAATAGAGACGTTCAAGGGGTCACCCTCACCTACAGGTTTCCAAAGAATATAGATCTAACCAAACTATAGACCTTCCACAGGTCACCCTCAAGGTACCTACAGGGTTCCCAAGCATATAAACCTAACGGAACTATAGTTGATCACAACAATGAAACAGAGGGCATAGAAGGCCCTTGAAAGCTTCTAGGGTTTACAGACCATCGATCCAGGCAGTCAGTCAAGTAGTCGTGTGCCTAAAATGTTCATTGGGCCATTCACAGCATCTTAAAACCTGCACAAAGGCCCTTAGGGTATTGCAACCTCGAGGAATTTAGTTGGGTTCTAGTTTTCATAGTCTAAAGAATTCAATGGCACCGAATTAAAACAAACAGAAGATTGTGTGATGCAGACATCTTACTCCAGGAAGTGAAACTTCAAAAATCTACTAGAGTTTTTGCTGTCCTGCTTTCTTTCAATAATTCCTTGTACCAAATGGAGCGTTAAGTTTCGTCACATGTTTTCTCATTCTCACTTGCAATAAAAACGAGGACAATAAAAATGATTAAAATGTGGGAGTAACTTTTTCATTTAGACATCATTTCTCCTCTGTTAGTTTAGACACTTGCTGGAAACATCTAAATTGCATGCTCATTTAAGTACGACAAAAATATGGAGAACAGTTTTCCCTTTTTTCCTTCTTCACTGTAAACTTCCCTTTTCTAAGCACCAAGAAGAACCTAAAGAATAATACACAAGATTTGAGAAGGTTCTGCGTTTTCTTTTTGTTTTTTTCATTTTCCTACTCCAACCACAGCCAGCCCAAGTTCCTTTAGGTATGAAATACAAAATCCCTGATTTCATGACCCTAACTACTTTCCCCACGAACTATCATTATCATCTCCAAACAATCAAAATGTGAGTCCCCATTCTAAGCCCCACATTGGGAAATTATTGAAAGAAAATTCGATATGTAAGGAAACCCAGGCAGCTAATGTATAACTTGAGGTTAACCTTTTGAGCCACATGGTTAGGCTAAGAGTTAGTTGGTCAGCTAACGCAGGTCGTTACACAAAAAGTCAGGGTCAAGGATATTCCAAAACCAACTTTTCATAAAGCAAGTTAATAGTGGAAAGTAACTTTTCCAAGCCAAAGCTAGGTAAAGGGTAACCCCACAACCCATCCATTGCAAACGGAAAATAAAAGAAAGAGAAGAAATAGAAAACAATATATAACAAAATAAGCATAACACATAAAAACATGGATTCTCTTAATGACAGTAAGTACCTGAATCAACCAAACAACATTCCCACTATACAATTCATTATTCACTATCCAACTTGCCATTTGATCCCACTCACTCATCTTCCTACCATATATGGATATCCTGTATTCAGCCATCTGTAGCAGCAACAAATTCAAACATTCAATATGGATGGAGAAATAATAACATGACGAACAAACAAACAGCCACCAGAGAGAACTTAAGGGAAGGTGGACATCAAAACTCAAATTGGTCATGAGCTCAAATTTCAAAAGCTTTTGTTAGAGTAGCTTATTAGTGCTTGTCCCACATTGGCTAGCTAAGTAATGTATCTAGTCGTCTCATAATATAAATAAAGGTTTCATGTGTTAGGGTGTTTAACACCCTATACACTTTCTCTTATCTCTAATAACATGGTATCAAAGCGTGATACTGATCCACCTTAGAATAATCAAATCCTACCATGTTACTGCAGTCGTCAGCCTCTCATCATCATTGACATCCTTCGTCAACCATCGTCAACCTTTCATCATCATCATCAACCATCGAAAACGCTAAACCAGTACTCAAAAACCCTTTCATCATCATCATCAACCATCGAAAACCCTAAACCAGTCTCGAAAACCCTAACCCAGTACGATTCGATCAAAACCTAGTACAATTCAACTCTCAAATCGACCTTAAACCATCTAGTGAGTTTCAAAAACCTTCAAAATCCTAATTTCGACATCTACCCAGTGAGTTTCGAACCCTAAAACTCAATTTCGACACCATCTCAGTTAGTTTCGAACCCTATCTTAGTTCGTAGACCCTCACACTCGAAATCCATATCCTCACACTCAAAAATCATCCCCAACCACTCAAAACCTATACCCAGTGCGTGAATCCCTGATCCAGCCCATCCAAACCCTCTATTGATGCTCGAAAGTGTGATTCGTCGCTCCTCCAGTGCTTGCTTGGCCATCACAATCTGGCTGTTATCGCAGTATCCCATATTTTGCTCTTCGGTTGTTGTTCTGGTTGTTCCTAAGATCTCACCATATTCGTGTTCTGGTACTGCTTTGAATATAGACTTCAATCATGTTGATTGGTAAATATTTTCATACGTGATTTTGGTTTTGTTGACATATTGTCTATTGGTTTATGTCAACTAATGAAGTTTATGATAGTAATCTGTTATGCTTCGCTTCGTTGTTGATGGTGATCTTTGCTTGTATCGCTCGGTGACAAGTTTTGCCGATGGTTGGTTGTTGGATTCGATTGTTCTTGTTGTTGGTTGTTGATTAGTTGGTTGATTGGGATAGTTCTTTGATGGGTATTGGCTCTTGGTGCTATCTTGGTAATTAGTTGATTTCTTGGTTGCTTAATGTTACGGTGATTTTGCAATGGCCTCTAAATCCAGTTTTGTTTCTAGTTTTGCATCTGCTTCAGTTGTTCCTGGTGGTTTTGGCTCTAGTTTTGGTGGTCGTGGTTTTGGTTATGGTCACATGTCAAGGGGAGGTAGTTCTGGTCGTGGTAGCTCTAGTCGTAGTGGTTCTGATTATGGTACTCGACATTGTACCCATTGTGGGGGTCCAAATCATACAGTGGAGTATTGTTATGATCTTTATGATTTTCCTCAAGCTCATCAAGTTGCTCTGAGGATGCTGGACAGTGTACTCATTCTTCTGTCGACAATAGGGTGACTCTCAGCAAAGGAGTACCAGCGCCTTACGTAGATTCTGCCTTCTACTAAGGCTTCTTCCTCCACTGCTATGTTTGCTCAAACAGAACCCTCCGTTGCTTTTGTTGCGTCTTCTTCTTCACCTCCTTGGGTTATTGATTCTGATGCAACTGATCATATGACTAGACTCCTATTCTTTCCGATCGCCAGTCTCTCTGTAAAACCATCACGTGTTACCTTAGCTGATTGGTTCTATCACCAATGTTACTGGTTTGGGTTTTATTCGTGTTACTTTTTCTCTTACTTTGGACTCTGTACTGCAAGTTCCTAGTTTTCCATTAAAGCTTAAGCCTTGTGTCTGTTAGTAAACTTACCAGGTCTTTGAATTGCTCTGTCACATTCTTCCCTAATAGTTGTCTGTTTCAAGATCTCAAGACAGGGAGGAAGATTGGTGGCGATGTTGAACGTGGTGGCCTATATTACTTTACCGATGATGTTCACCCAAGCTCTGTTTCTCTTCGGTCATCAGTGTCACCATATCAACATCATTGTTGTCCTGGTCATTCATCACTTCAGAACCTTAAAATGCTAGTGCCTTCATGTAGCCGTGTTGATGCTTTGCCATGTGAAGTCTGTGACTTTAGCAAACATCATAGAGTGTTTTTATCCTAGGGTTGAGAGTCGTGTGTCGCGTCTTTTTGAATTAGTTCATTTTGATATTTGGGGTCCAATGCATGTTCCCAACATTTTTTGCTTTCAGTATTATGATATTTTTGTCAATGATTTCTTTCGTGTTACATACATTTATCTTATGAAAGAGAGGTCTGAATTATCTTCTACTTCTGAGTCGTTTTATATGGAAATCAAAACCCAGTTTGATACTTGCATTCGCATATTTCATTTTGATAATGCCCATTAATATTTTAAAAATACTCTTTCTTAATTCTTTGATGATCAAGATATTATCCATTAGTCCTCTTATGCTTGGACTCCACAACAAAATGGAGTTGTTGAACTCAAGATTCGACATTTATCAGAAGTTATGCGTGCAATGTTATTTCAAATACAAGTTTCTAAGTCTTATTGGAGTGACGTGGTTCTTACCGCCTACTATTTGATTAAAATAAATACAAGTTCCTAAGTCTTATTGGAGTGACGCGGTTCTTACCGCCTGCTATTTGATTAATCATATGACCTCTACTGTTCTTGGAGGTCAGATACGCCATATGGTCTTGTTTCAAGGTCGTCCCCTCCACTCATTACCACCTTGGATTTTTGGGCGCACGTGTTATGTCCATTCTTTAGATCCTGACCGGAGCAAAATCGTCCCTCACTCCATTAGGTGCATTTTTCTTGGTTACTCTTGGACTCAGAAACGGTACAAGTGTTATTCTCCATCTTTACAGCGTCATTTTGTGTGTGCTGATATCACATTTAATGAGTCACTCCCTTTTTATTCGGAGTCTGTCACTACCAATGATCAGCTTGCATCTAAGTCTATGTTTCCAAATAATTGTCCCGTGATCCCAGTCATGTACTGGTTCTCCACCAAAACCTTTGCAGGTGTATGCTCGTCGTCCCAAAATTCAACCAGTGCCATCTCAAGCTAAGCCACCAGTGCCATCTCAGCTAGCACCATCTCAGCAAACAACCCGACTTTCGCCCACTGCTCTGTCTTCCCCTCCATTGCGGGATCCAGACAATCTTGATCGTTCTATGTCCCACTGTAAAGATATTCAGTCATGCACTATACATCCTATTGCTCAGTTTGTTTCCTATAACCATCTGTCACCATCCATTCATACTTTTACTACTTCGGTTTCTCCCGTTTTTGTTCGTAACACTGTTCAGGAAGCCTTATCTGCATCTGAGTGGCGGAAAGAATGGAGGATGAGTTGTCTGCTCTTCATCATAATGACACTTGGCAATTGGTTTCTCTTCCTGCTAGTAAAACTACTTTTGGGTGTCGTTGGGTATTCACCGTCAAGTATCATCCGGATGGCATTGTTGAGCGGTATAAGGCCCACCTTATGGCCAAAGGCCATACACAGACATATGGAGTTGATTATGCAAAGACCTTTTCCCCAGTTGCCAAGATAAACTTTGTCCGGATTCTTATTTCTCTTGCTGCTAATCTAGGTTGGCCCTTATTTCAATTGTGGATGCCAAAAATGCCTTCTTACATGGTGATCTGCTTAAGGAGGTCTATATGGAGCAACCTCCTGGTTTTGTTGCTCAGGGGGAGCGTTCTCGGGTTTGTCGTCTTCGCAAAGCTTTATATGTCCGAAGCAGTCCCCTAGAGCTTAGTTTTGTCGATTTAGTGATGCTCAGCTGCAGTTGGGTATGCGTCGATCCCATTTGGATCACTCTGCCTTCTCTCTTCAGTCAAAGCATGGGAAAATAGTGTTGATTTTGTATGTAGATGATATCATTATTACTAGAGGTGATCAGAAAGGTATTAATGAGTTAAGGCAGTTTTTACAGCGTCAGTTCATACTAAAGATTTAGGTGAGTTGCGGTATCTTTCGAGTATTGGGGTTGCAAGATTCAAGGATGAAATTAGTTTGTCTTAAAGTCTCAACAAAAGTATGCATTAGATATTCTTGAGGAGACAGGTTTATTGAGAGCAAAACATGTGGAAACCCCAATGGATCCTAATGTGAAACTTCGTGTTGATTGGGGGGAAATATTTTCTCATCCAGACCGCTATCGTCACTTAGTTGGTAAGTTGAATTATCTTACCAATACACGTCCTGATATCTATCTCTTTCGTTGTCAGTATGGTACGTCAATTTATGCTAGCTCCTTATCTTCAACACTGGGAAGCTTGTTTCGTATTGTGAAATATCGTAAGGCTCATCCTGAACGTGGTCTGTTTTATCAGTCTAATGATCATTTGCGAGTTAAAGCCTTTATCGATGTTGATTGGAAAGGATCACCATCTGGGTACTATACTTTTGTTGGAGGCAATTTGGTCACATGAAAAAGCAAGAAACAAACAAAGCTCGCAAGGTCCAACGCATAAGCAGAGTATCGAGCCATGGCACACATCTTGTGAGATTGTGCGGTTAAGAGCTTTACTCACAGAGTTAGGTTTTGCTGTGGAGTTACCTATTCCTATGTATTGTGATAATCAAGCGGCAATACATATTGCATCAAATCCAGTATTCCATGAGAGAACGAAAGATAATGAAGTTGATTGTCGCATTGTTCGTGAGAAGATAGATGGTGGCGTATTATCTACTCCATTTGTTTCTACAGGAGCTCAGTTGGCTGATATTCTTCACCAAACCATTGTTTAAACCGCATTTAGAGCTTTTATGTAACAAGCTGGGATTTTGTGATATTTATTCTCCAACTTGAGGGGGAGTGTTAGAGTAGCTTATTAGTGCTTATTAATGTTTGTCCCACATTGGCTAGCTAAGTAATCTATCTAGTCGTCTCATAATATAAATAAAGGTTTCATATGTTAGGGTTGATTAACATGCTATAAACTTTCTCTTATCTCTAATAATAGTTTTTAAGCCAAAATTGGACAGAAAGCAAACTCCCACAAGACACGGTAGAGAGTTGAAGAAAATTCTTCAAGATTGTATATTTTTCCCCATTGTTCGTTTGTGGCTAGAAACTGAAGGTCTAGTAAAATGTGAATCTGACAAGTGGGTTTCAAAGAAAACATAATTACATGGAAGTACTGAAAACTCCATTCTTGAGTGCCCGTGCCCTTTATGAAATTGTTAAGGGAGGTAGACAGCATGCAGACCTAATCTTTAGTGCAAATTTCAAAAGACAATTTCGACATAAGATAACCCTTGGTTGCAGCAGATACTACAGATAATTAAAGAAGAAGGCAGAACAGACAATGGAGCTTGTGAACTTTTTCAAGAGACCATTCGATACTTCCACATAAAAACACAAGGTACCACTAACTCTCAATCTGGTACTAATTCAGGAAACTTAGGGCATGCAAAATAATTATCAAAAAGGTATGAAAATTGTGTATGAAATATTGAATAATGAATGCCTAGAGGCAACCATATTTCTGGAAAAAAATTGTGTCCACCACAAAGGATTGTAGTTTGCAGTAAAGTTCTATCTGCGTTAATTATGTGCTTGATGAAAGCGGTGACCATGAGCCTTACCGGCAACAAAGCCCCTTTTCCCCTCCTCTTCAACTACACTCCGTAGAAGGGGGACACAGGAAGCTGCAGGACGCAGTGATAAATTTCGTTGTTTAAACCAGACAATCAATCACCAGTTCAACCCCGCTTCAGCGAGTGCAAAATTTAAACAAGTAAAACAGATAGGAAATGGGAAAGAAATCAATGAAAACGGGAGAAGGCAATTCCGGCACCAATGGATGGATGCACATTGAGTGTTCACGACAACTAAAACTACAAGCAAACAATAAAGGAACAAATGCAGAAAAACTAATCTTTCATATATCTAAAAGGATCTTGTAAGAACAATACATATGAAGTACAATTGTATCTAGAATGCACCTGATATTTACTTGCACCAAGATCTGAAAAAACTTGCTTTGTTAGCTCAGCAAGGAAACGACCTGTTTTACAGTAGAAATGATTTAACCATATTTTGAAGGGAAAAAACATACAAGGAAAAGAATGACAGGAAAAGAGGAATGAAATTAAGGTGAATTGAACTATTATTGTAACTCAGTAAAAATGCACATAAGGAATGTCCTAAATTGGGAGTTGTGTTCAAATTAAATCATCTTTTATCTCGTTTCCCAGACTCCCAGCCTGTTTCTTCATCGGATTTTACAGTTTGATATCAATTGGCAAATAAGACAATTTCAAGTATAGAAGTATATACTACAGAGTAGAACATAAAGAGAAGAATTAACTGTTTAGCAAAAGCCATGGACTCCACAAACGAACAAGCCAACAATAAACTTGAGAATGTGGAAATAATGAGGCTGTGGTCATATACAGATGATATCGTAAATAGAAGACCATATGAGACGTATGTAACATGGTTTATCAATGTTAGTTATTACTATTAACGGCCAATCCCCAATTGCATAAATGCCTGCAGTGTGTTTCTAACTGTACTAGCCAAAGCCTAAGAATTATATTCCTTCAAAAAAAAAAATTTAGACATGGATAAACTATGCGAGTAGCTTTTCAGAGCATTTAAAGTGTTAAGTCGAACACAATGTTCAAAACCAACATGATCCATCCACAGCAGTACCTCTGTGGCATAGGCAAATAGGTTGACCCCAAGATTCTACAATCACAGTTACTCCCACCAAATGGAATTGTTAACACAGCTGCAACCACCTCTTTCAACCCATCTAACTGTGATATGGAACTGGAAGGAGTACTCCATGGGCCCCACAAGCTATTCGCATATGATCCGGGAGGATATTGATTTATGTTATCATTATCTATTCAGATGTCAGGATTTTTTTAAATAGTTTTGGTTAGGAGTTATCCTGTTTAGGAATCTAGATCCTTTTGTTATCTTTTCAAGAGCCGATTTAAAGGACTCTGCTTTTTCTATTCTGGCATTTTTATGAAATATACCAGTTTGATTATGGTTTGGCACGGGGAATATCATTACTTCCTTAGGCACATGAATATCTAGGGGTCCTTAGGCATAGGCATGCCTAGGGTTTTATCTTCATTTATTTAATTTTGTTAGTCGTCTTGCATCAACTTTGGTATCAGAGCAAGCATCGATCCCCATCATCGTTTTGTTTTCGATAATTTCCCCCTTCAGCCATCAAAAATAAATAAATAAATGAACAAGAAGAAGAAAAGAGGAGAGAAGGGGGGATATATGAGCTGCAAGAAAAATGTATTTGTTCAACTCTATCATGCTCAAATCTGTATTGAGATCAAATCGGACTTCATCTCAGCCAGCGTCAAGCACTGCTCTCGTCATCTCCCAACATTGATCCCAATATTGCAACCTGCGATTTATCACTACTCACATTATCTCCCAACATTTGAAATAGATAAGTCCATAACCTTCAGCGCCCACTAGACCAAGCCCCTCCATACAAGCCCAAATCATTCCCCTATTTTACTAACCATCAACAGCCATAATAAGTACATATCTCCAAGCCGCCACCAGTCCACCAACTTTATTAGTATACAGTGCTATCCACCAACCTAACTTTACACCGACCCAGTCCAACAAATTAGCCCATTCACGCAACCCAAATTCGGACCCATCTACCCTCCCACCGCTGCACCCCACCGTCACGTGTCCCCCCAGTCACTCCACTGAAGCACACTCTTGCCATGTCATGCCACTGTGCGACAACCATCAGCCAATAGCAGCAGATCATTGGGGGATCAAATTTGATCTTACGAAGGTACTAGGGCTTAAATTTGATCTCTCGAAGGTAGTATTTCCCATAGAAGTTCAGATTTCTCCTCATTCAAAGAGAGACCTTTGTTAATTCTACTAGAAGGTCAAAATTAGTGCGAAATTAGTGGGCTTCTTGTTCTCAATCCATTTCTCCCAATAACCTGAAAATTTAGTTTCTATGGATGATCTTGCGCAACTCATTCATGAAGTGTCATGTAAAGTCGACCAATACAATACTCAGTTCGAATCTCAATTTCGTAGAATCAAGGGACACCTTAGACAGTCTCCTCCACATTGTGAGTAATTTTCACACATTTGCTTACTGTGGGGAAAGAATGTGCAAACTTGTTAGGGTAAATTACATAATAAACCCTAGAGTTTGCTTTGAATCCCAAATTCAACCCAGGATTTTTAATTTTAACAACTTAAACCCTATATAGTTCCAGACGTATCACAATCTCACTCCTCCATCTATCTCCATTGGCAAAACTAACGGGGGAGCCATTCCTTACATGGTTACAACAAGACACATCCCAGAGAAACCTAGGGCTTTGCATAAAAATGGAACGAACTTCACATCAGAGGGGGAGAAGAAGCTTGAAAAAAGAAGATAAGGAGGTGGATCAAGAAGAGGCTCCCTGATGCCTCGCAGCTGTAAGATCCACAGCACTTCCACAACATCAAGATCATCATCCTTTGCAGTTTCGTCACCATCCTCATCCTTTGCGGCTACGTCGACCTCAACCTCAACACCTCCAAATTCGATATTGTAAACCACATTAAACCTCATCAAATGAACCAACCAAATCCTCGCCCAGATCTAATATGAGTATAATCCCCACTAGAGCCCCAATTACCCAACCTTAACATCATTTACACTTACATTTTGGGCCCCTCAAATCACGAATTAGGATGATGAGAGAGAGATTTGGCTTTGATCGAAACCTCAATTCCCCGCACTCGATATAAAGCTGAAATTGTACTCCTAAGATTGTGTTTCATGGCTAATTTGGATAAAGAGCTAGTTGGATACTGGGTGAAACTGACTTTGATTCAACCGTTGATGTTGTCCTACCCAAAAGTGAACTAGATTTGGTGGATAGAAAATGACGCCTTGTTTACTGATATGGCATTTTGAAATACCGAGCACAATTTGGTACTACATGGGTACCCTAATATGTTTTTCAATCACAAATTGGGGATTGCTTTGAACACTAGAAGTGTTCTGTTAAGAAATTGCTGGGTTCGCTTGATGCATGGGCCCCAATTGGTCACAAGGAGCTTATTAGGGATGAGGCTGTGAATCAAGCACTTCATGACTATGTTTACTCGCACTCCTTCCCTCCCTAGAATAAGCAGTATTCCATTCATATGACGATTTGGGGCTTTTATGGGAGCCTAGGCTATCTAACAGGAGATGGATGGAGGAGTGAGATTCTGATCCGCATGAAACTATAGCGTTTTAAGTTGCTAAAATTAAAAACCCATGGTTGAATTTGGGAGTTGTAGCAAACTTTGGGATGTATTATGTAATTTACCCAACTTGTTATTGATGGAAGTTTCCCCATGAATGTGGTGTCTAAGAGCATCCTCAATGGCCTAATCAAAATTAGATAGCCAAAAGTTGTCACATCAGCTTTTGGTTATCGATTTAAAGGTTGTTAAAGTCAACAATGTCAAGTTCCACATTGGTGTTTTTCATATAAAACAATGGACTCCCCCATTACTTTTCAAACTTGGATAACCAAAATGCCACATCACTTTTTTCTAAGTACAAAAAAAAGTTTTTGAAATTGTTTTTATTACTTTTTGAAAACAAATCAGTTTTTCAGAATAAAACAGTTTTTAAAAAAAAAATTAAAAACAGTTTTTCTCGGGGAAAAAAAACAGTTCTGAAAAAAAAAACTTCGAAAAACACAGCTTTGACAAAAAAAAAAAGTTTTTCAATATAATCTTTTGAAAACATTGTTGAGACAGAGAGAATGTTTTTTGTAATAATGGGTGTACTTGATTGAGTAGATGTGGGGTTCACTAAATTTGGGTTGTTGGTAAAAGGTTGCTAGTTTTGATTAGGTGCTAAGAGGTTGCTAAGTTTGGTTATTCCAATGTGAGCATTTTTTCGAACAAACATTGCTAATCTTAGAAACCTTTTAGTTTTGATTAAGCGATTAAGGATGCTCTAAGTCCTGCACTAAAAGAGGAAACCTTGCCACTAAACTACACCCACAAACATATGAGATAACTTGGGAAAATAATTCTACTTTTCTAGTATCAGAAAGATGTCTAGTGCCAATTAAAATGGGTAATCTGTATTTCGAAACTGTTTTATTGTGATATCCTACCCCTAGATGTTGGTCATGTCCTTCCTGGACGTCCTTGTATAAGTGGTGTTCATGCGAGTAAAGTGCTTGACAAAGATTGTCATATTTGGTATAATGGTAGATCGATCTTACTCAATGGTCAGAAACCTCAAACAAGTGATAAAAAGGCCCCAACCTGATTCTTCCTCAGATGCCTATTAAGCAAGCCCTCAGCATTGTGTCCAAAGGTGAGTCGTTTTCTACGAATCGTGATGAGTTCAATTGTCACGACAATGAACCCTTAACGCACGATTCAACATGTGAGAGTTCTAGTCTATGCATCGCTTCTGATATCCTAGGCCTAAATATACATAAAAGCAATCATGTTCTCCCATCAATTCAATTCCCTGATCTTGCTTGTGTTTATCATAATTTGGACCTTCATGCATATTTACTTGATTTCTCATTGAATACAAGTATTAATCTAATTTTTTTTGTGGACAACGTATTTCCTAGCCGGGACGTCTTGGCACCCCTTTTGTCACTTGCAGTTGTTCAGACACATGAGAGTGCTTGACCCGTGACATCAATAGTAATTTCTTCGTGACGTTCTTCTCAAAGCATGGTCTTGTTCTTGGATATTCTCAAGGTTTTAGCAATGGACCACAATTCTAACTCGCTGGAGTCAAGTTCTTCTCAGCAAAGGAGAAATGATAGGGAACAGGAAGGAGTACTCCATGAGCCTCACAAGCTATCGTAAATGATCTGGGAGAAATATGGATTTATGTTATCATTATCTATTTAGATGTTAGTATTTTATTTAATAGTTTTAACTGTTATTTTAGGAGTTATCATGTTTGGGAATCTGGATCAAGTTTATCCTTTTGTTCTCTTTTCAAGAGCCTATTTAAAGGACTCTACTCTTTCTATTCTGGCAGTTCTATGGAATACTATATGAGTTTGATTATGGTTTTGATATAGGGATATCATTACTTCCTTAGGCAGAGGGATGTCTAGGAGTCCCTAGGCAAAGGTATGCCTAGGGTTTATCTTTATTTATAGGGAAGTTGTTAACCATAAAACTGTTTCAAAGTACAGGAGCCTATCTACTGGTACAATAAGCTCTGTTGCGAAACAGTTATAATAATATCAAGTAAACAGAGAGTGACACGGCATAACTTTCCTAAAGATTTATCTTCTGCATATCGCCGAATAAGGAAACAAGCTAGACATACCCTGGATAAGGTTATCTTGCTTCAAAAAAATCTCCCTTAGCCTACTTTGACCACATGGATTATACTTCAAGTTGAATTTGTCAAAACGATGAAAGGTGCTCTTGTCCGCATGAACGTCTAAAAGGTCAACATTCAGGTCATACCTGTGTGGAGAAAAGCAAAAAATAACTATTCTGTTTCCCAAGCATCTCAAAACAAGTCAAACTCAAAATCAAAAAAGAGTTTGATGATGATAATGATGACGACGATGACAAGGGCGAGGACAAGTATAAGGAGGATGATACTCATATATGTGCATGAAAAGTTCTAGAGGACTAGCTCATTACCCAGTCAGATCCAGGCTCTCGAAGACCTCTTTCAAGGTCAGATACGTTCCATCTCGAAATATTACAACCTGAAAAGGGGAAAAGAAAAGAAAAATGAAAGCTTCAGAAAAAAGTCAACTTGAAAATCCTATCATCTTCAAAATAGCGATTCCTATCATTGATTTAAGCAAACAAATTCTCATATGGCTAAGTAAGCAAGGACATGCTTGTATTTAGTATGTGTCTAGTTCAATAGTTTCTATGTGGCTCTGAACTTTAAAAATATCATTTGGCTAAGTAAGCAAGGACTTGTTTATATTTAGTATGTGTCTAGTTCAATAGTTTCTATGTGGCTCTGAACTTTAAAAATATCATTTGGCTAAGTAAGCAAGGACTTGTTTATATTTAGTATGTGTCTAGTTCAATAGTTTCTATGTGGCTCTGAACTTTAAAAAACATATGGAGTCCAAAATACACCACTCAAAACTTTTATAAAAACAAGCAGGAAAACCAAAAGCCTGCACTAAGAAGCATGAACAGATAGATCGACAATATCACCTCATCAGGCTCCTTCCTTAACTTTGACTTTATGAACCTCAGAAGATGTTTCTGGTTCATGCATGCAGAGTGATGAACATGGGTATCAACTTTCCTGACATTGTAAAAGTCACGGTGTGGTGCACTTTTTTGAGCTAGGAACTCCCTATCCGCATTAAGCATCAAATGAAGATTGAATTTCTGCATGGATGTCCAGATGAGCATTACATCAAACATCATACCACTATTTACAATGTAAGATAAAATAAAATAGCTTTTATTTAGAAGTGGCAGGAAGGTAATGGATTTACTTGTTCCAAAAGACCCAGCCGATGATGGCATAATGTTCGGATATTCCCAGCTGCTATTACTTTAAGAATATGATGCAAGTCAGTGAAAAATCTTGTGGCATCAGCAACAGGGAAAAGCTTCTCTTTTGCTGGGAGAAAAACCAAATATTAGAGAAGGACCCTCAATCAAACAGGAATGAAAAATTCATGCTTAACAGGATGGACAAAGCCATAGCAACTTACAATCCTTATTTGCATAAACATGAACTACTCCATCTTCCATCTGAAAATAGTGCTGCAAGAGAACTTTAGCATGTCATTCACCAGAAAACTAAGGAGGTCAACAACCCATGTACTTTGTACCTCATAATTTACGAAAGACCTACAACATAGAATTAGAAGCATAAACTTACATCAGATTTCCCCTCGGGAGTGTAATCAAATGGATTTGGGTTAGGCTTCGGGGTACTTGGATCAGATATTACTTCTTTCTCCCATGGAGTAATAGCTTCCCTAAACACATAACTTTGTCGCAGTTCAAGGCAAGCTTGTAGAGTCCTATAGACATCCACTTCCTCGAGTGATGGTTCATCTAATAAAAAATAGAGGGAAACAAATAAAAACAACTAAAATTTAGGCCTCGAGATGCACAGGAAACTATGAGAAAGATGAGTTCTGTTCATTCCACAAATGAATTGAACATCAACAATTTTCAGTCAAACATATAATTAATTGGTTCCACACTAAACTAGCAAGGAAATGATCTGCAAATCCTCAAAATATATTAGAACATCATTCAACTCCAAAAACACAGCTTGAGGATTTCATGCTCTGGGCCTTTAGTTGTCACTGTCACCACAACACATGCAGGTGGGAAATTTACAAGCATCTGGAACCCCAAGTTTCATAGGCATAAAAGCAAAAAAGAGAAGCGCGAGTGATGAAAAGAAAGACATGCAAAGATGACAAAAGGTCGAAGAAGATACCATTCGGGGCAATGTTAAGCCGTACAAAAGTTTCATGCTCTGGCTCCTTTCTGAGAATATCTGCCGCTACCGGATCAGGCTGAACACCATGCAGGTCACCAGATACACTATGAGTACGGATCATACTTGATGCAACTATAGGTATCTGCTCACCATTGGCGTTATTGTGGTTTGGTAAATCCTGGAACAGGCTATTACTCTCTGGACCCTGTGCATCACAATGTTGCTCATAAATTCAGGAACAAATTGGCATCTTATTGAAAAGCAGTAAAAACAACGTCAGCTGTAACAATGACATATAGAAGGAGTAAGCAAGATTCATGACAGAGTGAAATTAAAAGTTGTACAAATACATCATCCAATAGAATCCTTAGCAATCGAAGCGAAAGAGAGAAATTAATTAAACTTACGGCATTTCCATTCGTATGAATATATGTATTCAGTTTAGAATCATCAACGATATTATCTTCGTCATCTGATCCTTCTATGCTCTCAAAAGCACTAGCACTAGCAACAGGAGACTTGGGAGAAGTTGGTCTATGCCCAGCTCTTTTGGTTGAATTCACATGGCCAGGAGATTTCCCTAAAACACAATGATGTTATTGTAGAGCCAAAATAATCTTACCACCAAAAATATATTATCTTTTCTGAAAACAATTACGTACTGCCAGAAATACCAGAAACTAAAAAACACACATCCTATGTACAAGGAAATACAAGCTCATCTAAACAAACTGGTGTCCAGACTCCAATCTATTTCGAGCAGGTAAATAGGTGACGAGTGGTTTCTGACATCCTGCTCAATCTAGGGCACAAATATCAGCTAAACCGTGAGGCTAAACTGCTAGTTGCAATTGAAGAACATTTTGTTTGACTGTCAAGTGTTGTCAGCCAACTAAATGCTAACCATGTTATTCTACGCGGGATTGCTGATTTACTGGAAAGTACTGAATATGGTATGTTTGTGTGTGTGTGCGTAGATTGCGAAACTATCCACAAAAAATATGGAATTGGTCTCGCATTCGCATAACATGTTTGCATAAATCAAACAACTAGCCGCAGGCTATTCAATAACCCTCAACGAAAGAAATGGTAAAAAACACATCCAGGTCCCAGAAGGAAAGGGGGTGAAATTAAGCAGTAAAAAAGTCCAAGGACTAGAAAATTGAACAAAATTCCACCATACGATGGCTGCCCACATGATCCTACCTACATTATTCCAAGTTCTATAATAAGCCAAACTCCAGTCACAGAAAGAAGAGGCATCATGCAAGAAACCTGATTCTTCTTAATAAAATAGTCACGAGTTCCTGCATAATGTGGAAAATTGAACAAAGGATTTCCAGTGCACAATTGGAAAGCATTTGATTAAGTAGTCTCCCTTCTATCAGCACTAAAAGAAGTCATTTTTACTAATCCCATATTTTCTGGAACAGGGAATTAAAAGCCAAAAAAATTCCCTCTTATAACTTTTTTTGTCCATACAACTAAAGCACAAGTTCAAGCTTTTCCTTCATTGTGCATGAAAATTAAGCTAGTTTGGTGCTTGCTTCTGCATCTTAACTTCTACATAAGCAATCCTATCAAGCAAAATTTATCATAAAGCTATAGAAGGGACAACCTAATTACAAAAGTATACACATCTGCTGGTTTTCAATGTCAGTGCTCCTCTTGACAAAAAGGGAAAAATCAAAGCCTGCACTATTGCACTATTAGAGATCAAATTGAAGCTATAGTGGCAAGAAATAGTTGAAAGAACCACTGCACGAATAGGTGTGCATCCAATTATACTCAGACCTCATTCTACCTTTAACTACACAGAGCACAATGGCAAATCAAACCTGGGATGCACTCAATTATATGCTCTCGGCAATCGCCTACCAACCCCTACTTGGTTGGAGCAGAATGCTAGACTTTTCCAAGGTACCTATGAGGACACAAAGTTGTTATGCCAACAATGGGTCATTTGCATTACCTTTCTCTCTCTAACACCTTTCCCTCTTTTCCTACAAAAAGCTACTTTTGTTGTTGATCAAGAAAGGACTGTTTCCTGGGCGCCTGTACTCAGGCAGAATATTTCAATTTCATTCCGATATACATGAATCCCCTGCTGGCTCCAATTTTCGATCCGTAAGTCTAGCTTAATTATGGTGGTTTCCATTCCAAAAATCCCATTAGTATACAGCCAAATGGACAAAAGTCTAGAACATGGCCATGATGAAGTATGGAAGTGCTTAATCAGGGCTATATAGCAGTTGTGTTCGCAATTGTCTCAATTAAACATGTTTTTGCTCAGGTATAACATTTATTTCCACTACAAATACAACATGACAAATCACATAAATCCCTTTCCTCACATCAATGTTGATGCGTGAAGTAATGCTCAAATAAGTATGAGAATTGGCTGCAGCCCAATGGCAACAACTGATGCTTAGTCAGCTCTATATACCAGTTGTACTACCGATAATGGATGGTCCGGTTGACAAACGTTTTTGCTGCACTTGTACGCAGTACTAAACATTTGCAATTAATTTTATTCCACTTTAAGTGTAATAAACACATAAATCCCTTCGGTCACTCCAATTTATAATACAAAAGTCATGCTTCAACAAGGGTATAAAACCAGTACCAAAAACAAAGGAAAAAAAAAAAAGGGTACATAAGGTTCCGTTCTAAGAATGCCAATTCCCTACATAACATTGGTAAGAACTTAATATTCGGCATCATAATAGCTGTGGTTACACCAACACCCTCATTTTTCACAACAGTCTCAGAACATTTTCATTCATCACTCTCCTGGCGAGAAGTCTGACATATACATACCTTCAGGAAGCGTGTGGAGCCTCGGCAACCCAGCCGGAATGACATCGACGTGAAACGGACCGTTTAACCGCCTCTCGTCGCCGCCACCGTCGCCGTGTCCGCCGGAAATACCGACGACGTCCGGCAACGACGTCGATGCTCGCCGGTAATTGCCGTTGGCCTTTCTCCGGCCGTGGCCTCGGCCGCTGCGCTTCTCCGCGAATTTCTTGAAATGCTGCGGCGAGTCGCCGTCATCGGCGGCGGCGCCGTCGTCTCCTCTCTCCTCTGTCCCTCTCCACCGCCTTGGCGAACTCCAAAAGCTGATTTAGGGTTTTACGGTGCATAAAGTAGGCTGAGACAGCCACGAAGGAGGCTCCGACTAGTGCCGCCATCGCTAGATGAACGGCGTATGCGTCCATAGCTTATTACTCTCTCTATCTCTCTCTACACTGATACGGTATATATCTATATATGCCTCTGTAGTGGAGTGGGGAAACCCTACCAAAGAATAGCGTAGAGAGAGAGAGAGAGAGAGAGAGAGAGGAGTATTGTAGGAGCAGCAGTAGTAGACGAGAGTGGGAGAGCTGTGTCTGTTTTATTCGGAAGAGGTGAGGGTTGATGGCTCATTTATAGGGGGGAGGAGAGAGAAGGTAGGGACATATTCGCTTCGCTTATGCGTTTTGGACTCTCCCTCTCTCTCTCTCTCTCTGTGGGCCTGTCTGGGGAGAAAGAAATCAGAAACGTTGGTGATTTGGCAAATTTGAAAAAATTAGTTTTTTGGTTTTTTTCATTTTGTTTTTATTAAAAAAACCTGTATTTATTAGTTTTGCGTCAAGATTTTGTAGTTTCTGGATTGATCTTGTCGAGACGAATTCAAAGAGTATAAATTTATAGTCAAAAGTAATAGTTTTTTTAATAAAGCCGAAAATAAATCAAATTTTTTATTATTTTTCGTCTTTATTCACAAAACTTTAAGTTTGGTTAATAGTTTTATACTTTTTAGATTCCTCTCGTCGAGACAAGTGAAAAAACCACAAAAAATAGACCGAAAACTAACAAATGCAACAAAAAAGAAATTTGAATAAGGACCAAAAAAAAAAAAAACCAAAAAACTAGTATTTTCAAATTAGCCCCATTTATCTTTCCAAATTTTGAGAAAAGATGCCATTTTCGTATGTGATTCTTATTCGGAGGATCTTCACATACTAAAATTTACCAACACTGTTACATATACTAGAGAATTTGAGCCACTCATTCCTAACTTTCTAGGTAATTTCTAAATAGTGTTTTTTGATATTTAGCATTTCTCCAAATTTACCGTCAATATCCCCTCATGTGATCACTTCCCCCATTTGATGCCTTATTCCATGATATGTTTGGAAAGACATGATTGAGAATGTGATATCATACTTCCATGATTTCAATCTTTGAACAATAATGATACATGTACAACAAAAATCTTCAACACACTATGTGAGTGTGTTGAAGACTTGTTAGAGTTGGTTGTTGTACATGTATCGTTTTTTTTATGTTTGAAAGACGCAAGAAACAGAAATGCAAGTCGTGATGACATATTGAACCAGGAATCTAATCCTTCATTTACCTCAGGCTGTGTTTGGATGACCAGAATCTTAAGTAGGTATAGGAATATGATTACCAGGAATCAAATTCCTAGAAATTTTCTTGGGTAAGAATAGGAATATGATTACAGGGAATTGAATTCCTAGGAATTAGATACCTGGAGGAATGACATTTCGGTGTTTGAATTAATTCAGTGATCTTACATGGGAAACAATTATTTTGGAAATTTTATTAAATTTGTCAGCAAGAATCACATGGGGTAAGGGAGGGATTAGATTCACACGGGGTAAGGGAGGGATTAGATTCCCACTCAGTCTAGGAATGTGATTCCTGATTGAATTTGTCAGCAAGAATCACATTCCTATTCCTGTCTCTGTCAAACGTCGGAATTAGAAAAGTCTGGAATCACATTCCTGTTTCTGTCTGTTCCAAACGTTGGAATCATGGGTCGAAGGCATCACATTCTCATTCCCCCTTGAGATTACTGCCATCCAAACATAGCCTAATCATAGCCTAATCTGAGATTATGGCTCTCAATCATTAAAAAAGGAAATTTGATTTTGATAAATTTCCAAATTAATTGTTTATTGCATAAGATTACTAAACTACTAATTCAAACACTGGAATAAAATTACAGGCATCAATAGTAATCATATTCCTATTCCTACTCAAGTAAATTCCCAGGAATTTGATTCACAGTAATCATATTTTTATCCTTACTCAAGATTTTGGTCATCTGAACATAGCCTATGTGATAAAAAAAAATGAGAATAATCACTATCCTATTTCACAATCCAAGCCATTCATGTAGTAGGTCCATGCCAAAAATCAAGTGTATTAGGAATTGTTGAAAGTTAGATCTAATTATTTTTTTCTAATGAGAAACAAATGATCGACGTCCGGCCGGTCATTCCTCTTACTAAAAATCGGCTTTGTTCAAATGGATACCAATGTCCGATGAGCTTGATTTTTGCACATCAAGACTTACAAAATGAGTTGTTATGTTCGCCAAATGGAATTTAGTCGGTTCTGTTTTGCATCACATGAGAGGATCTTGAATTGATTTTCACACTCCTCTTTTAAAGTGCAAATGATAAATTTTGGAGCATAAGAACTAATTTTCTTTTTATTTAACAAAATTAAACTCACAGTAGTCTTAACAACGATTATGTAAAAATCAGGTTGAATATCAATAAAGGTTACAATGAACGATTAATCGTCCATAGTTCTTAACAAGGAAAATTGCTCTCTCTGTTCCAAATTGTTGGCCACTTTTGGAAATTCCAATTTTTAAAGCAGACATGCAATAACTGCATTCAATAAATGCTTTCACATTAAACAGTTTCATTAAGTTTCATCAATGCCCTTATATTTCAACTTTTAAATGAAAATGATGATTGTTGTTAAAAGGATTATTTTGAAAGATTGAATAAGTTTTTTTTTTTTTGACTTTTCAAAGAGAACTAACAATTTGAAACATCTCAAAATTGTATAAGTGACTAACAATTTGGAATGGAGGGAGATTTGTTTTATTGAATACTAATATCTGCTCGATTATGAATTGAAGAAGTGCATATTAACACTTACAACATGATTGACTTGAATTATTGAATAAGATCACGGTGAATCCTATTTTATATCACAAAAGAAATTATTTGTTCGCTATTACAAAAAAAAAAAAAACCATATTAATTGCATCAAATGATTCAAGTAAATAATTGTTTTATATGATCAAGAATTCAAGATAGTATTATGTCCGACTTGGTGCACATATTTATGTCATTTTGGGGTCGAAAATGATGAAACTATAATACATTTCCCTTAAGATATTTCTACTTCTAAGTTTCTACAATACTATTTGAACGGTAAGGAAAATTTATGGTAGCTTGTCGAAAAAAAGAGCACATCATTCCAATTTATTAATTTCAAGATACTGTAATAAACTTTTAACTTCCTTCTTTTATTTGCCTTCTTGGATTTAAACTCATCTCTTTTATATGGGGGCCAAAAAAAAAAAAAAAACTGTACGCAGTCAAAGACAATTTTTGTAACTCCACAAGCAACAAAACAAAAATACATGTAAATATGTATCAAATTTATGAGAGTTTTCACCACAAAAGTCTTATCAAAACACCACAAGATCTTGGAGGAAAGGTACCACAAAAAATAGGGGATGTTGTGAAAGGTACCACAAATAATAGATCTGATCGAATTTATTAATCACGTTGATCTCGTTTAGTAGTAAATCACTGGAAAAGGGGAAAAAAAAAATTCAAGTTGAGATTCACTTTCTTGTGATAAACAAAAGTTCTGATAAATAATTCACGAAGGAGAATTTTATTTTATTTTTTTCTTTTAGGTCCACGTGTTTTTTTTGGGGTAAAATTAGGTCCACCTGTTATTATTATCTTAGAAGGGGAGTGGAGGGGGCTATGCTTTTCATTATCCTTTACGAATGTGAATATGCTGAGTAGATATGTGGATAGGACACACGTTGTATCATGTATGGTAAGGTACTGATCAAAAGGAGGATTTTATTAGTAGATTATTTGCGTGGAACCTAGTTTAGTTCCATCTCAATCAAAGGGAATCTTCTAAAACTATAAACGTCAGGTAAATGAAAGAGATTATTTGACCAAACAATGGATGGGTGTTGTGCCTTGGCCTATAGGAATTAAGGGTGCGTTTGAAGTTAATAAATTTGTAATATTATTTAACTTTTAGTTACTTTTTGTAGTGTTTGTCATAAATTTTACTTCACATTGTTTGTTTTTCGAAATCAAAAAGTATAAAAATATTGAACAAAAAAAAAATCCATATAAGACGAAACTAAAGACACTTAAAAGATAGCCTTTTTTCACCTTTTCCATATTTCTCGTCTTTAAGAACTTCTTTTAACTTCAGTCTATATTTCTCGGAGTACTTTTAGATTCTTTTTGTCAAGATATCCTTGATAACAAGGATTGAGAATAGGAGCGTAGAGCGAGAGCAATTTAATTATCCTTTCTAGAAAATTATGTTACCTAGGTATGGAAAGGAATTGAGTAATGAGATCAAAACTATTTATGTTGTTGAATTCATCAGGTTAATTCTCCCCATAAAAGGATTGATAACAAGATCAAAACTGCTTATGGTGTTGAATTCATCGGGTTAATCCTCACTGCGAAAAACAAACATCAGAGACGTTATTTTTGATGAAATGTGCAATCTTTGCCACCAAAAAATCGGCTAAACACCATAAACTTACCTTTTTACACGCTCGAGCTTCAGGGTCTCGAATTTTACTTTTTTCATATTAGAAACAGCAAGCTGGATGTAGTCTCCCTTTGTACGTGAGTTTGAATCTTGTCCCAACCTTTTCTTTTTAAGTATTTTAAGTGTTTGTCAAAAAATAATTCCATTATAAGTACTCGAGCTACCATGTATTAAACCTATGTAAAAAAACAAGTCGAGAAGACATCTATGTCACTGAAAACAAAGGATGTTCATTTTTTAATGTAGACTTCAATAATGAGATACATAAATTATTCCATATTCGCTTTTAGTTAAAAAAAAATATATAAAATGACACTTGACAATCCTTCAATTTGATTGTACTGTCTACAGGATATGAGAATCGCATCCTTTTGTTTGCTTTTGAAAAATACTCTCCCTAAGAATGAAGATGTAGAATTAGGCGATCAGAAGTGTTCCAATTACCTCTTGTTCAACTTGCAGTTGCACTTGCTTATCCGAATTTCTTAGTTTTAAAATGAACATGCAATCAAGGAGTAAGACAGCCAATCATATTCGAATCATCCGATCTTTATCCCAAAGCTCAAAAAATGGCAACAATCATAATTCATATCTCTATTTCCCAATCCTTTTCGAAAGGTTCGAAAGTGGAAGAATCGTAATAACTACAGCAAAGCAGTTACACTTTTTTCCCCCAAAAAAATATGGAAAATTACAATAAAACTACAAAATACATGCCCAAAATACCAACAACTATATATAGTCTACAATTTATTTATTTTTTCTTGGCATTAATCGACAATTTACGACACAGATACACTAATCTCTTTTTTCTCATAATAATTAACCCCACCAATCAGAATCTTATTGTTAGTATTATTGGCATTTTTTTAGATTATGTAAAAACTTTCAAAGTATGTTTTTTGATCTTTTAGTATTTGGGTTTGGGGAGGTAGACCTGTAATTTAGAGTTTAGTTACTCTGCTCGAATGATCAAGATACACGGACAAACCAATGCCTTGCAAACCATTGTTCAAATCTGAAATTAGAGGTGTTGAGATGATCAATATTTTCTAAGGCATGAAAGGGTTGTAAAATTCCAGAGAGTGGTGTTTGTCGAGTGCCTCGAAGGCGTATGCGCGCGTTTCCATTTTGTAAGGATCGAAGACTAGCACTCGTTGAGCGCATGTGCGCCTCTCCTTAAAAGGAGAAGCGCTTTTGTAGCGCCTGCTTAGCACGTCTGGTGCCTCTAACCCTTCCCCATAATTTTGAAGCTCCGAAGCGCTTCGAGGTGCTTCTCGTGCTTTAGCCTACGTGTCCCTCTCTTATTGGTCTATCCTAGGGTTTCATACATGACACTATAAAATACATCTTTTTCACTCATTGAGGGTACAAATTTTTGTACTAGCCCACTTTAGAGAGAGAAAATCATTCCCTCTTATATTCTTGTGGGCTTGGTGCATCTTGAATGATCTAAACCTTGTTTTGATCATTTTGCTTGTTCAATCTAGTGTGATCTTTTCATACTCCATGGATTGACTCTAGATTGATTTGTTTTACTAAAAATCTTCATAAAAATCACATCTTTCATACATCATGATTTGTTGCATTCAAATCTACATGGGCAGATGATCTGGAGCCGTCTTTGATATGGAGATCAAGGGGTGTTAGGCTGGAAGAGGCTATGGAATCAATAAGGGGCTTGGAGAGCTAAATCAAGGTGTGGAGTTAGGTGTAGCTTAAGTCAAGTTGGTAATTCCTAATCTTGTATGCACTTGCTTTAACCTTTTGATTTATAGTAATTGGTAGATTAGGCAGTGGTTTTTATGCTTAGGATGTTTAACATTTAGTATCACTTTGTTAGTTTCAGGTTTATTTAGTTTTAATTAACTAGTTATATGAGATGTTTTATTTGGCAAGGGCAAAATTGGTATTAATAGAGCAAATGGACTAAGGTGTTACACAAAATACTAAAGTAGGGGAGCGCAGTGTGATTTCAAAGAGTAAAGGGGTGACAATGTGATTCAAGTAAAATCCAGGGATATCAATGAAATTTACCCTTATATATATTAATCCTCATGTATTTGCAACTTTGTAAGCAACTCCAACACTGCTAGGCAGAGTAGAGAGCCAAAAATATTAAAAAAGTACAAATTCTATTTTGCCTATTCACTTTTTCACACCACATTCCAACACTACTCTCTACTCGGCTAATAAGAGAGGCGAGGGGAGCCGGCTAGCTACATGTAGCTAGTGGAAATGAAAAAATGTAAAATAACTAGTGGAATAGAGAGCCTGTTGGAGTGAAGAAAGTGCTCTGGACTAGCTATTAAAACTAACAGGCTCCATTTGTGTGAGCCTCTTGGAGATGCTCTTCCATGTAGGGGACAAAAATCTTAAATTAGCGTCAATGCTTGTATTGCATTTACGGGTCAGATATCAAGATGAAACCAATCCAAGCAATCTTTCTGGAAGGAGGCGAGAGTATTTAATTTTTTAAAATATAAATCAGGTGTTTGGGCCAATTTTTGTACACATCGATAAATCTTGGCAGCTCAATTCCTTGGCCCACTTACGGGGAGAGCCTAATTAAAGTCGGAACAAACTTCGTATGGACTAGCCCCAAGGAAGAGTATTTAAATTACACATAATTCTTGGAACCGGGGGCCTTGTAGTGAGGGGACTCACTACAGGATGTAGTGTGCATCCGAGCTGTCCATTGCGACAATCAACGGTTCATATATGTTTTATATTTTGACCGGTAAGAATTCTTAACAAATTTGAACCATCGATTGCGAAGATCAACGGTCTCTACTACTCATTACACACCTACAGTAAAAAATGCTCACTATAGCCCCATTCTCATATTTCTTTTAAGAAAGGCTGCAATACCCCTGATGATTTAGGTGTGTACACGTGCACCCCTTGCCTTGAGTTCCTAGCCTTTTGCGTAAAAATTCACCTGTTTTGAATTCAACACTATTGACTACCGATTTAAAACATTTGGAGACAAATTCATAGAATGAGTGTTAAATTCTTAACGTTGTATGTGTTTTTGTCTTAATGCTATGTATTTTTAACCAAATGTTATGAATCTTTATACTCATTTTATGAATTTCTATAGACAATATTATGAGATTTTTATACAAAATTTTGTGAATTTAAAGCAATTCACTGCTGTGCATAAGGCACACAATCAATAAATGTGTGTCATAACATTACTCTACTTATATATGTTCTTTTTATAATTAGTTTTCTAGACAAGCTCGGACACAGCTCAACTAGCCCCAAGGGTCTGAAGTTTAATTACTTATTTTGTTGATAGTGAGAGTCGCACTTGCGAGCTGAGAGTTAACCCCCTTTTTGTTGTTATGCTCCGACTCGATCACGTAGGTCTTATTATAGCACTTAATCTTGCTTTGCAAAAGTCTGTTCCAATCCATTTCATTCACAATTGATAAAAGATTCATTCCGATTGATTATGATAATATGAGAGGATTAATCTAAATTTATTTATTGTTTATTTCCTTTTATCTATTGGACCAGCATCACATGCAAATTAATTGATAAAATACAAGATCAAATTAACTGGCCTGCTGGTCACTAGGAGTATATCCATTATATCTATCCCCAACAATACAGAGAAGTGTTCAATCCATCAGCCACAACAATGGATGATGTGTTTTCCAATAGACAAAGTCAGTTGGGACACATTCACATAATGGTCTTGGTGTTAAACTAAGAAAAGACATTGACATGAGACAAACTTAAACTATTATCTTAAGTATCTGTAATTGATACTTGAACAAAAAAATAAAGCGATTCAGATAAAGTATCTTTCTAGCTTTTTTCATTCTTTAAAGGAAAGATCTATAATTGTTTGAACTTAGCCTCTTTTGTTTAGAATATGACATTTGTAATTGTTTAATTTCATTTATTATCATCTGTTGACAGCACTAGCATTGATGATTCTATACTATATTTTTGTTTCTGTTGACACCGGGTTTTGCCCCACACTTTTGATCATAGTAAATCGACGACGTTGATACTTCCAGAGTAAAGACGATGGAATATCAAGACATCATAATTAGACGTTATGTATTTTCATGATCCGTATTGTGTCGAAGATGACAGAGAAATAATTGGGTCTTTATGGTCATGGTCTTGCGTTAAGTTTAAATTTTAGGGATATTTTTTTGATTTAAACTTTTTTTGACTTGGCGTAGATGCATTGAACGCTATATGAATCGAAAATTTGACCCAAGTAAAAATTTATTTGATATTATTTTATTGACCATGTGTACTTGGAATCGTCCTGTGCATTAGCACGGGTTGCCTTCTTGTTTTTCAAAAGTAGACCATGACTTATACATTAGAGAGAGAGAGAGAGAGAGAGTGAAAAATGGAATATTTGGAATTTGTACCATATACCTCGGTGCCGTGACACAAGGCATATTTCCACATTGGAAACTGTTTTGCTTCCTGCACATTGCACGTGGACAGGAAAAAAATGAAGGATAAAATGCTTTTAATTTTTGTTTGAACAACACAAAAATGCTGGATCGCAGAAATGATTTTGTGAATGAAAACTTTTCTTTCGTTAGCAAGGTCTTTGTTACGGAAATAGCATGTGTCCCAATCTTTCCATGCGGAGGTTGCGCATTCAAACTGATCCATATGGAATAGTTAGGGTACGTAATACCATTCACTTTCCCGTAACCATAGAAGTGGGTTCTTAGAAATCTATTATGCGTAGGTTTTAGAGGTGAGCATGGAATAGATTAGTTTGGTTTTCTAATAAACCAAGAGCCAAACAATTATCATCGGATTAAAATTTAGAGAACCAAACCAAATCATAAAATCCATAAAACCAAACCAATCGAAACCATCAAAATACAGTTTAATTTCGATTTTGAACCACTGTTCACTTTAAATTGAGATATCATCTCCATAAGCTATTTAAAGTACTTAAATATGTATAGAAATGTTAAACCAAAATTTATTTTAAAAACTTATTCTGTTAAAATCACAAAAAGTCATTAACATCAACCAACAAAAGAATACTTCGTAGAATGCCGGTAATTAGTAAAGGAATAAGGCCATTGAATAGAGTGTTAGATTAGGAAATTAGTTACCGAGCAAAAAGATTATAAAATCAATTGACAAAGCCCAAGCAATGTATGTTAAGTATATTGAAATTATAGGAATAGCTAGCCGAATACATTATCATATATAGAAGTTTAGGAACTAATCTTGAAATTGAAATAATAGGTTGGTGGAAATAGGAATAGAGTATTAGATTAGCAAAAAAAAAATTACCATGAAAAAAAATTTACCAGTGTATCTAAACAAATTCATAAATTTATATTATAATGTTCGGATTGGTTAGGAATGACACGATCAACATAAATCCGCAGACCAAACCATTTGACATGGTATCTTAATTTTTTAAAACCAAGACCAGACCACATTACTAAAAAACCAAACCAAATCATTCGGTTTGAATTAGATTCGCGGTTTGACAGTTATTTTGCTTATCCCTAATGGGTTTCATCATTTGATTTGTTCCGATTCATTTTCGGGGGCCAATATTTTCCGCACATCTTCCGCTTGCATGATCCGATATACTGAAGAACAAGATGATTAAAAAGGGGGATTTGTTACGAAATGGTGCCTCAGAACATCTATCAAGTTCGATGGTCCTTTTATTGTGTGGGAAAATTCAGATAAAAAAAATTCCTTCTTCTAGCTAGATGCAGAGTTTGATAGGTAGAGTCAGGAATCACATTCCCTTGTTGATCAAAAGAGCATAGGAATCTCATATTTTAGTCATGCTTCAAATTATAAAAGAAAGATATTACGAGTTGCTCCATAAGTCTAGGGTTTTCGCTTAGTGGTCAAGACATGTAATTTGGAGATTTGTTCCTTACGGAATTTCAATCAAAACTTTCCAAGTGCGATCAATTCTTGTTAATTAGGTCCCACTAGTTATTGTTGTCATTAATTGACATATGCATAAATTAGCCCTACCACCTTTATGTATCGAAGGAAAAAGAAAGAGGTTATGCCCTAAGGAAGCTTGCAAAAGATGGGGATAAAGATTGGAATCTCTGTAGGAATAGCGGTGGAGCACCTTGCTTACATGCAGTATCAGGTTCTGCAACGTTATGGTTGGGGGAATGACTTGTATGTCCCAGACACATGGTATCCCTCGATCAGATGATCCAGATCTTGCCACGGAGGCTTAACTACAGGTCATTTTGCAGGTAAAAAATTATGGATATAAGTGTTATACCATTATGGAGGGACACCGTAAAAAATGGTATAACGGTGGTATAAATACGAGGCGTTATGGTATAACATGTTATACCATAAAAGGGGACACCGTAAGAGGTATAACCATTTATACCAAATTGGAAACATGTTCATTAAAGGGTATAACATGTTATACCAAACTGAAAATCCTTTTTTTTTTTTTTTTAATTCTTAACCATGGTTAACATTTGGGCAACAATTACATGTTATATATTGTTTCGAATAGTAGAATGTAATGGACCTCGTTAAATGGATAATTTTAATAATCGAGGACGTTGATTTGGTTGGTATTATTGATTTAGTTAATTTCGTAAAATTTGGGCTCCCATCAGGTTTTAGAAGTACAGTTATTGATAATAATAAAAAAAACTTTTTATTTAAATGAAAATCTGCATTGTTGCAATGAGATCAAGTACGTAACCATAACCGATTTACGAGAATTTTTAATGGAATGAATAAATCTCTCTTTTGTACGAGATGGATGGTTTTGATTTTTTGAAAATTTCTTGAGTAGCGCATTGTCACCTTTTAAAGCCTGTGGAAGCACCGAATGTGTTCCAATGAACGGTTTTCGACATCCGATTGTCACCTATATTTGCGACAATTATATATAATCGATAGGATGTGCAATCTGAACGGTTGGATCGATCATTGGAAAAATTTACTCGATAACTTCCTTTAAACTGTAAACGTTCAATCTCACTGTATATGAACTAAAGTGTTGCGCATTAGTCTAATGCACTGTAGTCATTCAATCACAACATAGATAAATAAGAGGAGACAGGAACAAGCAGCAGAGAATGGAATTATTCCACATTTGATGCATTTTATCATGTCAGATTCACCCTTGAAGCAATATGTGCTGCCACTACTATGTGATATGGCCCATGCATCACGTAATTCAAGGGAGCAATTGAGGGATCATGGTGGGCTGGGTGTGTACCTAAGCCTACTTGAAGACGACCTTTGGTCTGTGACAGCATTGGATTCTATTGCTGTTTGCTTGGCACATGACAATGACAACCGAAAAGTAGAACAAGCCTTGCTGAAGAAGGATGCAGTTCAAAAATTGGTCAATTTCTTCCAGTGCTGTCCTGAACAACATTTTGTGCACATATTGGAGCCCTTCTTGAAGATTATCACGTAAGTCATTTTCAATCTGCAATTTTATGTTATTTTTCCTAAATGTTATGTGATGCAACCTTGTATGATACGCTAGTTTCTCTGAAGATTCTTTATGAATAAGGAATTCGTATAAACAAGGACAACATCTAGCCTATGCTTGTGTGAGAAAAATTGATTTCGTGATAACGACAACCCTAGTAAACACACTTGGGCAGCCTTTTAATTTCTTAGATTTCCTTTTTTTTTTTCCCTCTTTGATTGCGTTGTACTCTTCACTATATTGATGTTCCTCAACTGAATGGATGGCAACTTTAATTTGTAGATTTGTTTCCCACCCCACCCCCCCGGATTGCACTATAACTCTTCACAATTTGCTGTTCTTCAACTGAATGAGTGCTCAATGCCTCAATGCATTATAGTTCGGTTGTTAAAATTGAGAAAGACATTTTTAATCGTGCCACGAATGAAGCTATCATGGATCGTTTTCAAAACACGAATTTATTTACCTCTTCTAATTATTTCACGAGGAAACTATCCCGTATACTTCTAGGTACTTGCCCCCACTACACTGACGGAGCCAGGAATTACATTTTGCGGTGGCACCGGTAAATGAAAGTCTACTGATATTGTTGTACTCCCACTGTCCTAAAATGATATCCCCTATGAACTTTATGTATAATTTTTGGATAAAAACTAAAGTACTTCTTTTCATTGTTTTTTTGAATTTTTTTCTTCAAATTAAAGAGCTAAAAAACTCGAAAAATCATATACGGAAGTATTTTATTCTTTGATCTGAAATTGCATGTCTTTTCGTAGGGGACTATCATTTCGGGATGGAGAGAGTATATATTTTCGTAAAACTATGAATCGAAAGCTTAAGTGCAAACTCAAGCTATTTTGTTAAAAAGAAAATGCTAATGTGCACACGTTAAGGTTGAAAAAGTGTATTGCAATGTGTGAAAAGTATATAGGGATATGTGAAAGTGTATTGAAAAGTGTAAAATGTGTATTGGGGAGTGTGTTTTTTTTGTTTGTTTGTGTGCTTATCGTGTGCCCATTAGGCACATGTTAGCAAGACCCTGGTTAAAACAAAAATAAAGGCTTATATATTCTACCATGATCATAGACTCATAGTCATTCTAAGTGCCCTACGCATGCAACAGTTGGTATGGTTGCAGGTTTTGTCACGTCTCTCGGATCTCAGCTAGAAAAATGGAATGACATGGTAAGTTCGAGTCTGTTCGACTATGTTCTGGTTCTTGTTATCTTCTACTGACCATTGTGACCTTTAAATTTCCAAGGCTGGAAGGCCTCTCTTTTACTCTTTCCTAAATAGTTAGTTCAATGCATGTCTTTTTTAGGTTAGAAGGGAAAAAGCTGTGTATGATACCTTGAATATGCTTAATTTTGACGTGACCAAAAAGTGTCTTGTTGGAGAGAGCCAGTGCCCAATTTTTTGCAAAAACTCAGGTACTTCTCTTCCTTCTTATCTTGATCTTGTTTTGGGTAAAATATATGCAGTTGGTTCCCTTATATTTTACTGTTATTTGAAGTCTTATGCAGTTGGTTCCCTTATATTTTCTGTACGTGACCTCTCCCTCGGTTGGTTCCCTTATATTTTACTGTGAAGTCTCATGCACTTGGTTCTCTTATATTTTCTGTACGTGACTTCTGCCTCGGTGTTTCGCTCCTCTCAGTCGGCATAGGTTCCACACAGAAGTGTTTTTTTTAATTTTTAATTTTTTATTTTTATTTATTTCTCTTTGTGGGTCTATGGAAGAAGAAAGGATTGAGAAAAGCAGTGAGAGGTTGTTAGAGAAGTGGATTGATGAGGTGGGTTGATGGGAGTGAAGTGGACTCGGAAACCACTCCATGGTCATTGATTGACGAGAGTGAGAGTGGTGAAGCGTATGAATCTCTCAGGAGAAGGTTGGTCAAGAAGGCCAGGAGAGTTGATTCCTTCGATGTTGAAGTGATGGAAATTGCTGGTTCTCATGGCCACCATTCCAAGGTAATGTTAAAAGCTCTCATCATGTGGATTTATGGATCTCTGTAATGGCCTTTGGAATCTGAATTGAAATTAGGGATGTATGTACTATGCAATAATTCCTTTGATGCTGGGCTCGCACTGATTCGGATTTGGCTTTTGCGCCAATTGGGGATTTTGTCAGTGTATATCTTGTTTAGATATCACTTACCAGAATTAGGTTTTTCATAGCCCTTGTTTTAAGGAAAGTGCTTTTGACACTAATGTCAGGACACATGTGGATTCAGACCTGTTCAATGTGTGTGGGTTCCACACGAGACCCACGTGTACCGAATGGCTCCGAAGACAGTTTTAGCATCAGTCTTCTTTCAGTTGTATAGGACTGTTATGTGCAATTGTTAAGATTGATGCAGAACTGAAATGATGCATAGCTAAGATTTCTTCTATGTTATATCTAGACAGAATTCAAAGGACTATTTGGGGATCATGACCTTGGTAGTTCATCCGTTTCAGTTAATTCCAATAACCACTCTTGAACGAGCGGTTACTGCTACAAACCTCTTGTGACCAAGTCTTATTTAACCGTAATTGAACTCCACTAAGCAATCGTATCCCAATTGCAAGTGTACTGTTGAGAAAATTAACCCCCTTGGTCTGCATGTGTGTGGAACACAAATCTCATAAATCATTTATTTGATAGTCAAAACAATTACATATTAATGAAGCTTGGGTTAACACTTGACAGGATATACTTTAACTTGTGACATTCCAAGCACATAGCACATCAAACTCAGGGAAACAAACAATTTAAGTCAAGCAAGTGCATATCGAGAGTATGTGGTTTTCAGAAGTCTTTCTTTCTCCAATTTTGTTTCTGAGATTCCATTATGATGCACACACGTTTCTTTATTTCTTCGGTATCTTTTCCCTGCCAAGGGTTTAAAATAACAAGAACGATAAAAAGCTGTCAAAACTGGGATAAAGGATGTTTCTTGTAACTTGCAACACTCAAAATGTCAAGTTTCCTTGCATCGAACGGGTTTATACCCCAGCAAAAGCATAAGAGCCTTTTCTTACAATATTATTGCTTCATAAAACAGGACTCTTCCATTTGGCAAACTGTTGCATTGTCATTTCAAACACTCGGCATTGTATATGGTGACATGGGCACAAGCCCTCTATATGTTTTTTCTGATGTGTTCAGCAAGGTGCCCATCAAGTTAGAGGTTGATGTCTTGGGGACATTATAAGGTAATGGAGGGGAAAGAGAGGTGGCAGAGACCTGAAGAGGAGGAAGGCCCCATTTTCCAAAAGATCGCCATACCAGGTAATAGATCAAAATGACTTAATGGCTTCGGAGCCTAATTTTTTTGTTGCAGAATCAAAATTCTTGCTTAGAGTTAGAGATGTACTTACTTTTGTTATCATTTGGATTTGCAGATTTTAAGACGTGAATCTAATCTATTTTGGTTCTTTTCAAAGGCAAGCTTGCCTTTTCTCCTCCGGCAGATTCATGTGCAGGTGTCTCTTTCATTCTACTCTATTTATTTCTCCTTAATTTTTTTTTTGTGTTTTTAATTTTTTTGACTTAATGATGTATATGGTTTCTACTTAAAATCGAGGGTTATTTCGTGAAATCTCCCTAAACATGATTTCGGGCGCGCGTCTGTGGTTTTGCTGTGGTGTGATATTAGCTAACGCCTATCAGACACTCCTTTCTCTACCTACCATAGCATTTACAAAACTCTGGTAATGCCGAAAGTCGGTAATTCCATACCCCCACCTCCTCGTCTCTAAATTTTCTACTCAATTTGATTTATGCACCTGGTTTTATGTGATTTTGATCTCCGTCTCTTAGTGTTTTGGGACTTGGGTGGGTGGAAATTCTATATTGGTCAATTCATCCATTTATGAAGAATTGTGGTTCAAAGACTAACAAGTGGAGAAGGAGCATATTAAGAATTTTCAGTTTGTATTACAGGCCAAAGATTGGTATAAGATTTATGTGAAAGAAACTATTGCATTTCATGCTATTCATTTTAGCTAGCCTTTTGAGGAACCTGATGTAAATAAAATTTCCTGATGCAATCTCATATTATTCCCATTTGATCAGTTTCATGGAAATGTTCATACTCTCGAATCCCTATTATCTCCTTTAATATTTAATGTTTCTAAGGTAACAAATCTAGAAAGGCATATTGATTTTAAAATTCAGCTCCTCTCTATTGTTAGGACAATAACATATTGAGGTGAAATGGTGGTTGATAAATTTTGCGTTTTCATTTCACCTAGAAGGATTAATTTATAAATGGAAAGGAAGTATTCCTTGTGTTGTAAGATTTGAACTGTGAACTGTTGAAGTCATTCGTGAACGGACAAGTTTCTTGGAGTTCTTTTATGTCTTATTTTGCGACAAGCAAGTCTATTTTACAAGTTGCATTGACCGGTATATGCGTGACATGTTCATGTTTTCATTTTTTCCTTGAGTTCCTTTTATTCGTAGGCTATGTTTGTAATGTGAGTTTGTGGATTATTGATCTTGAAGTTGAAATATTGCAGGAGGAATGTACTTCTCAATTTCTTAGGCCATGCTCCACTAACTTGTTTTTTGGTTTTTTTTTTTGATCTTTAGTTTTACAAAAAAACCAACTAGTTCCACTAACTAGTTTTTTAGCTTTTTGGTTTTTTGAGTTGTGTTACCAAATTACCAAGCTACCCTTGTACCCAAAGGATAAGGGGTTTGAAGGGGGGCAAATTTGTAATTTTACATGATTAAAGTGGTTTGGTTTTTTTTAGGTTAGTGGAATTAAGTGGTTTTTTTGTTGGTTTTTTGTGGGTTTTTTTTAGTGGAATGGGGTAGTTTTTTAGTTAAAACAAAACTAGTTTTTTTTTAGTGGAACATGGCCTTAGTCGTCTACAGAATACTTAAGGATTCTCTACATTAGCAGCAACCAAAATCGCTTATAGACAGACGTTTGAATGATCATGTTGCAGGTATCTCTTTCTCTCTGTGTTTCTGATGGATATAGTCAATAAGTATGCTGTTTGTATAAATTAGTTTGCAACATTGGAGGGTAAGGGTGTTTTAAATTTTATTTTTTTCCTTTTTTCTAAAACCTGTTTCTTCGTGGTGTAGAATCCAGGTGCTGTAAATTTTGGTGATTGTTGTGCTTTTAAGGTTTAATTTCCTTTGGCATGATAAGTTTTTTTTTTGCATGATCGTCGTTTCTTTTTATTTGATTTTTGAGATGGAAGATGTTTTTGGCAATTAAAATCACATATTTCAATGCTGAATTTCAAGTTAACTTTTATGACATTTCATAGTTATGTGTGGTAAGTATTTGTTTCGACTCTATTTGTTTTCACGTTGTACCTATCACAGCCTGTGGATAAATATAGGGTCATTGTAACAGTTGTTTGGTCGCTTGCATGAACAATTAGTTGTGCTGAAGGAACATCAACCTGTTCAAAAACAACTTTTGCAACATTTGATCTTGGAAAGACACAAAAACAACTTTGGCAAATACATGTGAAAAAGAATGAATAGTAATAATTGTGCAACACATATTTTCTTCAACTTCGAAATTTGAAGAACAGATGCTGGATGGACTACAAGAAGATTACCTTTCCCACAGAAGCTGTACGAATTTTCCGGAGCATGTCCATTTATTTGTCTTCCTTCCATTTAACAAGCTATGCTATTGGGCAAGAACAATTTAGAGTATGCTACCTAAAAGCTTGATATTCAGTGTTTTCTCAGGAGCTACTTGGTTTCACCATGGATAGATCGACTAGAGGGGGAACCTTTACAGTTTTTCATACTCTTTCTATATCTGTTTGCATATCTTAATCTACACATTATGGATCTCACCATGGGAAATAAATTTGTGATTCCTCTGGACTGTAATTGCTTTTTCTGCCACATTCATTTGTGCCGTTAATTTTTTTGCAATCAACACTTGTTCTGATCATTTATTTTTAACTTGTACTGATAATTCAGCATTCTTATGGCTCTTCTTATTTGTCCGTTAATATGTATTCTAGGAAAATGTTGCAAGCTCATCAGGGAGCAATTTAAGATCTTCTTTCATAGCAATGGGATTCGCACAATCGCTTGTTAACAGAGTTATTGAAGAAAAGGGTACGTAATTTGTGCACAAAAGCTAACTTTGTAACCTTATTTATCTCCAATCTCTATAGTTGTTTATCAAGAAAGTGTACCTTTGTCTTTGATGGTCTTGATCACAATGAATGTTTTTCCTTTCCACTCTAGGTGAAGACGATGCTGACTTAATACTGGAGACACTTTTTGCATATTCTGTAAGTGAACCTTCTTGTGTGGGATAATCTTTATTTTTTTCTGTCGGCAAAGAATTCATAATATCTCTGTAATCACTCGTCAGAATCCACAATCTGAATCTTCTGATTCTCTGGATGGCTTATTTAGTGACAACAAAGATGATATCACCGCAGAAAGTCATCCGGAAGAGGTATTTGCTGCCATCTTGGTTGAGGAATACTATTTTCTTCTTTGGTATCTATTTTCACTTGGGAAGGTGTGGCGTTTTTTCTATAAGGTAAATGGCATTTTCTTTCTTTGCGGTAGACTTATTGTCCTCCAATCCTGTTCCTTTTTATTCTCTGTCCGATAACAATCTTATTTTGTTGCTTATTGGAATTATTTTTTCTTGTTTCTCGACTGTATGATCTTAATACATCAATATAGAGACTCTGCCGTGGTTGGAATACGTAGTTATCCCGTCTTTTATGTCAAATTTCGTGGAAGAGAGCCATGTGAATTTTCAACCAAAATACATTCAGTACAAGCTAAACCAGAACTTGCAAGGATATTCTCCTTTTAGTTATAGTTCACTCTCTTTGCGGACAAAGAAAGAAGGTCATCAAAACATCGTTTCTTAAGTTTTCAATTGTATTGCTCTTTGTCTAATGCAAAGTATTTGGAGGGACGGTAAATGACTGCTTGGAAATGAAAACAGGTTCTTCGGAAACCATGTTTGGAATCATTAGATTCTCTGGATGGCTATGGCTTGTTTGGTGAAGGACACAAGCTGTTCTGCCGACATTGCAGGCGTTATATGTCCGAAAGAGGTGTATTTGGAATGACGTTTGTGTGATTATTCTGCTCTTTTTGTTTGAATTAATTGAGTACTTGTCTTTTATGTATGCAAAAAGGAGTACATATAATCACTATTCGAGTATTTTCCGTTAAGTTTCGGAATTGCCTAAGTTATCTATGGTTTGGCCTGACCCTCAAACCAATGCAGGAGCCTGAAATTCTTGATTTTGGTGATGACAAGGACACAAGCTGTTCCCCCAACATTGCAGGGGTTATATAAACCTTATATATATAAGAGAATAGGAATCGCTTGCCACTTTTTTTTTATTTACTTTCGGTCGAAAATAACCCTTCTCTTTTTGGCATGGCAAGCTTTAAATGGTTGGGGGGTATTTTGTGTATTTCGATTTCAGTTTGTCTTCTTCAGCTTTAGACGTCAGACTTGTACAGTCTACACATCTACTATACGGGAAAACCGGGTTCGGCTCCGTGATCTTTTCACGCGATTTCCTGGATGTCAGTACGGTGATGTCCTTTAACCACTGTTGTAGCGGCATGACTCTGTACTTTTTCTTCTTCACTACATTTGCTCATTCATATCAGAGCAAAATCCTTCTCTTATTACCGTCTTCACAAAAACCCCAAACTGCTTCCTTTCCTCTCTCCTCAAAACCATCGGCTTTGCCGCAGTCGCCGCCACTGCCGTCCCCTCGTTGCGGCTGCCTTGTTTTCCCCTCTGCCCACAGTCGTACCTACACCCAAGAAAGAATCAATTTCAGTGGACGAGAATGAGAAAATCCTATAGGAGTGCTTCATTTCGTATCCGAATGACATCAACACTCTCAGAAGCTTAATGGAGTTGAAGATCAAGAGAGGTAAGCTCGAGGAAATGGGAAAAGAAACCCAATACGCAAGATAACAATTAAGCTCTAAACACTAACAATTATGTTTTTGATAACCACACTCATCCATGCTTTTTTGGGTATTTTTGGGGCTTTTCTTTCCATTTCTTGCCAGATTATTTATTTCAAATGAATTATTTGGAGAGAAACTCTGATGCTTTTCTTTTATTTTCTCACCAAAGTCCTTTAACCACTGCCCTCGCATTTTCCCTTTGTCGCTCAGACTTCTCCTTCCGCAACCACCGTGGAAAAACCATTCCAAGAGTACTATCAATGGAGTTTTGGGGGGTTTTTTCCTTCCATCCAAGCTTTGGGATTTTAGTTTCAATTGAGTTTTTAGCCTATACGTATTGTGAAAAATCACAATCATATCGTACGTGACCAATGATGAATAATGTTGAAGAGTCCTTCTCTTTTTAATATTTTTGAGGATTTTTGGTCCAGGTTATGAATATCCCAAAATTTGACCAAGTGAATGGTTCATCTTCTTTGCATAGTTTTATGTCACAAACCATCAAGGAATTGATTTTTTTTTTTTGTTTGAGCTTTTCTTTTTCCGGTATATTGTTTTTTAACAACTGAATTTATGTATTCTAGTAGTAAAAAAGCACTTTTGATAGAACACAAAGGAACTGTTGCAAATGAATGTGGTGTTGGTCTTTCTCTCACATGCTCATTACAGGTATTTTCAAGCAGTGTGCCTAATTGGTGCATTGTTTGCCCAACTGCATGGAAACAATGTTTGACTTGCATGCGTTCAGCATATCAGGAATGTTTGTCCTATGCTAGGAATGCAACATAGACTTGCTACTGGGGCCAATAATCAAGGTTTTTTTGATGCCAAGCATAGGGAGCTAGGATGAATGCCCCTGCGTCTGTCTTGCTTTGTGGAAAAGGCACTTATCACCGAATGAGAGGCCTATAGGTTATTGCAAGGTAACTGGTCTAATGAAAGCCTTTTGATATTGGTAACACTGCATGGGGATTGGACATGCAACCTTAATGAATAAGAGGCCTATAGGTTATTCTTCATAGGTGATGAATTGTTTATGAAAAGGTCAGGATGTCAATACCACTCTTCTATTACTATATGGGTATATTGGTATAAAAGCTATGGCTGCTGAGTATGGTCCTGAACGCGAAGAAGAGATGTGGCGAGGAGGCCATAGCTCCATTCCTGCTCAGTCTTTGCGTTCCTTTGGTTTGTCCATACAGTCTTTTGCATTGAATCTTCCAAAATTTTTGAAGTATCTGTTTTGGACATGACCTTAGAGTTTGTACGATATCTATATGAATTATCAAGTTGGGATGCATCCAAAATAAAATTTGAAGTAGTCGAGTTTAGTATATAATTGCTTAAGAGACTCATGTTTGTGTGAAAAATATTCTTAGTTTCAAGACACCATTATATCCTAGAAATTTTTTATCTTATTTTTTGTTTGTTTTGAAAATTGATGAAAACTCTCTTATTTAGTTGTCATTTCTGTGGAAAAGCTTACAGCCTCCTTTTAAACTCCATTCAATCACTTTGATTGCGAATGCTACCCTAATCCCTTCTCCTTCTTGTGGGGCACCACTTCAACCAAGCCCTAACTTTTTGGGTGAAAACCAAGCCCTAACTTGCTCACTGTTTAGAGCATGGTTTTTGACCTTCCCGATGTCGCTATTCAGACAGACCCTTAAATACCTTAAATAGCTTCTGTTCAGAAAATCAAAGAAGCTTCTACTTTGAAGAATCACAGTAAATCGTGCACCGATTCATCTCAGGACCCTAGATCTTCTTTTCCCTCTTAGAACCCTAACCCTAGAAGCTTTTGTCATAACCCAAACCATTTATAGTTCTTTTCAAGACAACAGAGTCCATGTAATTCTAGTTGACAGATGCAACATGTCCTTGTATATCAGTGAATAGTGAAGTCGTATGCAAATTTTGTTTGGGCTATCTGCATAAATGTTTTAAATACTGTGTTTTGAAACATATGTTTCTCGCATGGCTGGCAAGTTTGTCACAACAGGAGGAAGAGGTTTATTTCGATTTCAGAAAACAATGCTTCATCTATTCGAAAGAGAGGGAGACCTTTTGTAAGCTTCCTTATCCTTCTAAGGAAGCATTTGGCTACTATCTCAAAAGCACTGGCCATGGCTCCGAAGCTGAAGTTATTGCTGCTACTGAGAAGTGGGGACGCAATGTGTGAGGTTGCTTGCCTTTTATTCTTACATATCTATCTACCTTGCATTCTAACGAGTTGATTTTACTGAATACTTGTTATTTTTTGTTTCAACTCTTTCGAACATAGAAACAAGGATACAGGGAGATGAGTTTTTGTTCCCTGGAAAGCCAGGTCTCTTTAGTAGCTTCTTTTAACTAGATTATTTGAATACAATTACAATTTTTTAATACTTCCTAGATTTCATGTTAGTATTGGCTTTTTTCATTCAGCGCAAAACTCCGTTGAAATGTAAATTTACTGTTTTGAATTTTACATAAAACTTTTGAACCATAATGAAGAACAGATAACTGCCCGTTCTGCAGCGTCTAGCCGTTGCATAATCTCCATTTTATTGTTCGTGAATCCAAATGTTGTAGATAGTTTTTGGTGGTTACTGCTGTAATCATGCTACTCTAGCTAGTAAATTACTCAAGCATAGCTCGATTGGGTATATATGATAAATTGACCATGCATGTGGTATCGTAGTCCTCTTACATATCTGGGGTTTTGCTCGCTTTACATTTAACCATCTTTTATCTGTGCACTTCTGACTGGCACGTTAGGTTTTTTTGATTGTGATACCATGTCAGGTGAACTGTGGCAACTGCTTTATTAATTTCTCTTTTCCTAGGTATCTATTGGTTACCTTTATTTTTTTCCATCTAATATCGCTGTTGCTTGGCCCTTTAGATTTGAGTATTCTCAGCCCACATTCTAGAAATTAATGAAGGAGCATTGTATGGAGCCCTTCTTCGTATTTCTGGTTTGTTCTGAACTTCTGCTAGAAGGTTTTTCTTTTCAAATCACTCGTCTTAATTGTTTTCTTCTTTGTCCTTCAATATTCGGTCGGTTCTCGACTCTTTCCCAACATTTTTCTTTGCTTCTTGTTACCTAGGTCTTCTGTGTGGGTCTCTGGTGTTTGGATGAGTACTGGTATTACAGTTTGTTCACCCTGTTTATGCTGTTTATGTTTGAGTCAACAATGGCAAAAAGTCGTTTGAAGACTCTAACTGAGCTTAGACGTGTAAGAGTGGATGGCGACACTCTAATGGTGTATCGTTGTGGCAAGTAAGTTAGCAATAATAAGAAGTGCTATTGTTGCTATCCTTAGTTAACGATCTTTGCAAATTTTATCTGCTGGCTTTCGAATATTGGGACTGTAGGTGGGTGAAACTCTCTGGAATGGATCTTCTGCCTGGAGATGTTGTGTCCATAGGACGTTCTACTGGTGATAATGGAGAAGATGGGTCTGTACCAGTGGATATGCTTCTATTAGCCGGAAGTGCGATAGTTGATGAAGCCATTCTCACAGGCGATCTAACCCCAGTGGAAGGTAGTTCTCTTTTCTGGTTGCGTATTCGCATCCTCTATGAGTGATCTGGTTTTACAAGTTTTTCATCTATCTGATATCCTAAGGATTGCTATACAAGTTTGTCATCTATCTGATATCCTAAGGAATGCTTTACATTCGTTGTTTTCGGTGGTTATATTTTTGTGATTTTGCAGTACTTTTCTCACGTCATGCCTATTGTTTTCTTGCTTGTTCTGTTTTTAACTAGTTCTGCCGCAAATCCTTTATGTTAATTAGCTCATATATCATTTTGGTAGTGATATTTAAATTATAAAATCTTGCTTGGCGCTTTCTCTGTGCGATTGGCCTTGGGGCCAGTGGGTAGATTTAGAAATTTTATTTTTCTTTGATATTCTTCAGAGTTTTTTGTGTACCTCTAATTAAATAATTTGATAAGGCGATTGGTATCTGCATCATTGTTAGTGCGGAGCTTTTAGGGATGTTTACATAACTTTTTAGATGATAAGAGCTGTATCTACATCTCAGTTTAATAGAATCGTTCTGATAACAGCTATGCTACTGATTTATGCATATGTGAAGTCATTATTTATTTTCTTATCACCATGTTTTCAGGCTTCAATCATGGGTAGGGGAGCTGAGGAGAAGTTGTCAATTACGTGTGATAAAAATCATGTTCTTTTCGGAGGAATGAAGATATTACAGCATACACCAGATAAAGTTGTGCATGTTATTGACTTTTTACTGCTATCCTTATCTTCCACTAGCCTTATCTTCCACTAATTAAGATGTTCTCACTAATTCAATTTCGTTTCTCTTTTTCTTGCTGGAGTCGGAGCTTTCATTTGAGAACCCCTGATGGTGGCTGTGTGGCTGTTTTTCTACGAACTGGGTTTGAAACCAGCCAAGGAAAACTGATGTGAACTATTTTGTTTTCTACGGATAGGGTATATAGCTATTGAAATTTGGTTGGAGAAGTCAGTTTCTTGAAGTTGCTGTACAAGTACTCTGTTTCTCTTTACATTGTGTGCAGTAACCCTCAATTTTACATTTCATAGGTTACTGCTAACAGCTGGGAAAGTGGGCTTTTCATATTGTCCTTAGTTGTATTTGCAGTTATAGCAGCTGGTTATGTACTCAAAAAGTTAAGTAAACACTCCTGGAACTGGATATGATTTGTGCATTTTTTTTGGGGGTCATTTATGGATGGTAACGAGGTTTTCTTTGATGCAGGGTCTGGAGGATCCGACAAGGAGCAAATACAAGCTTTTCTTGAGTTGGTCGTTGATAATCACTTCTCTAATCCCACCTGAGTTGCCAATGGAATTATCAATAACTGTTAATACATCTCTTATTGCACTGGCACAACGTGGAATATTCTGTACAGAACCTTTTCGAATTCCATTTGCCGGGAAGGTGTGCATTAAGAATGTTGAGATGTTCATGTTGGACTCCTGGTTGAGTTCGTGGTCCTATATTTTCAAATACATATCCCAGTGTTCCCATTTTAGTTTTAAAAACTTTCATAAACACAGCAAGATTCAGATGCACAAAACACATCACAAGGAGAATAATTTGGGATTCAATGTGTCGGACGGCTTTTCCACTCTCTCTTGAAACCAATTGGTGTTAGGGAGCGTTTCAATTTTGTCTTTTATGGCATTTGACATAGCACCAGCAGCAAGTCTGTTTTGTGAGCGGTCACAGGGAGTGGACATTGTGTAACCAAATTCATAGGGCACTCCGGGCCCAACGCAATGTTTAGGATCCAAACAACATCAATTTATGCTTGGGAATAAAGCTTCCTAAAAGAATTAGTTGGATTTAAAATCTCTATTGCTTGCCCAATGTATGGAATGTGGAAAGTTTGGTATGTGTCCGACACAAGAAAATTCGTATGTAGAAATATATTTTTACTTGTCACAAATCAGGTCCTTGTGGTGGTGCTTTCTGATTGCTTTTTAAAAATTGCCAAGGTCGGGTTGGTTGTAAATAATAGTTATTGTCACGGTGTTGAAGCTATGTTGTTGGATGAGGTCAAGGCCCATGGTTACTCTGTGGATATTCCTAAGTTATGTACACCCTTAGGTGCTTTCTACAGTGTTAGAGAAGGGCAAAAAAACATGGATTTTCTCGATTAGTTCACTGGTGGTAACGAGAGGCAGCCTCTCATTCTAATCGAAGCTATGCCTATGGTCTTATACTTGCTACAGCAGTTTCGACAACTTATTTTCCTCTTCTTTTTTTTGGGTTCTTTCGAGTGGTGGCATTCTAGTTTTTGTGGGTGCATGACTGGTTACCACTTACCAGGGAAGTATTTTGCTCTCCAAATGTCGTGTAAAAAAAATGTCTTTAGCCATTATCCCACCTCTTGCTCTATCATTTTACTTGGTAGTTTTATTGGTTTCATTCTATGTCTTCCCCTTGGATTATGTCTTTTTGTAGCCCTTTGGACTACGCCATTTTGTAACCTCGCGCTCTTCTTTGTGCCTTCCTCTTTCTCCTTAATGAAGAACTATACCTCTTTTGCGATGTATCTGGTTTCTTGTTGAACACAAATCCTATAACTGGGGGAATAGTATTTGTTAACTAAGAGAGAAAACTATAAAATATCAGGTTCATAAAGACTGAGTGTTTGTTTATCTGCTTTCATTGTGGATTTTTATTTATCCTTTGTGTTTTTTGTTTATCTTTTCTATGCCCTCCTGCAGGTGGATATTTGTTGTTTTGACAAAACTGGAACGCTCGCATCTGGTGACATGGTATGGCAGTTTCAAGTACAATATATTATTATACTTTGCTTATTGACTGGTTGAGGCTTTCATTTACGCCATTATACTTTCACCATACATGATTCTTCGGTTGGATCTACTGAGCATGGTTTTAGGACATATAAGAATTTTTAAAGCACTTCTGCTTTTTCAGGAGTTTTCCGGAGTTGTTGGTTTGACTGACATCATGGAGTTAGAAACTGATATGAGTAAAGTGCCTGTTCGCACTATGGAAATTCTTGCTTCTTGCCATGCTTTAGTTTTCGTGGACAACAAGTTGATATGTATATAAATGCAATGAACAACTGCTTCCGTATTTGGAATAATTCCCTGCATGGTTTCAAATTCAAAGAATGGCATTGCATGTGTGTGCATGTTTTGTTTGATTTCTCATTTTCAATTCAGAAAACTGAATTTCATCTCAAGACTGCTGAAGTTGTTTGCAAGTAAATGTTCGTATTGTGTGTCTATTTGAGCGGCAAGAGAAGGGAAGAAAAGAAAATGCACAAATGGAAGGAGGGCAAGACACCAAAGATGGCCTTCCAATCTCTTGAAATCAAGAACAAAGGAGTACCTTTAAAAAGAGGAGAAACTGAGGCCCAAAAAGACCGCAAACAACAAATTGTGTACTAGGACTCAATATTATAAACTTGTCTTCAAGCCCTAGCATTACGCCCGACCGAATTGCCAGACGAAGCGAAAATCACACAAAATTCCACATTATCTTTGATTGTATGTTACCTTTGAATCCCTGAAACTTGATCTATAGGATTTGGGACCAAGTAACCGGGGCCACCCTCCAAATATCAGCGTCCAGACTGGCTTAACATGGCATGTATGTTGGGGCCTGGGGGTATCCTATCGTCCAGACTGACTTATTCAAAGATTTTCCCCTTTACCCTGCCGAATCGGCAAGCAATCCGGTATACTGTTTTCTAAGGCAACCATCCAAACAATGAAAGTTTATTCTCAACTCTCTACTTCTTAAAAGACGAAACCTATAATGTAGTAGAACAAGAGTATATCTCGAAGTCATATTAACCTTTTCTGGAGGGCCATGTAAAAAGTAATGGAGCATCTTTTTTTCAGATTTTTTTTTCTCATATGTATAAGCTGCATCCTATAAGATTGCAATTTATTGGTCCCAGATTGAATTGACTGTAGAATCCACTCCTTAAGCTGAGTGTAGTCATCATACTTAAGCAGTTAAGCCTAGTGGAAATGAAATAAGGGTTATACTAACGGGTGCCATAGTGCACCCGTTAAGGGTACAAAAAAGTACACTTTTAAATTGTACCTTTTTGTACTCTTAATGGGTGCACTATGGCACCCGTTTGCATTTTCCATGAAATAATTCATATGTAGTATGCCTCCTGGAATCAGAAGAATGGTGTTCAGTTCCTCCTTAACAGCACTGTTAACCCAGGGGAAAAAAAAAGAAAAGATATAGCTCTTCTGCAGATTGGGTTGCAGACGTGAATAAGACTAAGAATAAGATTAATCACGACACGCCTTGACCATTTCCAGAGATGTTTTATCAGCCTCATACACACAAATAACTCATTTGTAAAAGCAAGATGGCTTATTTTCGATAACCTACATCTCGGATGATACGAGAAGTGCCTGAAACAATCTTCTGATCTATGTACCTTAACATATTGCTCCCTAGTTAATTCTGTTTCCCTAGTTTGACGAAACATGAACAGCTAAAAAAATGCAACTTAAATCAACAAGCGAAACCAGAGTTCCTGTCTGACCACAACTAGTTGGATAAGGCATTTTTATGTGGAATACTGCCATTTTTTTTTGTCGAAAATATCTTCCAAGTTATCAAAGATCAACACTTATTGGCTAATAGCAGTTTTAATCTAACTTTTGCAGATGCATTGATGTTACTGGAGCATACAGTGCTCAAAATACGGAATTGAATATTAGCCTAACTAACAGCCATAGGCCTTTTATGGACTACAACTGATTTTATTGCAAAGGGGCTTCTTTATGGGCTCAAAGAGGAAAACGGAATAGGTTCAGGTGGTCTTCTCAGTTTTGATACTTGCTAGGTAGTTGTCTGTGCTTTGAGCTTACGCAAATAGTCTTTCCTTCCTCTGTGCTACGATTTCACAGGAATACTGGATGTGCAATTCAATTCGAAGCAAATGGAGGATGTAAACAGGGAAGAAGAGGTTGCCAATTCTATAAATGGATTTGGTGACCAAGCTCCCTTGATGATTATAGTTGATCGTGACAAGTTGCTATTCTCTGTTTTCTCATTGCTTCAAACGCTAGGAGCTGATGAGAGGCCAAAGGTCTGATTATTGTGTGGCTTAGTTTTTTTCTACATTTTACTATAAGAAATTTCTTACCTGCATGGAAAATCTCTATTAAAACAGTTCTCAAAAGTTAAGTTGTCCAAATTTATGGCAATTTGTTTCATATCTAAGCTCTTGACCATTAAAAATTTAGTCCCAGAACGCTCCTTGATTTTTTGTTCTGGTAGCTGCTGCTTGGTTGCTAGTTATTCCGTCTATATGTTTGATTGTCTTTTCAGATTTTTACCTCTAGGTTTAGAAAAGAGACGTCTAATTGCCATTAAGGTAAGTCCCTTTTTTTTAATTATCATAAAGGTAACTTACTCTTTTTTGGGGTTTAGGTTTATGGTGCACTTTCCTATTATAGGGTTTTAGTGTTTGGGTTTAGGCACTTTCATAGGGTACCCTAGTCGTAGGGTACCCAAGGGTTTAGGTTTAGGGTGCACTTTCCTATTATAGAATTTTAGTGGTTTAGGCACTTCCATATTGTTTGAGGAGTTGAGAGAGAGATTGTACCCAAGTGGGGTGGGGAGAGAGAGAGAGGGACAGGACATCCTGTATGTGTGAGAAAGAAGACGGAAAGAAAGAAAAAAAGAAGTTGAGTTGGGCGTGCATGGCCTTTTATTTTTGTACCGGCCGGGAATAACCTCTTGTCGTTTATGGTGCCTTAGTAAAACATATAACAAAGTTATAATATGTTGTTGACAAAACAGGATATTCAGTTTTCAGTTCTCCGTAGCAATATCCTTAAGTGATGCAAAAAGAAAAAATGCATCTATACTTGCAAGTTCCGAATATCACCGTTTTTGGTGAAAACTTCTTCTGCTTCTGTACATATCCTGCTCCTTATTATGTAGTAGTTTTATTGGCTTTGCGATGTACATTAAAACCTTTTGACTGTGGGTGGGTCAATGTTTATCAAGTCAGAAATTCTGTTGTAAGAACACTTTTTCAAACACTTGGAAGTCATGGGCACAAACTTTCCAGGAGCATGTGGGAAGATTGTCTCTAGAACTATGTCTTCCCCACATTAGAACATGCTTCACTCTTGGTAAGTAGAAGATTGAAAGACAAGAAATGCATCATGAGCTTTTTGCCATTCTTGACAGTTCTGAATCATCTTGGTGTAGGCTGCAACATCATCAAAAGATGAGTGGCAGGGTAAAGAGCTTGGAACACGAGGTGGAAAGCAGTTCATAGCCATCATAGGTAATATGAGAATTAATTTCTTCCCCAAAGAAGTTCTTTCCTTTTTATTCTTGCTTTTTAGCTTTTGTTTTTCGTTTACTATAACCAGTTTGTACATGCTATGTTATCTCTTAAATTATTTTGCAGCCGTAACAGTGGGATGAGACACTTGTGTTGGTACTGGGTGGAATAGCATGACTTCTACGATCTTTCTTTTCTTTCCTTAGAGGTCTGAGAAATTTTTGGTCCGGTAAGTCCCCAATTTTACTTTTTATTACTTTTGTTTGTTTAAGGGTCCTCATAGAATCCGTTCACTTATTGTTTGGCTAATACATGTCACAGGATGGGAACCACTGCTCCTTTCTGTAAAGAGTAGCATTTTACATGGTAGTAAAGAGGTTTCCCTTGCTGCAATAAATTACTTGCAGTCCACTGTCATTTCTCTTTCTCCTACGGTGAAACATTTTCTAATTGCAGCATCTACATCTCGGAACTAAAAGTTCGTTGGGACTATCGTGTTTTTTTGGAAGTCCCACTGTGATAACCATGATGCAACTTTGACTATTAGTTAGCAGTGACATATAGTACTGTCTGCATCCGCTTATCTTCTAACTAAAGTGGTTTGAATCAGGGAAACTTGCCAATGGATTACCTCAAATCAGTTCTTGAAGTCAGCTTGTTCTTCAGAATTCACATAATTACGGCGCTAATGCAGCTAGCAAAGCGAAACAAGAGATTTTACATGGTCTTGGTAATACCTTATAGCAACTTGGATCACAATTTTCATGCTATTTTTCATTGTCCCTAGTCATATGCTTGAGCTTGTATCGCAATCTCTTAAAAAATCAAGAGACCATCTTATCTTGTGAAGTTCTTAGTCTTATGATTGTGGAGACATGGATGATATTTACTGATTTTGATGCTGCCTTCTTCCAATTTAGGGTAAATTTATTGGGAAAGAAGCATATGATTGTGTGTTTCTTTGCACCTTCAATTTTTTTGACAGAACTATGTGTGCAAGCACAAGGGATGTTCGATAATGGCACGTACACTCGGTTACTAGCAGTCATACATACAACAGATGTAATTTGTGTTGCATGGAGGGGCGGTTGTTTTGTGCGGTGGGGCCGGGTTCTGCTCACAACCCGGGTTTCACGGCGTTCTCCCCATGTTCTCAGTAGCGCTGACAACACGTTTGCACAGAGACACATGAATTTATATTCTTTTATCTCCATTCATCTTTCTCTCTCTATAGATACCAGGAAGAAGAAAAGGCAGCAGCTAGATAGCTTTGCGATCAGAATCGAAAGCAGCCAAATCTTCAACCCTCTTCGTCCATCTCTCTCTCTCTCTCTCTCTCTCTCACACACACACACACACACACACATTTTTACTTTCGGCGCCCAAAAGCAGAGAGAAAAAGCCCTACGTTGTTTTCCTCTTGCCCAGATCGATGCTCCCGTGTCTGCCTTCTCTTTTTCTAGCGTTTTGGTTTGGATGTGTATTGTTGAAAAGGAAAGAATATTGTAGCACATGTTGTAAATCAATTAGGCAATTAGACAATTAGGAAGATTGTAATTAGTCTAATTAGGTAGATAGCAATTTCCTTATTATTTCCTTTCCTAAATTATCTTGTACAAAGTCTATATATTGTGCCTCCTAGTGAGAAGAATATACACCAATTATAATCTTTCAACATGGTATCAGAGCGGGTTCCAGCAACCTGACGTTTCTTTCTCGTTACCTTATCTTTTTTCGTCAAATTCTCTCTTTCTCTCTCTCTCTCTCAAATCGACCACAACCAAAACCTCTCTAACCCCAATACACAACCCTCGATCCAAAAAAAAAAATCCAGCCGTGAACAGTGCTCGCGTACACTGTAGCAGTCGTGAACAGTTCTCGCGCGCACTGTAGCAATCGTGAACAGTAACCCTAATCTCTTTCTGGCCCTCGATCAATCTTTCTGGAACTCGGTTTGTCTATTAAAGGTGTTCTTTAGACTCTAAATCAACCGGGTACCCTCTCTTTGCACTTGTCAATCCTCTGGGTAACAACTCCTCTCCTTTTGGCTAGTGTCTTTATCTCTTGAATCTATTATGGGTGATAAACCTAAGCAAACGGACACTGCTGAAACCTCTGAAACTAAGGATATTGTTAGGGATTATCGCCGGTCTCTAACCACAATCAAATTAAATGGATCTAATTATTTGCCATGGTCACAGGCTGTGACTGTCTTTCTACGCGCAAGTGGTGAGAGTTCCTATATTACCAATGATCCACCTACTGATCCCGATTCTGCTTGGTCCCAACATGATGCTCATATTATGACTTTACTGTGGAATAGTCTTGAACCTGACATTTTTAATAATGTTGCTTGCCAAGAGACGTCCAAGGCTGTTTGGGACACTCTACGCGAGTTATATTCATCAGATCAGAATATCTCTCGAGTTTTTCAGATTTATCAAAACATTTTCTCCCTTCAACAAGGAGATAGATCCGTTGATGAGTACTTTTCCATCTTAAAAGGTATGTGGGATGAGTTAAATGTTTATCAGCCTCTCTCTACAGATTTAAAGGTTCAGCAGAAGTACAGAGACGAATTCAGAACTTGCAAATTTCTGTCTGGATTAAATTCAGACCTTGCTCCTCTTAGTTCACAGATTCTTTTTAGCAGGGAAGTCCCCACCGTTGGTGAGGCCTTTGCTCGTGTTCGGCGGGCTGCTCCTCGTTCTTCTGATTTAGAGCATCCGGCTCCATCCGCCCTAGCTGCCCCCACAAACTCTCCTGCTTTATCTTCTGGACATTTTGGGAATCGCAATCCCTCCCACAATCGTGGTAGTTCTTCTGAGCGGGGTGGTCGTCGTGGAGGACGTGGGGGGCATGGTGGTCGTGGCACCAAGAAGTGTACTCATTGTGGTGCGACCAACCATGATGTTGAATTCTGTTGGAAGCTGCATGGCAAGCCAGCTTGGGCTAATCAGGCTACACTTGAGGGGGAGCCATCTGCTCTTGCTCCTACTCAGATTACTATGTCCAAGACTGAGTATGATTCTATGATTCAAAGGGCCAATGCATCTTCTTCTTCTTCCACTGCAACTCATGTCACCTCAGGTAATACGTGTCTTCATTCATCTTCTCGTAGCACTCCTTGGATTCTCGATTTTGGCGCATCTGATCATATGATAGGTGATTTGTCTCTTTTGACTGATGTTGTTACTCCTTCTGTTAAGACTTATGTTACTATTGCCGATGGCACTAAGGTTCTTGTTCAAGGCATTGGTACATATCGTTCATCTGGTCTTGTTTTTCAGCCTGTCTTATATTTGCCACAATTTCCGTTTAATCTTCTTTCGATTCATAAACTGTCTCATATTCACCAGTGTTCTATCCTCTTTTCTCCTTCTCATTGTGAGTTTCAGGATCTCAAGACAAAGGGGATGATTGGTGGGGGGTATGAGAAGAATGGTCTGTATTACCTTCAGGAGCAGCAACAACAGCAGTCATCTGGTCCTTCTGCTTTACATTCTATTGTTACACCTTATCAGTGGCACTGTCGTCTTGGGCACCCATCCTCGGCCAACCTTCGCAAGCTAGTTCCTAGTTTACCTAGTTTTTCTCCTTTTAATTGTGACACATGTGAACTTAGTAAACATCGTAGAGTTTCTTTTCCTTTACGAACTGAGTCACCATGTGTAGAACCTTTTGCATTAGTTCATTCTGATATTTGGGGACCTTCGCGCACTACGAGTTTGTGTGGTGCGCGCTATTTTGTCACATTTATTGATGATTTTTCTCGTTTAACATGGGTGTATCTCCTCAAAGATAGGTCTCAATTATTTTCTGTTTTTTCAGTCTTTCATGCTGAGATTGTCAACCAATTTAATGCTAAATTACGTATTTTGCGAACTGACAATGCCCAAGAATATCTTTCTCGTCCATTTAGACAGTTTAATGAAACTCATGGTATTATTCATCAGACTGCGTGTGTCACTACCCGTCAACAAAATGGGGTTGCAGAACGGAAGAATGGGCCAGTTTTAGCCGTAACTCGTGCCCTTATGCTTCACATGAACGTTCCAAAACATTTTTGGGGATATGCTGTTCTTACCGCGAATTATCTAATAAATCGCACCCCTTCTCGGGTTTTGCATGACAAAATTCCTTATCAGGTCATGTTTCTTGACAAGGATCTTTACATTCTTCCCCCAAAACTTTTTGGTTGTGTGTCATTTGTTCATAATCTCTCTCCAGGTCGTGATAAACTTGATCCGCGTTCTTACAAATGTATTTTTCTGGGTTACTCTCTGACACAGAAAGGATACAAGTGCTATAGTCCCTCATTACGGAAGCACTTTGTTATTCTAGGTCAGTTACAAGATCATTAATGACGTCCCATTTGTCTTGGCAATTTGATGATGTTTTATTCTATTTTCAAATCAGAAACACAGAAGAGGGTTTTTGATGCAGTCTTGAAGGGGCATATTGACTTCGATTCATATCCGTGGCCCATAGTGTCAAACAGTGCTAAGGATCTTATTCGGAAGATGATGTGCTCTCGGCCATCGGAGTGGTTGACTACTCATGTAGTATTGTGTATGTTAGCTTTCGTATTATTTGTCTTAGGCTGTTAATTTACCCTTTCATAATTACTTCAAAGTTGGACAGCCTCATGGTGACTGGTCTCTGCATATTGGGTATGAAGTTCATTCGGAAACTTCCACCAAGCATTGTGTAACCAAGTTATGATTGCTGCTTGCATGATGCTTTTTGCTAGCATAAATGCATGAAGGCTACTGTATGCATTGAGAGGGAGCATCATAATGCTGACTTGGCGGTGTTCCCCTTAGGATAATGAAAGCAGCAAGGGTCACCTATCATGTTTAAATTGACGCTTAGATGACATTAAATTCTGGATGCATCTCCTGGTGCATCTCTGGCCCATTTTGTGAATTATCGTTTACTTCTAACTCTCGAACATGCTACGGATTACATTGACATTGTTTGTTCAGAGAAATTGAGCACCGGAGATGATGTTTACTCTTGAGGGGATCATTCTCATGTGCATGAGTTCTTTGTGCTATTTTTTCCTGCCACCCAGAATTTGTGGTTGAAGAAAATTTATGACCAGTTTGACTTACAATTTTTAAATTTTCATCACAATCTTATAGGTCATCCTTGGAGATGTGAAAATGGAGTTGCTCCTGATAGAGCTCTCAATCCAGCTGTGCTTTTGTGGACGGCCCACCAGATTTTATTCGACTTGACGTTTGAAAAGATTGAAGATTGTTAGAGTCGCCACCCGGATTTGAGGTTCGAACCCGAGAAACTGATAAAAAATGACTCGTTTGCCCATTGAAAAAGATTTCACTGATCATGGCGGAACCAAAGATTTCTCGGATTCGGGGGTTTGGTTACGAGAGGGGAAGGGTTTTACGGCACCCCTCTCGCCCGGTCCGTGAACCGGTCTCTACTCAACATTTTGTGAGATTTTGGAAATGTTTGAAGATCAATTTTGAGCAAATAACGGGGAGTATGGGAATGGGAAAACACATAAACAAGTATTCAAATACGAACCAAGTGATGGTGGATGCTTGTGCAATGTACAATGCGATGGTGGAATTATATAAACAAAGAAAATGACAATGAAAGAGAGAAATAGGACTTAGAACACCATCTTGAGCAAAATTATTTGTCTTTCTGATACTATTTGCATGTTTTGGAGGGTTTTTATATAGAAATGAGAAGAACATAAAACTACAAAGTTGTAGCCCTTCAAATTATCTACGTTTTGATATATAATACGCCCAAAACAGAGTTCGGAGTAAAAAGTTATGGCTGAAACACTGTGACTGACTTTCTGTTGGGGTTTGAGCGCTCAAAGTGGATTGAGCGCTCAAGGGTAAGACCTTGAGCGCTCAAGCTCAAAATAAAATGCTTTTCTTGATGCTTTTCAGACCTTGTAGGCTCATTTCAAGTATGAGGAACTTGAATGAGCCCACTGGTCCCCCTCAGCAAGACCAAAACAGTGATTTTCACATGGTTTTAACTACCTTTTGGCTTGATCAAGGCTTGAACTTGTGGTTTGATGAATGGATGGGTAGTGGCTGTGTTTATGGGCTATAGATGAAGTATTTTGGACAGAGGAGTGTGAGTGTAGGGCTGATTGAGTGATTGATTGAGTGGATGATGGAGTATTTGAGCTTAAAATGGTGATTTTGGCTTGGATGAGGTGGGTTTTGATGGAAGAGCTAGGTTTGGACGAAATTGATGGAATGTATGGGCTGTAAATGGCTTATTAGAGTGAGAGAGGGGCTGTTGTAGTTGGTATCTTAAAGACCCATGTGTATTTGGTCTTAAAGATGAGATTTTTGGGTGTTTTGGAGGTTGAAGATGATGGAGGGTGGTGGCTATGGAGGAGAGAAAGGCTAAAACGTGATTGAAGTGATGAGAGAGAGTGGAGAGGGCTGATGAAGGGTGTGAGAGTGTGTAAGAGATCAGTCAAGGGAGTGGAGGAGGTTTATATAGAGAGAGAAATGGGAGGGAAATGGGTTTAATTTTTGAATTGGGTTTGGGGGGTGATTGAGGAGATGTTCAAGGGTCTAGGAAGTGTATTTAGGCAATAGAAAACATAGGTAGACGCTCCTCTTGCAGTAGAATATCATGATTAGATGCTCTGCAGAAAACTGATCTGGATCAGAGTTGAGCGCTCAAAGCCGTGGGCTTGAGCGCTCAAGGTGGGATTTTTGGGTTTGAGCGCTCAAGGTTGGGGCCTTGAGCGCTCAAGGCTGTTGCTCAAAAGGTAAAACTTTGCGGGGCCGCCCCGGGTGCTACCGAACTCCGTTTTGTGCGTGGTTTGAAGCGTTGGAAAGCTTGTCGAGTGTACTTTCTAACCCAAGTGGTTTGAACCCAAGATAATTTGTACATCCAAGTATGTGACCATTTTACCCTCAGAAGGTCAGGAAAACAAGTCATTTTGGTAAAACGGACACTTCTCCCTCATTTCAAAATGGATTGGGACATATTATATATCAATAAAGAGGGTTTTGAATGTACTAGAAGATGGTGTAGGCTTGGGTTTGTTTTGAAATGGTTTATGGATGGTTTGAAGGGTATTTTGGTCATTTTGGTTGGTTTAAGGTTGTTCTAGGAGGGTTTAGAATGGTTTAGGGTGGTTCGGTGAGTTCAAGCCTTGTTCTTAGCCTTGAGGTATGCACGATTGGTCTATTTCATCATCGGGAATGCTTGAGTGCATCCTGGGTTCAAAATCGGGGTGTCTACAGTTGCCCCTCTTGGACAGGACTCGATGCCATTGATTTGGTATGAGTGAAGTCCAAGACATAGACAACCCGACTCATTCCCCGCGATACATCTCAAGTCACAAAGGAAAACTTTAAAGATCAATCGGTCGTGCCACTCAGGCTGCCTACGTACCCCATTGTAGGGATCGGACCAACGTAGTTCCTAGGGGCATATGCAAACAAATGCAACGGGTTCTCCTGTCCCTCAGGATGATTGATTAAAAAGTTTGGTCCCTCAGGACGATTGATTTAAAAAGTTTGGTCCCTCAGGACGATTGATATAAAAAGTTTTGTCCCTCAGGACGATTGATTTAAAAAGTTTTGTCCCTCAGGACGATTGATTTAAAAAGTTTTGTCCCTTAGGACGATTGGTTTAAAAAGCTTTGTCCCTCAGGGCGATTGATATAAAAAGTTTTGTCCCTCAGGACGATTGATATAAAAAGTTTTGTCCCTCAGGACGATTGATATAATGCGAATCGACGAAACTTCACGGGTCGTGAAACGCCAAACAAATGAATTATGTAAATCAACGAGCCTTCCCGGGTCGTGAAATGCCAAACAATTATGCGAATCAACGAGCCTTCCCGGGTCGTGAAACGCCAAACAAATGAATTATGATTTTACGTGAATCGTCAAGCCTTCCCGAGTCGAAACACTAAAAGCAAATGATGGTGACTATGATTGTGATTGTGATTGTGATTGTGATTGGATTGGATTGTGATTGTGATTGTGATTGTGATTGTGATTGGATTGGATTGTGATTGAGTGTAGCTACCCTCTGAACAACGGGAGGCTAAATCTAATGGGGCTATCCCTTGAGCAACAAGACAATCAAGGAAATGTGATTGTGATTGTGATTGTGATTGGATTGGGATTGTGATTGGATTGGGATTGTGATTGTGATTGTGATTGGATTGTGATTGTGATTGTGATTCATATGCACCAGCTAGGTGGCTAAAGCGATTAAGCATAGCTACCCTCTGAACAACGGGGAAGCTAAATCTAATGGGGCTATCCCTTGAGCAAGAAGATAGCCAATGATAAGATGATTGTCTACTGAGCAACGAGACAATCGAGGAAATGTGATTGCTTACTGAGCAAAGAGGCAATCAATACGCTACCAAACACATAAATGTGATGGTTTTAGCGGCACAACGGTTTGTCAACAACAAATTCTCAAAACAACTGATTAAATGCACTAACTGGTTGAACAAATACTCAAACAACTTGACATGATTGATGTACACAATAAATGAATGATTGATTGATTGGATGCACCAGCTAGGCAGTTATGACAGGTGAGAAATCTATCTCCGAGCAATAGCAAGAAATCTATCCCCTGGCCAATATGGCAAGGACGATTGATTTAAAAGTTGTCCCTCAGGACCATTAATTTGAAAAACTGTCCCGCAGGACAATCGATTTAAAAGTTGTCCCTCAGGACAATCGATTTAAAAGTTGTCCCTCAGGACGATTGATTTAAAAGTTTGTCCCTCAGGACCATTGATTTTTTAAAAGTCGTCCCTCAGGACGATTGATTTAAAAGTTGTCCCTCAGGACGATTGATTTAAAAGTTGTCCCTCAGGACGATCGATTGAAAAACTGTCCCGCAGGACAATTGCATGCGACTCGTGGATCGACACTCGACGACAACAATGACAACATCCCTTCTTTTAAAAGTAGGAGGCTCAATAGGGTGGCTCTTTTGCTTTACTGACTTTCCTTTTTGGGCAGGGTTTGAGTTTGAGCTTGGCAAGACTTGGGTTTTGGATTGGTTTCAGACTTTTAGGCTCCTATGCCCTAGTCCTGGATTTGGGTGTATGCTTCCCCTAGAAATGACATTAGGCTGACATGCCCCAATTTCGGGTTGACGTGCCTCCACAGATGATGAACCTCGATTCTATTTTTCTTTCTCGCCTCTGCTGATGATTTTGGCGACCAATTGACCATGTACCCAAATGCGGGTTCTTTGACACATTGAAATCGTTTCCACGAGTCAAGAATTAATAAGACTAAGACGACATGAGAAATTTGATTAGCCTTTCTGACAAGGGGATGGACTTCGATAAGATTGATAAGACCAAGGAATTTGATTGGCCTTTTGGACAAGAAGGGCAGACTTTGACAGACAAAGCTTGAGGAATTTGATTGACCATTTTGACCTGACAGATAGGAGAAAGAACGTGTTGACTAAAAAGATATGGAAGACTTCGTTGACTCGAAGTTCTGAAAGATGGCAAACATGCCTCACCGTTAATGTCGAAATTGTCATGATAAAATTGAAATTTTATTTTGTGATCGTTTCACTCCATCAAGTGATGTTCATTCAAATATTCTTGTCAAAACACAAGATTTCTTATCATGAACTCATGCCCCAGATTGCTGATGACGCTTCAATGATTTTTCTTCAAAATGCCCCATTTTAGAGGGCTGCTGATGAAGACCTATTGATATGCCCCGGTTTGGATTTTTGCTTTGAATGATGCCAGCGTTTGCACAATGCTTTGACTTTTGATTTTCAAGAGGGATTAGACTGTTCCCTTGTGACTTGAATTCTCATTATCAAGTTGCACTTTCCAATCTGGAAGGACTTTTATCTAGGTTATGACGGGGTCAAGGTTATGGGCTTAACAAAGGAAGGATAATGGGCTAAAAAATCTCATTTTTCCTTGGGGTTGTTTGAGCTAGCAGCTATCTTGAACTTCATTCATGCCCTTTTTGCTTTTTGATAGGCACTTTCTTTCATTTGATTTTCCGTTTCAGATTTCCTCAGTGCTCTTCATCTTGTTGTGTCTTTTGCATTTGGCATTTTCATGTGCCAACGAGTTTGAGACTTTTATTCTTGTGATGGCTTGAATTCTCATGCACCTACATCTTGGGCACTTTTTATTCTTTCCTTTCACCCCAGCATGGGGGATAGCTGCCTAGCTGGGTTCTTTTTTAAAGAAATCGATTCAGGCTCAAAGGGGCTTGCAATGGATATTTATGTGGGGAATAAAACAAAGAATGCCCTTCTTCATTTTGAATCGTGCAACTTGATGGAGAGAACTCATGCTTGCTCTAACTTTTGCCTAGATCTCATTTTGAAGTTTGATCTAGCGAGCTTTTGCCTAGGCCGCCCTTGCGGGTTTTCGACCTAGCAGGCTCTTTTTTTGTCAAAGCATTACTTCTTGATGGCACCGGGGAATGGTCCATTGGAAATCCTCCTTGTGCGGGGCAAGGGTTCAATCAAATTTCATCTCGTGTTTCGAAGTGATTATCATGTTTCTCGAATGATGGTGTAAAACAATTCCAAGTTTAGGAAAAAAAAACCAAGTTTATGATAACTGTCACGCCCTCGATTTTTAAGTAGTAAACGTGAGCATTTTTAAATAAAAACAACTATGTGACTTCCTCATATTCACTCCCAACCTGTCTCAATTCAACATTCTCAATTCATTGACCAACTAAAATTTAAATGGGCACCCATGCCCAACAGTGAAAAAAAATGAGATTTATAAGTTAAGTCATTACATTCATCCGAGATAAAATGAGAGCTTTGTTGTTACAAACTTATCTACCAAAAATATAAAGAGTTCGTGAGATGATTAAAATGGTCATTTCTTAGATGCTTTCAAAGATGCAGCACACTCCATGCACGCCGACTCATGCTCCGTTGTAAGTACCTGAAAATAAAAGGGGTGAGCATTCACTTCGCCCAGTAGAGGTTCCCTTTTTATTCTCAATATATATATATACATGTTCATGGAATGACAAAATAATTAGGAAATAACTTAAAGAAATTACCTACACCTAGACACTAAAGTCAAGCACACAACTCTATCATGAACTCCGAATTAACGATTTCCCACACGGACGTACCCTTGCACTCTGAACGATATTGACTTCGAACCATTAACTTCAAGTTTTCCTCTCACAGAAATAACATGCCTAACACATCCACTATTCTCGTTTCTCGAATATTCATTTGAAGTTTTACCCATTGGATACAATATTGCTCACTAAACCGCATCGAATACATCGCGAGTTCTTACTATAATACCAACGCACTTTGAAAGTTCTCCGTAAGATTTCAAATCATTTAACTTGATTACATTCCGGGTATTCATCACCCCGTGCGTTAATCCACAAACTTCCCGGTTAAGTGACCCTGTACATTTTCTCAATCAACATTCCGGGCATGGGTGACCCGTACCCCCATTTTTATTATAAAGCAATATTCCTCTAGCAATCGATCAACATTTCAGATACCACACACTTCATAGATTTCTCAAAAGATATTCCGGGTATATAGTACCCCGTTCCTTTCTCGACCAACATTCCGGGTATAAGAGACCTTGTTCATCGCTATTCAATACTTTATGTATATGCAACACATTTTTCATGTATCCGGATACCCAACGAGTGCTCATGTATCCCATGGATACTCACGTGTCCCACAAGTACCCAATCGTGTCTCGCGTGCCCCACAAGTACATCTAATCATAACACGTGTAAATAATTTAACTAAAGATTCGAAGTTAAGGGTCCTCCGACATAATACTCATAATGCCCCCTTTTCATTTATAACCTTTGCTCTCGTCGAGTCCGATGTTCACACAATATACCTATTTTCCTATTGTGTCAAATTTTGTATCCAGCGCGTCTCAAATTTACTTTGATTACATTACATTAAGGAATAACTTTCACGTCTCACCCAAAAGAGGGCCTAGCACCATTTCGTGCTGCTTGGAGCCCGATATCACCCGTTTTTAATTACCAACACCTTTCGTCAAGTTGTCTCGCTCACTCGATTCCTTAACCCATTTCATCACACAAGTTCATGAGTAAAAAGAAATTATCACGACAAACAAGCAAGTGGACCAAGCAATTGTATAGTACTGACTACTAATCTCTCAAGTAAGTTTCTAATCACATTCTCAAAATTAATTAAGTCTAAGATAAATCCTCAAGTGCATCACACAAGTTCCTCAAAGAAGAAGCATAACGAATGATCGACGAGAACCAATGAAGGACACAAACGAAGCTGAAACTATGGACAGAAACTGGAAAAATTTGTCCGGACGATCATGACCCCGTCCGGACGGGAATCACAGCAGTAGCAGTCCGAAAACAATGAGCAATAGATGCACAGATTTCTAAGAAATGCTCAACTGAGCCGCAAATAACTAAACCAAGTTCTAAGTTCAACCAAATCATGTACAATGTAATAATCTACCAAGTAATTTAAGACGGAAAGCTATGAGGAGTATAAGTCAAGGTAAACATCACATTAAAATTTCTAAGTAATGGGATTTCAAGTGGGTTTCTTCAAACTCAAAAAGATTTGCTTCAAACAAGAGATATACACATACGCACAATTCACAAGCATCAAGCAAGTGTAGCAAATCCCCCTACCTCGGTTATAGAACTCAAATTTTTAGCTCCAAGAGAACCCTAGCCCTTCCAAATTTTCGGATTCCATCATACTCAAAGCTTGCATACGCAAGTCCCGGGTCTTGTGGCCGAATACGTAACAAATGTGTAGTGGATCTATGGTTCTTTCATGATTTTGGAACGAAATTTGGAGAGAGAGAGAGAGAGAGAGGAAAACCGAGAGAGGTAGAGAGAGAAGGGGCGTCGGCTGGAGAGAGGAAGAGGGGAGGGATTTGGATTTTTTTTCTATGTTCTCTCTCTTTCCCGACCACCCACACACAAATATAAGTGATAATAACACTTACACCCCCCTCTACAAGTTAATGTGTCACCCCCAAGTCCAACTAAAGTCACAATTACACATTCACCCCATTTAACATATAAGAAAAACAAAATAATAAATAAAATTAACACTTTGCACTTTTCCCCTATTTTATTTTCGAAATGCCCTCTTTTTTTTTTGTTTAAATTTTATGAGTCCTTACAATAACAATTTCAACACAACAGCGTGACACTAATTTTTGATAGTTATGACCGAACCGCGAAGGGTTGCCTACGTATCCCTTTGCAAGGAATCAGGTCGTGCGTAGTTCAGGGCTACAAAGGGTGACTCTATTTTTGGTGTTTTTATTTTTCTTGACAATAACAACAAGACACTACAGACTCAAGGATAAAAACACATAGATGGGGAAAACATAAACAGACTCGAAATACAAACTGACTCAATCAGAAGCGAAAACTTGACTTGACACTTGAAGACTTCCAAGACTCGTGGAAGATTGAACTACTGGATGGCCATTGTTGGTTCATTGATTCGGCGAGGTGTTCAGTTTCGCCAATGGAGCAGAGATGGACCCGTTGTCAATGAGATCTTGAATCTTGTGGCGGAGGCGATGACACTCATCGGTAGCATGACCAAACATTTGATGGAAGGCACAAAAGGAGTTTGGGTTGTGGTAAGCTGGGAGCTTTTGAGGTAAAGGAGTTGGTTGAAGTGGTTTGAGAAGACCGGCTTCGTGGAGCTCTTTGTACACCAAGGATACGGGTGTGGAGAACTGTGAGAGGGTCCTTTGTGGTTTTTTGGAGTGGTTGGTTTGGACTGTGATTTTATTGATGGGTGCTGCTCGGTTGGAGTTGTGTTTTGTGGAGCTGGATGAGGTGTTTGCATATAGGGTGTTATTATCCCCGGAGTTGTTGTTCTTGGTTTTAAGAGTGGGGCCATCTTTTTCAAGAATGCCGTCCCGTATTGCTTCCTCAATTGACAGGCCTGTCTCAAAGTAGGTCTCAAAGTTATGTGCCTGGGCCATCACCATGTACTGAGCCAAGTCAGGTTGTAGATTCTTGGTTATGATCCTCATTTGGTCCTTATCACTGGGACGATCAGTCATTTGCGCTGCCTTCGCCCTCCATCTCTTCACAAAGTCCGCAAAGGACTCCTCTTCCTTCATCTTGATACTTTCAAGCTCACGAGTAGTGACCTTGAGCTGCACATTGTACTCATACTGCTTTATGAAAGCAGCCGCCATTTCTTCCCAAGTTTGCCTCCTTGAGATGTCAAGAGACAAGAGCCATTGAAGTGCGGGCCCTGTGAGAGTTTCATGGAACATTTGGGCCATAGTGGGCTCATCAACATCTTGCAATGAAAGGGAGCTCACGTATGCCTGAATGTGTCCCCTTGGATCTCCGGTCCCATCAAACTTCTCAAAGTCCACATGTTTGAATTTCTTAGGGAGTTTGGCACCCGGGAAAAGGCAGAGTTTGTCCATGTCGAACCCGGTGATGGCCCGTTTCTCACTTTTAGCCAAAGATTCTTCAAGTTTGGCTATTTTGGCTTGCATTTCAGCCAACTGGGGATTGTCAACCGGAGGTGGCTGATCTTGATGCTCATCATTAGGGATCTCATGATTTTGGGCCCCGCCATCGGGTATTTGTTGCTGTGGTGGAGGCAGCCGGCTTTGGATGTTTACCATGATTGCCATGAGTTGGGCAATTCGAGTGTCATTCCGGACCCTCTCATCTTGCATTTCCTTCCTCAGTTGCTCTATCTCATTTGGAGGATCTTGTTCTTGATCGGCCGACATGCTTGTTTCAGACGTTTAGCGATGAAGGTCGAGATAGTCTTTGTCCGGAGGGTCGAGTCCAAATGGATAAGGTCTTCTTCTTTGCAGGCTCAATGGTTCAGGACTGACAGTAAAGCAAAAAGGTCAAATTCAGATTGTGCCCCTGGTTTCATTGAAGGAAATGTCGTGCATGCGTTGTTGTCATGTCGTGTCTAAGATCTAGACTACCGGTCTCAGTCTCACTTAAGACATTGCACGGATGTTCGAAGCAACAACCACGGGTAAGTCGTGTCAGGCAGGTTAAATTCCAAACGTCGTGGAATCAGAGCCAATCTCCTTGTAGACCATTCGAGACAGAGCAATAAGGTTGTTGAAATTCGGATACAAATGTACTTAAGGCTAGTCCGAAACACGGCGAGCCGTTCAAGCACGGCGAACACTGGAGGTATCTCAAACTCCATGGATTTAAAGTCTCCTAGACTGACATCAATTCTTATAGGTTATGCTAAGGTTAACCTATGGTTAGTCTACCGGTTTTAAATCTCACTCAAAGTCACTGCACAGCTGATTGAATCAACACCACGGGTAAGCCATTACTCGGTGGATTCGGTTTGCCAACCTAAAATGTTGGGACCGTAATCCTTAGCTTTTCTTGGCCATCCGAGACAAAGCAATGAGGTGTTGCCATCCAGTTACAAGTGACTCCAAGGTTAGTTCAAAACACGGGAAGCCGTTCGGGCACGGCAAACACCGGAGGTATCCCAAACTCCATGGATTTAAAGTCTCCTAGACTGCATGTACAACCTAGGGTTAGTCTACCGAATCCAAATCTCACTTAAGATCACTGCACAGAAGATTTTCCAACACCCCGGGTAAACCATTACTCGATAGGTACGGCGTTTCAACCTAAAGCCTAAGTGTTGACGCCGTAGCACTTTTCCTGGTCATCCGAAACAAAGCAATTTGGATGTTGCAATCCAGATACCAATGATCTTAAGGCTAGTTTGAATCACGGGTGCCCGTTCGGGCACGACCAACACCGGAGGTATCTCAAACTCCATGGATTTGAAGTCTCCTAGACTGCATTCGACAGCTTTGGAAGATTGCCCCAATCCTCAAGTTTTCTTTTAAGCGATAAGTCCTTGATATCGGATGGTCGGATTTGGGAAATTCTGGTCCACACATATTCCGACAATGATCTAAGATTGGATGCCTAAGGGCGATTGACCCTCCTCGGGCCAAGGTCCCTTAAACCCGTTTAGATCAGTGTTTAGGAATTTTGATGATCCAAAGTTTCCCACGTCCGGCCGTCCTAAAGGCTAACTCGTAAGAACAACGCGCATATGGGATGCACGACTCATCATCGGGCCGAGGCAACCTTCTACTAACTGCCGAGGCACTAAAACTAAACGGGATATCTACACGGAATATCTATACAAACGACGCTCGCGACGACTATATACAAAGCAAATGCATGAATGCAACATGGCATGGCGAGGAAGGCGGTAACACATAGCACGTAACAAGATGGAGCATGTAAACTTAACGCACGGGTGGGTTGCTAAACGTGGGGTTCTATGGCTAATTACATGCAAAAGGCTGGTTTTGGTCACCAAGGGTACCCCGGACTCAAAATCAAAACCGCCTCCTACCGTTAAAAACGATAGTGACGATGTGATTTATCACGGTTGAGGGCTGCTGGGCATTTCGGGGTTTCCTGTCACCGGCAAGCCGGGCAGGATTGCCAAAACACGCCAGCGGAGCTAAGAACTATGCAAGTGCAATGCAAGAATTAAATTTTAAACATTTTCAAAATCCCACAAAACATTTTTCGAATTAAACCCACTTTTGATTAATACATATTTCAATAAAATCACACAAGTGTAATAAAAGTTGCACAAGTGTAATTAAATAAAATATATATTAACCAGAGTCCCCAGCGGAGTCGCCAGCTTGTGGACGGCCCACCGGATTTTATTCGACTTGACGTTTGAAAAGATTGAAGATTGTTAGAGTCGCCACCGGATTTGAGGTCCGAACCCGAGAAACCGATAAAAAATGACTCGTTTGCCCATTGAAAAAGATTTCACTGATCATGGTGGAACCAAAGATTTCTCGGATTCGGGGGTTTAGTTACGAGAGGGGAAGGGTTTTACGGCACCCCTCTCGCCCGGTCCGTGAACCGGTCTCTACTCAACATTTTGTGAGATTTTGGAAATGTTTGAAGATCAATTTTGAGCAAATAACGGGGAGTATGGGAATGGGAAAACACATAAACAAGTATTCAAATACGAACCAAGTGATGGTGGATGCTTGTGCAATGTACAATGCGATGGTGGAATTATATAAACAAAGAAAATGACAATGAAAGAGAAAAATAGGACTTAGAACACCATCTTGAGCAAAATTATTTGTCTTTCTGACACTATTTGCATGTTTTGGAGGGTTTTTATATAGAAATGAGAAGAACATAAAACTACAAAGTTGTAGCCCTTCAAATTATCTACGTTTTGATATATAATACGCCCAAAACAGAGTTCGGAGCAAAAAGTTATGGCTGAAACACTGTGACTGACTTTCTGTTGGGGTTTGAGCGCTCAAAGTGGATTGAGCGCTCAAGGGTAAGACCTTGAGCGCTCAAGCTCAAAATAAAATGCTTTTCTTGATGCTTTTCAGACCTTGTAGGCTCATTTCAAGTATGAGGAACTTGAATGAGCCCACTGGTCCCCCTCAGCAAGACCAAAACAGTGATTTTCACATGGTTTTAACTACCTTTTGGCTTGATCAAGGCTTGAACTTGTGGTTTGATGAATGGATGGGTAGTGGCTGTGTTTATGGGCTATAGATGAAGTATTTTGGACAGAGGAGTGTGAGTGTAGGGCTGATTGAGTGATTGATTGAGTGGATGATGGAGTATTTGAGCTTAAAATGGTGATTTTGGCTTGGATGAGGTGGGTTTTGATGGAAGAGCTAGGTTTGGACGAAATTGATGGAATGTATGGGCTGTAAATGGCTTATTAGAGTGAGAGAGGGGCTGTTGTAGTTGGTATCTTAAAGACCCATGTGTATTTGGTCTTAAAGATGAGATTTTTGGGTGTTTTGGAGGTTGAAGATGATGGAGGGTGGTGGCTATGGAGGAGAGAAAGGCTAAAACGTGATTGAAGTGATGAGAGAGAGTGGAGAGGGCTGATGAAGGGTGTGAGAGTGTGTAAGAGATCAGTCAAGGGAGTGGAGGAGCTTTATATAGAGAGAGAAATGGGAGGGAAATGGGTTTAATTTTTGAATTGGGTTTGGGGGGTGATTGAGGAGATGTTCAAGGGTCTAGGAAGTGTATTTAGGCAGTAGAAAACATAGGTAGACGCTCCTCTTGCAGTAGAATATCATGATTAGATGCTCTGCAGAAAATTGATCTGGATCAGAGTTGAGCGCTCAAAGCCGTGGGCTTGAGCGCTCAAGGTGGGATTTTTGGGTTTGAGCGCTCAAGGTTGGGGCCTTGAGCGCTCAAGGCTGTTGCTCAAAAGGTAAAACTTTGCGGGGCCGCCCCGGGTGCTACCGAACTCCGTTTTGTGCGTGGTTTGAAGCGTTGGAAAGCTTGTCGAGTGTACTTTCTAACCCAAGTGGTTTGAACCCAAGATAATTTGTACATCCAAGTATGTGACCATTTTACCCTCAGAAGGTCGGGAAAACAAGTCATTTTGGTAAAACGGACACTTCTCCCTCATTTCAAAATGGATTGGGACATATTATATATCAATAAAGAGGGTTTTGAATGTACTAGAAGATGGTGTAGGCTTGGGTTTGTTTTGAAATGGTTTATGGATGGTTTGAAAGGTATTTTGGTCATTTTGGTTGGTTTAAGGTTGTTCTAGGAGGGTTTAGAATGGTTTAGGGTGGTTCGGTGAGTTCAAGCCTTGTTCTTAGCCTTGAGGTATGCACGATTGGTCTATTTCATCATCGGGAATGCTTGAGTGCATCCTGGGTTCAAAATCGGGGTGTCTACAGCTTTCTCATATGAAATGTTTCTCTGCTATGACAAGTTAAAGAAGATTGCTTTAAGGGTATGCACATGACATGATTGTATAGCCTTATTTTTTCATGATTAGTTGACTCTTGTCAGTCTTGTGTGGTAATGTATGTCCTACACAAGTTGTTAGGATGTAGAGAGAGAAAGAGAGATCAAAGGTTTTTCTCATTACTCAAAGAATGGGTCTCTAGACAGAGATATACAAGACTAACATACACATGACTAAACTACCCCTATGAACAGAATACATAACAAATTGAACCTTAACTCAACATAACTTAACACTTCCCCTCAAGTTGGTGAAAAGATATCTATCAAGCCCAACTTGAATACAATGGGGTGAAAACTTTTACTACTAAGACCCTTAGTAAATACATCAGCCAATTGGTCTTCGGATCTCACAAAAGGCATGCATATCAAACCGTTGCTCAGTTTCTCCTTGATGAAATGCCTATCAATCTCAGTATGCTTTGTTCGATCATGTTGAACAGGATTATGAGCAATGTTTATGGCTGCTTTGTTATCACAGCAGAGCTTCATAGGACCACGATCATGAAATCCCAAATCACGCAAGAAAGTTTGGAGCCATAAAAGTTCACAAACACCATGAGCCATAGCTCTGTACTCAGCCTCTGCACTAGATCTAGCTACGACAGACTGCTTCTTACTCCTCCATGTAATCAAATTCCCTCCAAGGAAGGTGTAATAGCCAGAAGTAGAACGCCTATCATCAATAGAACCTGCCCAGTCTGCATTAGTGAAAGCTTCCAATCTCAAGTGACCATGATTAGAGAACAAAATTCCTTTACCGGGGGCAGATTTAAGATACCTCAAGATGCGATAAACTGCATCAAGATGACTAGTACGAGGTTCATGCATGAACTGGCTCACAACCCCCACAGCATAGGAAATATCTGGTCTAGTGCGAGATAAGTATATCAGGCGACCCACAAGTCTCTGATATCTCTCCTTTTCTGTAAGCTCCCCCACATTGCTACCAAGATGATGGTTGGCCTCAATGGGAGAATCGACTGGCTTACATCCCAACATACCAGTTTCTTCCAAGAGATCAAGAATGTACTTCCTTTGAGAGATAAAAATTCCTTTGTCAGATCTAGCCACCTCCATTCCAAGAAAGTAGTTCATAGACCCCAAATCCTTAATCTCAAACTCTTGAGCAAGAAGAGCTTTAAGACTAACAATCTCATTCACATCATCACCTGTCATGATTATGTCATCCACATAAACAATAAGAATGGCAATCTTACCATTACTTCTCTTGATGAACATAGTATGGTCAGCATGACTTTGCTTGTATCCAAATCTCAACATGGCTTTGAGAAACCTGTCAAACCATGCTCTAGGAGACTGCTTCAATCCATAGAGTGCCTTCTTCAATCTACACACCCTTCCCTCGGTCTGAGATGAAGAAAAACCCGGTGGAATAGCCATGTACACCTCCTCCTCTAATACACCATGGAGGAATGCATTCTTCACATAAAACTGGTGAAGAGGCCAATTTAAATTGGCAGCACAAGAGACTAGAACTCGCACAGAGTTCATCTTCGCTACAGGGGCAAACGTCTCCTCGTAGTCAATACCATAGGTTTGTGTGTAGCCCTTGGCAACAAGTCTTGCCTTGTACTCTCAACTGTCCCATCAGCTTTGTGTTTCACAGTGAACACCCATTTGCACCCCACGGGTTTCTTCCCTCTTGGAAGTGATACTAGCTCCTAAGTGCCATTCTTTTTCAAAGCCGTCATCTCCATAGCTCCTTTTCACTTAGGTATCATGAATGCATCCTGCCAATTCTGTGGAATAGATATAGAAGAAAGAGACGAAACAAAAGCACTATGCGAAGGAGATAAACGGTTATAAGAAACAAACTGGGAGATGGGATGTTGAGTGCATGATCTAACTCCCTTTCTAAGAGCAATAGGAGCATTAAGATTATCAACAACAGTAGGAAGAGAATCATTACCAGATGAGTCAGCTGAAGAGTCCGAAACTGGAATAGGTGATGGAGATTGGCAAAGTGGTACTGCACATGTAGACTTGCCTTTATTCCTTTGAGAAAAAGTCTGCAGATTTGGCCTATCCAGTCTTCCACCAACATCACGTTCCACTCTTTTTGCAGGTAAAGGTTCTTGCACAGATTTCTCTTTCTCCCCCTCACTATGACAAGGTAAAGGGTAAGACCACGACTCAGGACTATAATATGTCAACATCTCTTCCTGTCTATCATTCTCCCCCAGAAGAGATGAAGTGGTCAAAGGATAAAAGGATTCTATTTCCCAAAAGGTAACATCCATGGAGACATACGTTTTGCGAGAGTGCGGGTCATAGCATTTATAACCCTTCTGAGTGGGAGAATAGCCAAGGAAAATACACTTACGGGCTTTGGGATCCAGCTTACCACCTGGGTGCTTAGCATGAACAAAACACACACAACCAAAGACTTTGGGTGGAAGAGATGAGACCCGAGAACAACCTAAGAGAAACTTAATCGGAGTTTGGAACTGAAGAACGCTAGATGGCATGCGATCGATAAGAAAAGTTGCAGTAAGGACAGCTTCGCCCCAAAAATGTTTAGGGACATTCATAGTGAACAATAGAGAGCGGACAACCTCAGCAAGATGGTGATTCTTGCGCTTGGCAACTCCATTTTGTTGTGGAGTACCAACACAAGAAGTCTGAAAAAGAATACCAAACTCATTAAGCTATGCCCGAAAAGTCCCATCTATATACTCAGACTACGAAGTACTTTAACATTAGCATCAAATTGAGTACGCACCATTTGGTGAAAAGATTTAAAGCACGAAAAAACCTCATTTTTTGCCTTTAGTAAATACACCCTGGTGACACGATAATAACAGTCAATAAAGGTGACAAACCAGCGATAACCAGACAGAGATGTGACAGGAGAAAGACCCCAAACTTTCGAATGAATAACCATAAATGGTGAATCACTTCTGTGATTGACAGGAGCATAAAATGAGCGCTTATGTTTCGCAAGCTCACAAGCTTCACACATGAACTGACTTCGAGAACATTGCTTCGCCAAACTAGGGAACAGTTTTTCTAGAATTCCAAAAGGTGGATGACCCAATCTTACGATGCCATTGATGTAACAAGGGAAGAGCGGAACCCATATCTGCAGCAAGAGCTTGACCACATGACAAAGGTGGACAAACTGGATTAGTTGTAGACTCCAAAAAATAAAGGCCCCCATGAGCTTTACCACTGCCAATCGTCTTCCTCGTATCCAGTTCCTGAAAGACACAATGTGTAGGAAAAAATGTTACGGAGCAATTTAAGGATTGGGTGAGACTACTATCAGATAGACGGTTAGTAGAAAAATTTGGAACATGAAGAACTGAAGAAAGAGGAATGGTTGGAGAACAACGAATAGAACCTTTCCTCGAAATAGCAGATAAAGAGCCATCAGCTACTCTAACCTTATCCTTACCAGAACAAGTAGAGTAGGAATCAAAAAAGGACGAACAACTTGTTATATGATCCGTGGCACCAGAATCTATGATCCACGGAAGAGATGCAGTGGAAGTGGAAGTAGAAGCATTAGCATATATCTCTTTGTGAGCAAAGAAATTAGAGGCAGTGGAAGTGGAAGTGGAAGTGGAAGTAGAAGCAGTGGTAGATGGAGTGTCAAGCCGAGCGAATAGGCGCTTGAGAGTTTGTAACCTCAGAAAGAAGACCACCAACTTGAGTAGTTTTGAAAGCCTCCATTGTACCAACAATTTCCATTTCAAATCACCTTAAACCGACCCCGCGAATGGATCCGGAACGTCAAAATTAGTCAGGAACAAGTCTCGGACCTCTCAAAAGTGGTCCAAATCGGTCAAAATAGGTCCCTAGTACCCCTCTGGACCCTCTAGAACCCTCCAGATGGCCTTCGTGGCCCTTTTAGTGGCCGCTGACCCCTCCAGATGGCCTTCTTGGCCCTTTTAGTGATCGCTGACCCTTTTGACCATGCGCTGAACCCCCGCGTGACCCCTTCGACTCACAGAAAAAACCCTTTGACCAACGCCTAACCAGTTTGACCGAAACACGCGAGCCGTTTGACCTCCTTCTACCTTTGACTGGCTCGTGTAACACACGCCCACGAGTGGATCTAACTTGCCGCCACGCGCCGCCTTTCTCCGGCGCGTGAGCACTGTTCCGATGTCCTCCGGCGACCTTCCACCCACCACCGTGATCGGCTTGACAAAATGAACAAAACCCTGTTCTCAAATCTTGCACCCGATCACTTTAAGTTGGACCAATAGCCAACTGTAACCACCGATCGGTTGAACAGTGGTCGTTGTTGATTGTTGAGGTCAACTGTGGACTTACCGGAGGTTGTCGACGCCCACCGTGGACTCGCCAGAGGTTGTCGTCACCCATCGTGGACTCGTCGGAGGTCGATCGTGGATAAACTCAACCCAGTGTAGGTCTTTAGGTCGTTAGGTCACACAGTGTAAAAAAAAAAAGACCGACAAACACCAACAAGTGAGAAAAACGATCTCTAAAGCTCTACAAGGCACGATCAGTTAAGGATGGAAGCTCTGATACCATGTTAGGATGTAGAGAGAGAAAGAGAGATCAAAGGTTTTTCTCATTACTCAAAGAATGGGTCTCTACACAGAGATATACAAGATTAACGTATACATGACTAAACTACCCCTATGAACAGAATACATAACAAATTGAACCTTAACTCAACATAACTTAACACAAGTTACCATTGATCGTGTGTTTGATGCAGGTTTAGGTTAGGGCATCTCTACTCCTTACTCAAATTTAGATCAAAGCTCATATTTGAGTAAGAATCGTCCAAAACAATTCCTCCAATTCAATGCTATGGATTAAATACCTTCAATTGTTCAATTGTTTAGTTCTGACTCGAACTTATATTTTGCATCTACCCTCTCTCAAATGGGATCGATTCCGGGTGCAGAGTTTGGACAAGGTCTCATTAGGTATCGAGAATTAAAACTCGTGTCATTTGCAAGTTATTTTACCACTGTGTTTGAATTGATATATAAAACATGTGAACATCCATTATGGTTTTTAGGTACTTTATCTACTATATCCGAAAGTATACGGCTGCCAATGAATGCTGCTGCGTGCCTAGCAACGTTCTTGCTTAAATCTTAAATTTGCATTTTTTCCTCGTTATATCATATAGTTCAATTTCTTACATCCATATGCTTCTGCAGGCTATTCACAAGCATAAGTTTGTTGACATATTGGATAACCCAGGGTCTGTTGATTTGAGTGCATATGTTGATTTTGCCTCTATAAGGCACTCTGCCGAGGATCAGGTGAATATTAAATCTGCTATAAGTCTTCTCACTTCTGTGCTATTAGTCTTCTCACTTCTGTGTTTTCACCAATTTCTTCATGGGGCAAAGCAAATGAACTATATATTAGTGGACAACAGAGGAGAGGTTGTAGCTAGTAAGTTTTTTTTATTCCCATGATATTCACTGGGGAAAAAAAAATTGACAATAGGACGAAAGTGTTACAATAGTTATATGGTAGGTGTGAATTGCTAAATGTCTGCTTGTTGGATATCCAATTACACACAGTGGAGTCTAGACACATCTCCATGTTTTCTACCGAAGTATCAACTGTTCGACATGGATCCTTAGTACATTGGAAATTTGATGCTAAAAGAAATATTCATTTCTTGAAATTTAAATCTTTGTGGACCTAGCCTTATGTACTTTTTAACTTCCCCATTTTGAAGTTCTGACGTGATAGTTTCCGTTTTTCTTTTCTAATGTTAGTAACCTTTTTGGTTGTGTTGGATGGTAACCATCCATGGAGACGTCTAAAATTAGTGTACATCTTTTGAGTTGAGGGGTTGGAAAGAGAAATTATCCTTATGGTCTATGTCTCATGTCAACGCATATCAATTTGGAGGAAATCTTTGGGGTGGTTGTCTTTTCACACAAATAATGACTTCGTGGGGAAGGCTCCATTGGTTAGTTTGCTGGCTTTTGTCCTTTGTTAAACTGTTTACTAGGGTTGTCCAATAAACCTAAATCCCTTCTGTATAGTGCAGTGGATTGGAAACTTCCCATTTCTTAGCTGAAGCACATCCAAATTAGGAGATAATTCATGCTCTTTATGCCTGATATGTTTGTCCACCTGTTCTCTAACTAGAGGTTTAAGGTTGCTTAATTGGTTTTAGATGGTTCGCTTAACAAGTTTTGGGCAATGATCCAGAGAACTTTTGTCCCTCATAGTTTTCGAGTCAGGTGTAGTTGTGTTATTTAGTGGTAAAACTTTTGGATACTGAACGATTTTGGGGACTCGCAGATATGCTAGAGAAATCTTCAGATGGTGATTCTGGCAACTGAGCCAGGCTCAGGAACTCAGGTCACGGGTTTAAATGTTCCTTTGTAGACTCTTTGGAAGTCTTAACTAGGGTGGTGGTATCAATTTTATGATTTTTGTCATCCTCCACCTCTAATCTTAGTTGTAAATTTGTTCATTCTGTTGCAGAAATGACGGTGAGGGATCGATGGCCTTTGCATAACAACACTTCATAATCCGATACGGTTAAAGGGTTTTAAAAGTTTAGGAATTTTCACAGGGTTGTGGATGTTTAGACACTTTCATTTGGATTTAGGGTTTAGGCACTTTAAGTTTAGGCTATTTCAAGTTCTCACATTTGTATCTCTTTTGAATTTTGGGTTTTTGGATCTAAGAGCTGTCATGAACGATCAAATGGACGCAACCGGAATCGGCCGCCCTCGGTAACTCTCCCTCTCTCTCTTTGTTCAATTTTTTTGTTCTGGTTTCTCCTTTATTTTGCGTTGTTTAGTTAGGTGTTGAGCTAATAATGGTGAGCTATGTACCACGAACACTGGCACAGATACGAATACGAAATACGCGAATTCTAAAAAATGGACACAGATACGGCGGGGGACACGCCAAAAATAAATAAATAAATATATGTATAAATAAATCGTATATGTATGCAATAACAATATATATACATAGATATAAACACTTTTGTTTTGATAAGTAAGATATTTACACTGTTAGTACTAGAATATATATACTCGTACCAAGGTTGTCAAATCGTGAATCGTATCGTGAATCGAAATGGCCCATTTCAGAATCGCGAATCGTATCGTATCGCGAATCGTAACGATTCGGTCAAAATTTTAAAAATGCATTATAAAGTAAGTCTATGCATTCCCATTGGAAAGATACAATGTAATTAAACTTATATCACTACAAAAGAATGTTTTCTATCATGAATTGAAGATCACGTGGTCTAATAGGCAAGACACTTGCTTCTATTGCAAGATGCGGATCCAAGTCCCGCCGTGATCTATTGTTGATTGTTCTATATTGATTTATACATGAATTAAGAGGCAAATTAACAAAATTCTCATAGCAATTTAACATTTAAAGTTTTAAATCATTACTAGGTCCATGAGCATAAGTTTAAGAGACCATGTCTTCATGTACAACTAGTACAAGTACATATCCATACTTGTATAAAAAAGATAACAATCTAAGTTTCTAATTAAGTTCTAACATATCCATACTACACTTCAACAACTCATATATTCTTCAATATTCCTCCTCTCCCTCCACGTCAATGTCAAGATCGTCATCGTTGTCATCATTATCATCGGATTCCACCATATTGACTTCTTGAAGCTCTTCTTCATCCTTTTCATCATCTTCAATCACTTCAACTTCGACTTCATCCTCATCAACCAAAAAGCCATCTCCTATCTTTTTACCTCGGTACCTTGCATTTAAATCTCTTGGTCCTATAATAAAAATAGTTGTTGAGACTTGAGTGGAACTCAAAAAATAGAAACAATAAATAGCTTCTAACATTTGTAAACTATACCTCTTTTCTTCCTTTTGCGACTCACTCCTTCATCATCATTTTGGAAGCACTCGTGGATGTCCAACCATGATGTATCTTCGGGTAGACATGGCTTTTCTTTCTCGGTGATCCATTCATCATCCGATTCCATATCTGACAAACATATAGGATCATATGTTTCCCCCCTCTCTTGCCTCTTTTGTTGTCTTTCCTCAAGTCTAAGGTTGTACTTCACAAAGACCAATGCATTCATCATTTGTTGTTCTAATCGATTCCTTCTCTTTGTGTGCACTTGATCAAATGTGCTCCAATTCCTTTCGCATCCGGTCGCACTACATGTAAGGCTTAGCACTCTTATTGCAAACCTTTGAAGTTCCTTGCACTCTTCTCCAAAACTCTCCCACCACAATGCTAAAAAAAATATGCCTTTAAATCATAAAATACTATAACCTTTGAAGTTCATTACACCTAGGTTAACGTTGTTTTGAGGGTTTAGGCACTAAAGGTATCATACGGTCAAAGGGTTTTAGAAGTTTAGGAATTTTCATAGGGTTTTGGATGTTTAAGCACTTTCATTTGGTTTTAAGATTTAGGATTTAGGCACTTTAAGTTTAGGCTATTTGAAAAAAAAAAAAAAAACCAAAGTTGACCCGGTGGGAACTATTTAGTTTTAATTGTCCCTATTTTTTTTTCTTTCTATTTTGTCAAGTTCTCACATTTGTATCTCTTTTGAATTTCGAGTTTTTGGATCTAAGAGTTGACATGAACGATCAAATGGATGCAACAGTAATCGGCCGCCCTCGGTAACTCTCCCTCTCTCTCTTTGTTCAATTTTTTTGTTTTGCTTTCTCGTTTATTTTCCGTTGTTTAGTTAGGTGTTGAGTGAATAATGGTGAGCTATGTAGCACGGACATTGACACAGATACAGACACGGGACACGTGAGTTCTAAAAAATGGACACAGATACAGCGAGGGACAAGGCAAAAATAAATAAATAAATAAATAATTATATGTATAAATAAATCGTATATGTATGCAGTAACAATATATATACACTTCTCTTTTGATATGTAAGATATCTACACTGTTATTAGTAGAATATGTATACTCGTACACACATATACACGTAAGATATACACCCTCAAAGGAAATACATACACTACTACACGCATACATACATGTATGCAATTTGAACTTGAATGAAGTATATTTTACTAGATGAAATTGATAGTTTAGGTTTACAAATCTATCACCCTAATTTTTAATGAAATATCATTTTTATGTCCCTATTGTTTTCTGATCATGTTGATGGTTACTAGAAAAATACGTTTGGCTAAACGTACAATATAAACTGGGGTGGATCCAACGAATAATCGTAGGGTGACGTGCTCCTTTATTTTTATTCTCTCCCTTAAGAATTGTACTCAAATTTATCACTATTATAGGTCTTAGAAAGAATATTCTTTAATCAAATGTGTGACAATTTATTTATAAAAATACCTTTACACGCTGTCGATTGCTTGATCAATTATATACAAGTTCCACTAATTGCAAGGCGTTTTATTTTATGCTTTTGATATCTTGAAATTTATGTATTGATTGCATATACACATTTCTAAAGCCTATAAAACATGGACTTCAAAAAATACTAGTATTGTGCTTGAAAGATCAACTTTTTAAAGCGTACAAAAAATAGTAACTGAAAAGTACACCATTTGAATATGGAAAAGGACTACTAAAGTTAAAAGAAATTCCAGAATCCATGATGAGGTGCCTTGGAGTACTTTATTTGTCAACATCCATTGGCATATTTGAAAAGACTGAAACAAAATCAACTTTGATAATATTAGAACTCTGAAAACCAGTTTCACCCTGGAAAACTTCGCTTCTCTTAGGTGAGATTTTTTAAAAACAGTTTCCTAATTGATTAACTTTTGTTCCATTTGTTCTTCTTGTGAGCACTGGCATGCATTTTCACTTTTGTTCCATTTGTTAATTTTTGTTCCATTTATTCTTTGCATTTTGTTAGGGTTAATCATGTTTGAATCGCCTATCGGTTCGAGTGCTCATTCAACTAATCCGGGTGATAGTTCTGGACCATCACAACCACAAAATGGCAGCCCACTTACCATCATCATCACCTGACCATCCAAGTGAAAATGTGGATGTTGCTGATGAATTTTGTTCAGATCAAGTCGGCGAAGACAATTTGCCTGAAGCCAAATTAAGGAGTAAGTATTGGGCTCATTATAAAAGGGTGAAAATTAATGGGGAGTGGAAGGCTTGTTGCAAGTATTGTCCAGCCAAAATTTCTGGAAAAACAAAAAATGGTACTTCACACTTGCAACAACACTATAATCGGAAACACCTAAAGACCATCGATACTGCAAAATTGGAGTTGGATCATTATTTGGCGGAGGAACCCTTGCCAAAAATCCCGGGATTTGATGTCTTTAATTGGTGGAAATCAAATGAAGGCAAATATCCAATTTTGCATGCCATGGCTAGAGATATATTGGCTATTTCCGGTATCCTCGATTGCTTCTAAGTCCGCATTTAGTGCGAGTGGTAGGTTGGTGAGTCCACATCATAGTAGACTTCATCCCGACATGATGGAAGCCTTGATATGCGCTCAAAGTTGGTTGTGGGCTTTAGGTGGGCTTTAGAAATGAAAGATAATTATTTAGTTTCTTGCATTTTTCTACTTTAGTAAAAAAAAAAACCAATACTTAAGAATTTGTTATGTTCATGTTTTTAGGTGAATCATCATCCGGGTAGGCCACCATATATGATGATTCGGAATTGGGGGATTCGTGCGTGACTCGTGAGGTAATGTGTTATGATTTGTTAAGTAGTTCCTAAACAAATAAAAAAATTGGTTTGTACTCTAAAGAGCATAGATTGTATAAGTTGTAATCATCTTGTGGTGGTGTATGTTTTCTCATACTATAGCTGTTGTCAATATTTACAGTTCATAGTCCTATGGCACATATTCCAGTGTGGCACATATTCCATATTCCATACTTGACCGTACTTTCATCACATATTCCATTATGGCACATAGTCCATTATCTTCTGGATGTTAAGTCTATGCATTCCTTTGTTTGAAGTGTCCCTCTACTGCCTATCATCATTCAGCTGTGCTGTGTTTTTTAATTGAGCATCTTATGAAGAAGGTTTTAGAAATGACAATGTGGGAGATGGTGACTGAATGAACAATTTTAGGAATGCATATAGCAGATGAGAAGTTTATAAAGTGACTTGAGATTTGTGATGACGATCATGTATGACTGTATGAAGATGGAAATAATAGGGGTACATTTTCATGAATTAACCGTGCTTGGGAAGATGATATTGTGGACAGTGGATTCTGCATTGGAGTTGGCATGGAACTTGTAATGTAACTTGATTATTTAACTGCTATGTCTCTTCTTTCTTATACAAGTAAACATGGAACTTGTAATGTAACCTTTTTAAATTTTTTTCCCCATTCAAACAGACGTGAATTCTGCATTGGAGATTTGGAGTTGGCATGCGAAGGCTTGAAGCTGCCAAATTTGGAATGAAGGAGTGAATGCTTGGAGGAATGACCTTATGTTTTTTTCCCTCATGTTGTTTTTTTCCCGTACTCTGTTAGTTTGTCATTTGAACTGTTGAAAGATTTAGTTGATGTATTATTCTTCTCACTAGAGGCACAATATATAGACTGTGTACAAGACAATTTAGGAAAGGAAATAATAAGGAAATTGCTACCTACCTAATTAGACTAATTACAATCTTTCTAATTTGCCTAGTTGCCTAATTGATTACAACACATATATTACAATATTTCTTTCCTTTTCAACACTCCCCCTCAAGCTGGAGCGTATACATCGTATACTCCAAGCTTGCGACAAATAGAGTCAATGGAAGCCTTGGGAAGAGCCTTCGTGAAAATATCAGCAAGTTGAGAGCCTGAAGGAATGAAAGGCGTGCTGATCTCTTTAGACTCCACTTTTGACCGAATGAAATGACAATCAACTTCAATGTGTTTAGTCCTCTCGTGGAATACTGGATTATTAGCAATGTGGATAGCAGCCTGATTATCACAATATAAGGGAGTGGGACCATGTACTGGAATCCCAAACTCATGTAGAAGTGTACACAACCAAGTCAACTCACAAGTGGTATGAGCCATTGCTCTATACTCTGCTTCAGCACTAGAATGTGCTACAACTGACTGTTTCTTACTTTTTCATGTCACAAGATTGCCACCTATAAAGGTGCATTAACCAGTGGTAGAACGACAATTAGCAGGAGATCCTGCCCAGTCAGCATCCATATACCCTTTGATACGAAGATGTCCAGACCCTTTGTAGAGAAGTCCACGTCCAGGAGCATTTTTAAGATACTTTAAGATACGAACAACCGCCTCCATATGAGAAACTTGAGGACAAGTCATAAATTGACTGACAAAACTGACTGCATAGGAGATATCGGGTCGAGTGATAGTGAGATAAATAAGTTTACCCACAAGTCTTCGATACAACTCAGGATCATCAACCAACTCACCATCGTCAGGCATAAGTTTATGATTAGTCTCCATAGGGGTAGCTACAGGTTTAGAACCAAGATAACCTGTATCTTTCAAGAGATCGAGAGTGTATTTCCGTTGTGATAAACTGATGCCTGCTTTAGAACGAGCAACTTCAATGCCAAGAAAATACCGAAGCTTGCCTAGATCCTTGGTGAGAAAACTGGAACAAAGGTGACGAATCAATACCTGAATCCCATCATTGTCACTCCCTGTAATGACAATATCATCCACATAGACTACAAGAATCACAATCCCACTGGTGGTCCTTTTAAAGAAGATAGAGTGATCAGCTTGACTTCGTGTCATACCATGAGACACGACGATACTACTGAATTTATCGAACCAAGCCCGAGGAGATTGTTTGAGGCCATAGATAGATTTGCGAAGACGACATACAGACTCCCCCTTGGACTCAAAACCAGGTGGTTGAGCCATATAGACTGTCTCAGAGAGATCTCTATGAAGAAAAGCATTCTTGAGTTTGGCAATCAAGGTTGGCTGCAAGAGATATATAACAATGCGAACAGAATTGAGTTTGGCAACCGGAGAAAAAGTCTAAGTGTAGTCAAGCCCATAGGTTTGGGTGAAACCTTTGGCCACAAGACGAGCTTTTAGACGATCAAGAGTACCATCAAGATTGTGTTTGACAGCAAACACCCAATGACAACCTACAATATGTGCTTCAGAAGGCTTCGGAACAAGATCCCAAGTATGATTCAAGGACAAAGCGAGCATCTCTTCTTCCATAGCAGAAGGCCATCCAGGATGAGAAAGAGCCTCCTGATAAGACTTAGGAACAACAGAGGAAAGAGACACAGAAAAAGCACGAAAAGAGGAAGATAAACGGTCATAGGACACAAAGTGAGAGATAGGATGGGAACTGCAGGAACGAGTACCTTAGCGCTAAGCAATAGGAAGATCGAGAGTAGGATCCGCAGACGCTGGAGGAGATGATGTGGGTATAGAAGTTGTATCTGTAGTAGCAACAGGTGGAGTGACAGCGGAAGGACGACGAACATATACCTGTGTAATTGGTGATCGAGTAGCAGTCTCAGGAAGACCATGGTTAACAAGTAACGGAGCAATCTCAGGAAGACAAGGTGGTGCCAACAAGGGTGGTATCAACTGAGCACCCTCAAGAGAATAATATGGAATATTTTCAAAGAAGGTCACATCGGCACTTACAAAGTGCTTGCGTAATGACAGACTATAACACTTGTACCCTTTCTGTGTCAGAGAGTAACCCAGAAAAATACACTTGTAAGACCGCGGATCAAGTTTATCACGACCTGGAGAGAGATTATGAACAAATGACACACAACCAAAAAGTTTCGGGGGGAGAATATAAAGATCCTTGTCAGGAAACATGACCTGATAAGGAATTTTGCCATGCAAAGCCTGAGAAGGGGTGCGATTTATTAGATAATTCGCGGTAAGAACAGCATATTCCCAGAAATGTTTTGGAACATTCATGTGAAGCATAAGGGCACGAGTTACGGCTAAAACTGGCCCATTCTTTCGTTCCGCAACCCCATTTTGTTGAGGGGTAGTGACACAAGCAGTCTGATGAACAATACCATGAGTTTCAGTAAACTGTCTAAATGGACGAGACAAATATTCTTGGGCATTGTCAGTTCGCAAAATACGTAATTTAGCATTAAATTGGTTGACAATCTTAGCATGAAATACTGAAAAAATAGAAAATAATTGAGACCCATCTTTGAGAAGATATACCCAAGTTAAACGAGAAAAATCACCAATAAATGTGACAAAATAGCGAGCACCACACAAACTCGTAGTGCGCGAAGCTCCCCAAATATCAGAATGAACTAAAGCAAAAGGTTCTACACCTGGTGACTCAATTCGTAAAGGAAAAGAAACTCTACGATATTTACTAAGTTCACACGTGTCACAATTAAAAGGAGAAAAACTAGGTAAACTAGGAACTAGCTTGCGAAGGTTGGTCGAGGATAGGTGCCCAAGACGACAGTGCCACTGATAAGGTGTAACAGTAGAATGTAAAGCAGAATGGCTGGATGACTGCTGCTGCTGCTCCTGAAGGTAATATAGACCATTCTTCTCATACCCCCCACCAATCATCCCCTTGGTCTTGAGATCCTGAAACTCGCAATGAGAAGGAGAAAAAAGGATAGAACACTGGTGAGTATGAGACAGTTTATGAATAGAAAGAAGATTAAACAGAAATTGTGGCAAATATAAGACAGAAGGAAAAACAAGACCAGATGAACGATATGTACCAATGCCTTGAACAAGAATTTTAGTGACATCAGCAATAGTAACATACGACTTAACAGAAGGGGTAACAACATCAGTCAAAAGAGACAAATCACCTGTCATATGATCAGATGTGCCAGAATCGAGAATCCAAGGAGTGCTACGAGAAGATGAATGAAGACATGTATTACCTGAGGTGACATGAGTTCAGTGGAAGAAGAAGATGCATTGGCCCTTTGAATCATAGAATCATACTTAGTCTTGGACATAGTAATCTGAGTAGGAGCAAGAGCAGCTGGCTCCCCCTCAAGTGTAGCCTGATTAGCCCAAGCTGGCTTGCCATGCAGCTTCCAACAGAATTCAACATCGTGGTTGGTCACCCCACAATGAGTACACTTCTTGGTGCCACGACCACCACGCCCCCCACATCCTCCACGACGACCACCCTGCTCAGAAGAACTACCACGACTCTGGGAGGAATTGCGATTACCAAAATGTCCAGAAGATGAAGCAGGAGAGGTTATGGGGGCAGCTAGGGCGGATGGAGCCGGATGCTCTAAATCAGAAAAACGAGGAGCAGCCCGTCGAACACGAGCAAAAGCCTCACCAACGGTGGGGACTTCCCTGCTAGAAAGAATCTGTGAACTAAGAGGAGCAAGGTCTGAATTTAATCCGGACAGAAATTTGCAAGTTCTGAATTCTTCTCTGTACTTTTGCTGAATCTTTAAATCTGTGGAGAGAGGCTGATAAACATTTAACTCATCCCACATACCCTTTAAGATGGAAAAGTACTCATCAACGGATCTATCTCCTTGTTGAAGGGAGAAAATATTCTGATAAATCTAAAAAACTCGAGAGAGATTCTGATCTGATGAATATAACTCGCGCAGAGTGTCCCAAACAGCTTTGGACGTCTCTTGGCAAGCAACATTATTAAAAATATCAGGTTCAAGACTATTCCACAGTAAAGTCATTATATGAGCATCATTTTGAGACCAAGCGGAACTGGGATCAGTAGGTGGATCATTGGTAATATAGGAACTCTCACCGCTTGCGCGTAGAGAGATAGTCACAGCCCGTGACCATGGCAAATAATTAGATCCATTTAACTTGATTGTGGTTAAAGACCGACGATAATCCTAATAATATCGTTGGTTTCAGAGGTTTCAGCAGTGTCTGTTGTCTTAGGTTTATCACCCATAATGGATTCGAGATTTTAAAGACACAATTAAAAAAGGAGAGAGTCGTTACCCAGTAACTTTTGAGTAGGAACAATGGGTACCTAGTTGTTTTAGAGCAAAACACTCCAGATCTGGGAGTAAACAGAGAGAGCAGAGGTCTGACAAGGCTATCAGGAGGTCGCCGGAGGTCCGACGATGACTGGTGGTCGTCGGCGAGGGTCGTCGGTAATGGAAGGAGCTCTGGCGAGTGCTTCCAGAGCAAAATGAGCCTTTGTGAGAGGCTGATGATGGGTAATAGAGGTCGTCGGAGACTAAGGAAGCCCAAACGAGGGACGTCGGACGTTGGCGAGTGTCTGGCGACGGTCGTCGGGCTTTGATAAGATCGTCAAGGGTCGTGGGTCGACGTGGACAGCCTCTGTTCTTCAGATCTGTGTCGAAACAACTAGGTAAGGTTCAAAATCCTCTTTTTAGGACTCGAACTGGAAGAAACAGGTTTATCTCCTGTTTAGAACTCGAAATTGAAGAAACGATGTTGGAATCGAGTGGTTCAGAAGTTGAATCCGACAGATTGGTTTTTTTTTTGTGTGTAGATATAGGGTTTCTGGGTAGAGACGATCACTGTAGATGATCGAAATAGAGAGAAAAAAGGGAACGAAGGGGGAAAAAAATCAGGTTCGTGGAACCTGCTCTGATACCATGTTGAAAGATTTAGTTGATGTATTATTCTTCTCACTAGAGGCACAATATATAGACTATATACAAGACAATTTAGGAAAGGAAATAATAAGGAAATTGCTACCTACCTAATTAGACTAATTACAATCTTTCTAATTTGCCTAATTGCCTAATTGATTACAACACATATATTACAATATTTCTTTCCTTTTCAACATGAACTAAGTCTGTGTGGTGTTTTGAAACTTGGAAGCCTTGTTGCTTGTCCATTTGTAATTTGAACTAACTCCTCCTGTGGTGTAAGGTGTTTTGGAACTAAGTATTAAGTAACTGTTGTTAGAAGTAGGGGTGCACACGTTCCGGATTGGACTGGTTATCTACAAATCCAGTAACCGGACCACTCTGACCAGTCCTAAAAAATTAAGAAGCAAAACCTAACCAATACACATGAAGAACCTGTCCAGATCCAAACCGCAAGACTGGACCGGTTTTGGTTCGGTTTCGGTTCTACCCGATTAAGAAAAACTTTATCACAACACGAGTTCAAAAGATTATTTAAAATTTAGAGCACCAAAAACAACTCATAAAATAAATAAATAATTATAGGATTTTATAAGATTCATAATTTTGTACATGTATAATGCACACACACACACACACACACACACACACACACACACACACACACACACATATATATCATACGGTCCGGTTCCGTTCTAACCGTGGTTCTTAAATTGAGAACTAGTAGCCGATCCATAATTACCGGTTCTTTGATTTTTGGAACCATAACCAGACCAATGAACAATAGAACCTAACCAAATTGACCGGTTCGGTCCGGATTGAATCTGTTTGGCGGTTATGTCGGTTTTCTTGTGCACCCCTAATTAGAAGGAATGCTTGCTGTTGGATTAATATCTCAAGTTCTCAGGTTGCAACAAGCATTCCCACTGTTTTTATATGAACCAACAACATAAAGAGTAACATGTTTGTATCTCAGTTTCCGATTATAAAGATCAACTGCTGCTGCTGAGGTTGCTTGAAAACCATTACTCGTTTGAAAATTTTAAAACTCAGGTTCGAGTACCCAAACGGTTCGGGGATTACCCGAACCCCGTTTGGTTTGGTTACGGTTTCAAGATTCACTACCTGAATGGTTTTCGGTTTAGTTATGGGTACCCGTCTGGGTTCGGGTAATGGGTTCGGTTATACCAATAACTGAACCAAACCGCCCCATTGCCATCCCTAATTGCTGCGACTTTGCGTTAGAACACTTCAAACTCTGATAACGTTGGTAAGTCTCTCTCCTTGTCTCCCAGGTTTTTCTTATGCCCTATATATTTTGTTTAGAAAAAATGACCTTGCGATTAGGAGTAAGGGGGTTGAACCTTTTTTGTTTAGAAAAAAAAGTTTTAGAAGTTTAGGAATTTTCATAGGGTTTTGGATGTTTAGGCACTTTCATTTGGTTTTAAGGTTTAGGATTTGTGCACTTTAAGTTTAGGCTATTTGAAGGGAAAAAAAAAAAACCAAAGTTGACCCGGTGGGAACTATTTAGTTTTAATTGTCCATATTTTTTTCTTTCTATTTTGTCAAGTTCTCACATTTGCATCTCTTTTGAATTTCGAGTTTTTGGATCTAAGAGTTGACATGAACGATCAAATGGACGCAATCGGAATCGGCCGTCCTCGGTAACTCTCCCTCTCTCTCTTTGTTCAATTTTTTGTTCTGGTTTCTCCTTCATTTTTTGTTGTTTAGTTAGGTGTTGAACGAATAATGGTGAGTTATGTAGCGCGGACACCGATACAGATACAGACACGGGACACACGAATTCTAAAAAATGGACACAGATTTGAATAAATAAATAATTATATGTATAAATAAAGCATGTATGTATGCAGTAACAATATATATACATAGATATATACACTTTTCTTTTGATATGTAAGATATCTCCATTGTTATTACTAGAATATATATACTCGTATACACACACATGTAAGATATACACCCTTAAAGGAAATACATATACTAGTACACGCATACATACATGTATGCATATATGTATACGTATATACAACGAAAGAGAGTATATATGTGGGACATGCGTGTCTATGCCGTGTCCCCCGAGTGTCCCCCTTGAAAAAATAATTTAATTTAAGGGACACGCCACGTGTCCCCATATCCGACACGTGGACACAATGACCTCTAGAAGTGTCGATGATTCATAGATGGTGAGGGACAAGGTGTAGATTATTAACTCATTGGGTTATGTTTTTAGAAAAGGGAACTTGTATTTTCTTTGAAATCACCTCAGCGGTTTATCACATTTTAATTTCTGTTTTAAATTAAAAATTATCTTAAGGCAGTGTGATGGCTTGGTCAGCATTTCCATTGGGTAGAATGATTCAATTGCTATTTTTTAATTTTAATTTGCGTACTCTCGAAGTAGGTTTTGGCAACGATCTGAACCCCATTGGCATCTCAAACCAGCTCATTGTTGCGACTTCGCGTTTGGGAAGTTCAAACTCCAGCGACGATGTTAAGTCCTTGTCCTTGTCTCTCCTGTTTATCTTATACCATTTATATGTTTTTGTACTTTGTCAAGTTGAAACTTTCGTCTCTATTTTAATTTGCGTGCTCTACAAGCAGGTTTTAGCAATGATTTGAATCCCAGCAGCATCTCAAACCAGCTCATTGCTTGGACTTCGCGGTAGAACACTTCAAACTCTGGTAACGTCATTAAGTCTCTGTCCTTGTCTCCCATGTTTTTCTTATTGCCTATATGTTTTTTTTTTATAGAAAAATTACCTTGCAACTAGGAGTAAGTGGTTGAAACTTACTTCCCACTAGGTCAAGGTTTTTTTATTTATATTTGTTTGAAGATAGATACAACCACTCGCATTGCACCTTAGTCAATGTTTTTTTGAGGGTTTAGGCACTAAGGATATCATACAGTAAAGGGTTTTAGAAGTTTATGAATTTTCATAGGGTTTTGGATGTTTGGGCAATTTCATTTGGTTTTAGGGTTTATGATTTAGGGTTTAGGCACTTTAAGTTTAGGCTACTTGAAGGGGGAAAAAAAAAAAAACCAAAGTTGACCCGGTGGGAATTATTTAGTTTTAATTGCCCCTATTTTTTTCTTTCTATTTTGTCAAGTTCTCACTTTTGTATCTCTTTTGAATTTCGAGTTTTTGGATCTAAGAGTTGACATGAACGACCAAATAGATGCAACCGGAATCCGCCGCCCTCCGTAACTCTCCCTCTCTCTCTTTGCTCAATTTTTTTGGTTCTGTTTTCTCCTTTATTTTGCATTGTTTAGTTGGGTGTTGAGCGAATAATGGTGAGCTATGTAGCATGGACACCAACACGAAAAAAATAACGTGAATTCTAAAAAATGGAAACAGATATGGCAGGGGACACGGCAAAAATAAATAATAAATAATTATATGTATAAATAAATCGTATATGAATGCAGTAACAATATATATACATAGATATATACATTTTTCTTTTGATATGTAAGATACACTGTTATTACTAGAATATATATACTCGTACACACATATACGTAAGATATACACCCTCGAAGGAAATATACATATACTAGTAGACACATACATACATGTATGCATATATATACGTATATACAGCAAAAGAGAGTGTAAATGTGGGACACCCGTGTCCATGCTGTGTTCCCCGAGTGTCCCCCTTCAAAAAATAATTTAATTTAAGGGACACACCACATGTCCCCGTGTCTGACACGTGGACTCGATGACCTCTAGAAGTTTCGATGCTTCATAGACGGTTTAATGAGGGTACTTTACCTGTTAGATATCTTGGAGTCCCTCTACTTTCCACTAAACTTAAACATGGAGATTGCAAGACCATGATTGATAGGATCACAACCAGGACCAAAAATTGGACCAACAGAGATCTAACCTATGCTGGGAGAGTCCAATTAATCAAGAATGTGCTTTTTTCTATGCAGACCTACTGGTCATCCCTTTTTATTCTCCCTAAGAGGGTCATTAAAGAGGTTGAGTCCATACTTAGAGCCTTTCTCTGGTCTGGTCCTGACCTTAAGAAAATTGGAGCTAAAGTGTCATGGGAGCACTTGTGCTCTCCTAAACAAGAAGGGGGGCTGGGCTTAAAGTCCATCCAAATTTGGAACAAAGCTGCGGTGGCTAAGCATATTTGGTTCCTCATCTCTGGTGGGGAACAATCTATGTGGTGTCAGTGGGTGAAATCATATTTATTAAAAGGGAAGAGCTTTTGGGAAGTCAAAATGCCTAGTGATCCATCTTGGGCCTGGAGGAAACTTCTTGCCCTTAGACCTATGGTGCATCCTCTCATTAAAACTCTCATAGGCAATGGTAAATCCACTTCACTATGGTTCGACAATTGGCACCCCTTGGGTCCTCTTGCGGAAAAGTTTGGTACTAGAGTATTCTATGACTCTGGGCTTCCTAATGACTCTAGGGTTGCTACTGTCATCAGGAATTCCCATTGGGCTTTTCCTGTCACCCAAACACTGGAACTTATGGAAATTAATTCTAAACTTTCCCTCCTTTCCCCTCCTTCTGAGGACAAGGATGATCAGATTAAGTGGACCCTCACTACCAATGGGGTATTTACTATCTCCTCCTTTTGGAACCATCTTAGGAACCCTTTCCCCAAGGTCACATGGTATAAATGCATATGGTTCTCTGGTCATATACCCAAATGTAGTCTAATTGCATGGGTGGCCATTCAGGAAAGGCTCTACACTGAGGATAGACTTGTCCTATTTGGTACCAAGTCTATCTCTGTCTGTAGCTTTTGTAATGGTAGTGAGAGTCATAATCACCTTTTCTTTAATTGTCCCTTCACCACACAGGTGTGGGATCAGGTACAAAATTTAATCAATGTCTCATGGCCAACCAGGACATGGCCTTGTTGGATTGAACATATGACTACCATCAAGGGCAAAACACTTAAAACACTTCTTACTAAATTGGTTTTTATTACTTCAGTTTACCATGTGTGGATAGAAAGGAATGCACGCAAATTCCAAAACTTTGCATGTCCTGTCTCAGTTGTAGTCAGTAAGATATATTCTATGGTAAGGTGTAAGTTGCTCTCTATGGGGGACCTCCCTCATGGGACCCATTATCATTGGTTGGTTACTAAGTGGAATCTCATTGCATAACTTATGTTACACTAAATCCCTCTCTGTTGCAGCTTCTATGGAAGGGTTCTTTATCAAAGGTGTTATATGGTGGCAAAGTGGAGCAAAGATTATTGGAATCAGGCAATGTGGTTGCAGTTTGCTTGCTTGTTTGCTGCAGTTTGGAGGCTTGCTGCAGCAGCAATTTGCTTGCTGCCCGATGGTTGTCTCATTGCTGCATACTGCTGGTGGTATATTTTATACTTACTTGCTTGCAATTGAATCCTCATGTTAAACTATAGCAAGGGCTGTTGCTATAGTTACTTGCTTGTTTGTTTGCACTTGGTTTATGCTCATTAAATGGGTTGCAAGGGCTGTTGCAACCTACATACTTGCTACATGCTTGTTCTGAACCTTCATGTTAAACTATAGCAAGGGCTGTTGCTATAGTTACTTGCTTGCTTACCTGTTTCATTGTATACTTACCAGTGGATTGCTTAAAGTTGTTTGCCATCATCTGGACTGCTGTGTGTCTGATCAGCATCCACATTGTTGAGTTTTCTGGCCTAGCCTTGGGGGGCTGTCCCATGGCATGTATTTGTCCCTTCTGGGAGGGGGCCTTTCCTCCCTACTCTACCCATTTCCACTGTGATTCAACCTGTTTGCTGATCTCATGGTGTCAAATCTTCATCTATGCTGCCCCTCATAGTGCTATTGTACATCCAGACTTTTGAAGCTTTCATCTACACATGACAAGCTTCATGGACCTTCATCTACATGACAAGCTTCAGATGCTGAATCTCAAATTTAATGATTTTGTTGTATGTTTCTTAGTCATCTTTTTTTAGAAGGTTAGGAAACATTCAAATTACTTACTATTAGTTACTTGTAGCCAGTTGGCGTAGGTCTCTTATCTTTATATTGTTCTCTAATTTTCTTTTCTCTTATTTTTTGTCCTCCTGGGGTATGCCCCTTGTAGGCTGTATATTCGGTTAGCCCCTTTTTATTTCATGCTTATTTATCCCAAAAAAAAAAAAAAAATTTAGGGTGTTCAGCCCTATACCTCTCATTAGGAGGAATGATACAGGGCTTTACGGTCCTACGCCTTCCTTGAGTTGGTGCAGTGATACTAAGCTTGCACAAATCCTCTTGGACATTCTCAAGGCCTGTGGTTAGCCTCGAAAAAAATAGAGAACCGCCTTTCTGGAGGTTCTGCCTTCTCTTGGAATGATCTCTGAGGCCTATTCTAATAGTGATCAACTAGTCTGGCTTTTCACCTGAGGCCTTTTAGATTCAATCATTTGCCCGCACTCATTACATGTCAATAAACACCTGGGTCTTCGTGATTTCCTTATCTCAGGCATAGGCCTACTCCACTTTGATCGATGTTGTTGTTGCCTAGGCCTTTGCTGTTGGTACCAAGGCCTGTTGATGGGCCTATATTCATCCTCTAATTCATAATCTTTATAACCAGTCTTATAAGCTTCTCTTGAAGGTGCCCCCAAGCTAATTTTAGCTTTTGGAGTTGCTCTTGGAAGGCTTCTCATGTTGACCGACACCATGTTAGTGTTCAGGCCTCCTGGAAATGGATTTTTGTCCACTCCAAGGACCTTCTTTCATTCCTTAGCTTCAAACTTGAATTCTCCCTGCTCTATCTTATCCTGAATATAATTTCTAAGCACCATACAATTGTTAGTAGAATGACTCTAAGAATTATGCCATCCCTTTTTAAATGATCCATATAGGAATACGTGCAATTTCAAACCCCTACAAAACATATTTCTCTATATGACTTTTTAATTTGTTTTATACCAAAAACAATTTAAAAACGTTATGCGAAAGTACATTTTTAAACGTCCGCAAAATACACGTTTCCCAAGTAGATTACTTAAAAACGTCCGCAAAAATACCATAAAATAGATGTTTATGGTATTCTATTTGATATTCTTCATGAAATTCGTTCTCCAAATTCCAATGGATACGTGATTCTTGCTACAGACTTTCACCCCCTTTATGATGAACAGACCATTCCAACTCTTGAATCAAACCACCAGGCGTTCTACACACATTATTTCTTAACATCACCAGTTTCCACACATAAGAAGAGAATGGGCATTTAAAGAAAATATGATCATGGTTCTCACTGTCTGTATCACATAAAACACATCTTCTGTTAGTCACAATCCCCCAAGAATGAAGTCGATCTTTAGTTGCTGGACGACCCCAAGCAGTTATCCACTAAATAATAGCCCACCTTGGGACATGCCGTTTGAACCAAATAGATTTACTCCACAAAATTTCAGGATGAGGTTGTCGTAAACCCTACCAAGATGACTTGCTAGTGAAACTACCAGTAGGGGTAAAAGTTCACACGATAGAATCTTTTTGTTCAGTAATGGGGATAAAGGTATTAGGGATAACCATCCCTTATTTCCAAAACCACAACATTTCTGCTCCTTATCCAAGACCAAGAACCATTCCTAATAATAGAGGCTACCTTGGACTGTAAATTCCTAACAAAGTTTTCATTTAATTTGCCCTCAAATTTGGCTTTAAGAGGCCCGAAGGGGTGCCAGTTATCAAGCCATAAAAATGTGTCCTCACCATCGCCAATGACATGTCGGATCCAGGGTTGAACCAGCTTCCGCAAACCAAAAATCTTCTGAATTGTCCAAGAAGCATGGGTAGGAATAGCCATGGACCACATACACTGCCCTTTAATAACATAAGTATGAATCCACGTAATCCACAAGGTATCTAACCTTCTTGGCAATATCCCAGAGAAGCTTGGACATAATAGCCCTATTCTAAACTTCAAGATCCCTGATACCCAGGCCGCCCTCCTTTTTAGGTGTACAAACAAAATCCCACTTTATCTTAGCACCAGTTTTCTTCAAATCTAGACATGTCCAAAAGAAAGGTCTCAAAACAGTCTCTACACTTTGCAAAACTTTTTGTGGGAGGGTAAAAATGGAGCTCTAGTATATTTGAGTGCTAAACAAGATAGATTGGATAAGTTAGGCCTGCCCCCATATGAAAGAATCCTATTAGTCCAAGAATGGACTCTCCCCAAGATTTTTTCAATAAGATGATTGCAATTAGCTAAGTGCAATCTAGTAGTGATGAAAGGGACACCAAGATATCTCACCGGCAATATCCCAGCTGGAATGGCCAGAATATCATGAAGGCATGTCTGAACTTCAGCTTGAACCCCAAGCAAAGAAAATGGTACTCTTGTCCAGATTAGGCCTTAATCCAGAGTAAAGGTCGAAATCATCGAGAAACTTGCACACCAGCTGGAAAGAGGTGCTATTAGCTCCACACAAAATAAAAGGATCATCTGCAAAAATAACATGAGATATTTGTAGCTCAGCATATGTAGGATGGAAAGTGAAGTTGAGGTGATTAATCCTATGATGCAGCGTAGCAGAAAACCCCTCCATCAAGGGCAAAAAAAGGTAGGGAGATAGCGGGTCTCCTTGTCTAAGGCCCCTTTTACTTGAGAAAACCCTTTCAGTTCACCATTGGCAACCACAGAAAACTTAGGAGAAGTGACACATTGCTTTATCCAATTAATGTAAGTCATGGGGAGTGATAGGCGCGTGAAATCCATGCATTTAAGCGCCTAATTAGGGTAGAGTTAGCGCGGTTTTCATGTAGTTAATCCTCATTTTCCATTTAATGTGTGCACGTGGTTGGAATTGGTGTTTGTGTTTATTTTGCAGGAAATTGAGGTGTTTGGCGCTACTTGGAGTTATTGGAAGGGCATGCACGAGGACCGAGAGTGAGCAAGGCTGAGGAGGCTAAGTGTCGAAGTTGATTTCGTGTGGAAATGCTCGAAACCCATCGGGAGCGCTACACTATTTCTCTGGAGCGCTAAAAAAGGGTACATAATGGCACACAAAATGAATAGAGGGTCCACTGAGCGCTACACCAAAAGTGGTGTAGCGCTATCGAGAGGTTAAGAGTCAACGGTCAATAGGAGGAGCAGCCAGTCAACCGCTATGCTAACAGCTCGGGAGCGCTACCCCATTATTATGGTAGCGCTACCAAGAGCTTAGTAGACCCAGTAAACGGCATCGTTCGGTCTTCGCGTGGAATATTTTTCAGACGTTTGTTTGTTCTCATATATATACTCGTTTTAACACTCGAATTAGGGTTCCAGACTTTTAACTTAGGTATTATTGTTCTAAGTTTCGGCTACAGTTTTTCAGCATTCAACATTCGAGTTTGCTTTAGATTTTCGGATTCCCAGCTTTTGGATTGATACTTTAGCGTTGATAATCAAGTTCATTTTCTTCTCATAATCAGCGGTATTATTTCCTGTTTTTGTTTTAATTCTCAGAGCATGACTAGATCTAGGATTGGTATAATTTCTGCAATTATTAGAATCATGAGTGAGTAGTCGTATAGAGTGCGGCTGGGGGCGACGGTGCTTCGCAGCTAGACTAGTCGATGTTCTACCTCGGGACCGAATTAACTTTGTTTTTGAGCAATTTTAGGAAACGTTCTAACAAACAAGACCCAGGCATTGCCGGAATTCGAATGCGCACGGAATCTGGTGACAGGTGGTGCGCATTTGTTGGGGATCTTTTTCTTATTCTAAAATCAGTAAAATGAGTAATTATAGCCCGAGTAAACATTGGTTAGGCTAGTTGCGGACACTGGGTTCCCTCAGCTGTACTCTCATTTTCAATCCATATTCAGTAAATTAGTTCAGTAATTTAGATAATTAAATTTCATTGATCAAGGGGTGGCTACCTAAGAGCCGGGTTAACTAAATTCACACTTTTGAGTCAACATCGTTAGTCGTCTCTGTGGTTCGACTCCGGTACTTCCGGATATTGTGCTACACTGGTCGAGAGTCCTACGCTTGGGACGTGTCTTTATTTTAGTCACCCGGTCGGTCAAGCATTTTTGGCGCCGTTGCCGGGGACGGCAGCGAGTGTTCAAAGGTGTAGAGTCTTAGTTTTTGTGTCTTTTAGTCGAGTCACCATAGGTAGAAAGAAGAAGGGTTCTCCTAAACATGACCCTCTTTATTATCGTGACCCTACCCATCGGTTAGTCCGAAAAGAAGAGGGGTCGAGTCAGCCTGTGTCTTCTAGTCTTTCATCTTCTAGTTCAGAGTCAGACTTAGCTAATTACCAGTCCGAGTCTATTCCCATTAGTGGTCTTTATATAGAATTACCTTTTGAGTCAGTTAGTGTCAACAATCCGCTTTTCCAATCAGAGTTAGAGTCAGTTTCGGAGTCAGAGCCAGAGATAGGTGAGATGGCAGACCAGCAAGTAGCCGCTCAGCCGTCCTTGAGGCAGCACCTTCATCCTGAGAGGACCACTCCTCTCGGACCCATTGTGTTCCCTCGAGAGACACAAGAGGCACGTAATACCTTTACAGTTAAACCTGGTGTCCTTAACAGCCTCCCTAATTTCTATGGGAGGGAGTGCGATGACCCGTACGAGCATGTGCAGACATTCGAGGGATTGGTGCGCAACCTTGTGTCCAATACCCAATATGAGAATGCGTGCCTCAAGCTGTTTGAGGCGACATTGACAGATGGCGCACTTATTTGGTTTCGAATGCAGAAATCTCAATCTTTCACCACCTGGGCTCAAGTGCGTGACGCCTTTTATAGGAAGTACTTTTCTGAGGCTAAGACTAAGAACTTCCGGCGTCAAATTCAAGGTTTTAGACAGGAGAGAGGTGAGTCGTTTCTCAAGGCATGGGAGCGCTTTAAGGAGTTAATCCTAAGGCTACCACACCATGGCTTTGAGAGAATCCAGTTAGTCAAATTCTTTCACCTGGGTCTCAACGCTGAGACAGTCCAGCACATAGAGTACTCTTGCAAAGGGGATGATTTCTTGTCCAAAACAGCGGACGAGGGTTGGGATTTCTTAGATGACCTAGCTGATAGGCAAAGGGCTTTAGAACCATCCGATTTTGAGCGAGCCGGACCTTTGGGTCCAATGTTGTCCCTGTCACCATACGTGACCAGCGACTTCAGGTTCAGGTTGAGAAGATGACCCAAAGATTAGAGGAGCTAGAGGTGAGACAGACTCGTCCAGTCAATGAGGTAGGTATTGAGGAGGTTTGTGTGTGGTGTGAATGTAAAGGTAAAGGGCACACCGCGACCGCTTGCCCTGGGTTTATAGTTGCAAAGGGTGCGAATCAGTTTAATTAGGAAGAGTCAATGCTGTCAGGACATGGGATCCATATTCTAACTCGTACAATCCGGGATGGAGGGATCACCCTAATTTTGGGTGGTCGGAGTCCAGACCCGTAGGTGGAGGTCAAGCTCAACCCCTTGCGCTACCTCCGCCACAGCAGTTTCAGCCCCAATCATTTAGGCCCTCGCAGGGCCAGGTCATTCCATTCCACTACCAGCAACAACCTGGTAGGGGGGCAGGTCCATCCACTCGTGGTCCTCCCCCAGGTTATTCACAGATGACTGCACGTGACCATAAGTTAGAGGATAATGTCAATTCCCTGATGCAATCACAGATGACCTTTCAGACTGAAACACGACAGTAAATAGGAGCCCTTACAACCCAGATGTCACAACTCACTGCGGTTATCAGTAAACCGCAGCCGGAGAAGGGTAGGTTTCCAACCCAGGGTAGTGCAGCAGGTGCCCATTATTTGGGAAATTCTTCAGGTTCTAATGTTCAGAGTCCGAATCAGGAAGAGGCTAAATCGGTCACCATTCTCAAGAATGGGAAGGAGATTGATAAATCCATCCCGCCAAAGCAGAAACCAGCTCCACCCCCGGAGCCGGTTGATGCATAGAGAACGAATCCTGATATTGTTGATGTCCCGAGGGAAGAAGTAGAGAATCATAAGGAGTCACCTGAGGTGGTGGTGCCTGCTGTTGCGGCCCCCACGACTCCAACGCTGCCAGCAATACCATTAGTTCCATTTCCCCAAAGGCTGGCGGTGAAGCCTAAGCAGAGTATGAATCATAAGATGTTAGAACTTTTCAAGAGGGTGCAGTTTCCTATCACTCTGATGGAGGCAATTGAGTCTTTTCCCCAGTGTGCGAGGGTTCTGAAGGACCTTTGCACGACAAAGCACAAGAATCAGAACAACGTGGTTCTGACAGAGCAAGTGAGCTCCATTCTTCAGATTGAGATTCCTGCCAAGTGCAAGGATCCAGGGTGTCCCACCATACCCATAGCTATCGCAGGTCAGACACTCGATAAGGCGTTGTTGGACTTGGGGGCGAGTGTTAATTTGCTCCCTTATTCTGCATTTTTTAGACTGGGCCTTAGCAATCTTAGAGAGACTCCCGTCACGCTCCAGTTGGCAGACCGGAGTGTTAAAGTGTCGAAGGGAGTGGTAGAGGATGTGTTGATTTGGGTTGGTGAGTTCCAATTTCCTGCTGATTTCATTGTCTTAGATATTAGTCCAGGTCCCGAGGTCCTAGAAAAGACTCCCATCATTCTAGGTCGTCCCTTCTTGGCCACCTCCAATGCTGTCATGAACTATAAAACTGGCAAGGTCCAGTTATCTGTTGGCGAGGAGAGAATGGAGGTGGATGTCTATAGTGTTAGTACTCTGGGCGAGGATGATGAGGAGTCAGAGGAGTTGTGTTTGATAGACACGCTCATTCAGGAGCACATCGATACAGTCTTGTATAAGGACCCTCTGGAGGTTGCTCTTACCACTGAGGAGGTGTCATTCTTAGATTCGGCAGAGGTAGGAAATTTTCGGGATATGTTAGAGGTCGAGGATGTGTGCGAGGATTTGTGTGGGGTCGCTCATGACCCAATGTTCGAGCCTCTGGGCAACCCTTCGCCCAAGGTTCTTCCGTCTTTGTTTCAGCCACCTAAACCAGAGTTAAAACCTCTCCCGGACACGCTCAAGTACGCCTTTTTGAAAGGCAATGATACTTATCCGGTTGTGATTTCCTCAACCCTTGAGGAGGATCAAGAGAGGAAGTTGCTTGACTTACTGAGAGAGCATATAGGCGCGCTAGGTTGGACCATAGCTGATTTGCATGGTATAAGCCCCACGGTGTGTACACACTGAATCATTCTAGAGGATAGTGTGAGACCTTCTAGGCAGCCTCAGAGGCGCTTGAATCCCAACATGAAAGAGGTGGTTCGAGCTGAGGTCCTTAAGCTTTTAGATGCGGGTATTATATACCCAATTGCCCATAGTGAGTGGGTAAGTCCAGTTCAGGTCGTGCCTAAGAAGGCTGGGGTCACAGTGGTTACCAATGAGCAAGGTGAGTTAGTGCCGACCCGGATTCCTACAGGTTGGAGAGTATGCATAGATTACCGGAAGCTCAATGCGAGCACCCGGAAAGACCACTTCCCTCTCCCCTTCATTGATCAAATTCTGGAGAGGGTGGCTGGTCGAGCTTTTTATTGTTTCTTGGATGGGTATTCGGGGTACAACCAGATAGAGGTCGCGTTAGAGGACCAGGAAAAGACCACTTTCACGTGTCCGTATGGTACATATGCCTACCGTCGCATGCCCTTTGGATTGTGCAATGCACCTGGTACCTTTTCCAGGTGTATGATGAGAATTTTTAGCGACATGGTTGAGAGGATTGTAGAGGTCTTTATGGATGATTTTTCGGTCTTCGGGGACTCATTTGATGGGTGCCTCAAGAATTTAGGGAAGGTATTGCAGAGATGTGAGGAGAAGCACTTGGTGCTGAATTGGGAAAAGTGCCACTTCATGGTGACCCAAGGGATTGTGTTAGGGCACATTGTGTCCTCCAAGGGTATTGAGGTAGACAAAGCTAAGATAGACTTGATTCGTAATCTTCCTACTCCTAAGTCTGTCAAAGATGTGCGTTCATTTCTTGGACACGCTGGTTTCTACCGGCGGTTCATTAAAGACTTCAGTGCTATCTCCCGTCCATTGTGTCAGTTGTTGGCAAAGGATGCACCCTTTGTGTGGTCCGATGCGTGTGAGGAGGCATTTCAAAAGTTGAAGCGGAGTCTCACTACTCCGCCTATTGTGTAGTCTCCCGATTGGAGTCTTCCCTTTGAGTTGATGTGTGATGCTTCTGACTATGTAGTCGGAGCTGTTTTAGGGCAGAGGCGAGGGAAAGACCCATTTGTGATTTACTATGCAAGCAAGACGCTCAATGAGGCACAAATGAACTACACCACTATTGAGAAGGAGTTGTTGGCGGTGGTGTTTGCCTTAGATAAGTTTCGATCCTATCTGGTGGGTTCGCAGATCACGGTGTTTACCGATCATGCAGCCCTGAAGTACTTGATGACCAAACAGGATGCGAAAGCTAGCCTCATTAGGTGGATTCTGCTTCTGCAAGAATTCCATCTCATCATTAAGGATAAGAAAGGGGTAGAGAATGTAGTAGCTGATCATCTGTCTCGTTTGGAGTTTGAGGACCCCACCTCAAATCTTCCCATTAGAGATTCATTCCCAGACGAGCAGTTGTTCGTTGCTAATGAGTGCCCATGGTATGCTGATATTGCCAATTATTTGGTGACTGGGCAGATTCCTTCTCATTGGTCTACCCAGGAGAAGCAACGATTTTTGAGGAGTGTCCGACAGTACATATTTGATGACCCTTATTTGTTCAAATACTGTGCGGACCAAATTGTGCGTAGATGTGTCCCCGAGTCTGACCAGCAGGGGGTTATAGAGTTTTGTCATAGTGAGGCGTGCGGGGGTCATTTCTTTGCGAAGAAAACCACCGCCAAGATTCTGCAGTGCGGGTTCTGGTGGCCCGATATGTTTAAGGGTGTGCATATGTTTTGTAGGTCATGTGACCGTTGCCAAAAGCTTGGCAAGTTGTCTGCACGTCATTAGATGCCCCTCAGGCCTATTCTTGTGCTAGAGGTGTTTGATTGCTGGGGCATCGATTTTATGGGTCCATTTCCTATGTCTCATGGTTTTGAGTACATCCTGTTGGCGGTGGATTATGTGTCGAAGTGGGTGGAAGCAATTCCCACTAAGTCAATGGAGTCTAAGGTCGTGCTAGAGTTTCTTAAGGCTAATATTTTGTCGAGGTTTGGCGTGCCACGCGCCATTATCTCGGACCAAGGCACGCATTTCACGAGTCGGTCGTTTGAGTGATTAATGGGGGAGTTTAGAGTTACTCATAAGGTGTCCACTTCATACCACCCCCAGACGAATGGGCAGGCCGAGTTAGCGAATAGGGAAATCAAGAGGATTTTAGAAAAAAATTGTAGGTGTGACTAGGAAGGATTGGTCCACCAGGTTGAACAATGCGTTGTGGGCCTACCACACTACTTATAAGAGCGTGTTGGGTGCTTCACCCTATCGGCTTGTTTACGGTAAGGCCTGCCACCTGCCTGTTGAGTTAGAGAAGAAGGCCTATTGGGCCATTCAGAAAGTTAATTCTAGTTTGAGTGAGGCGGGTGAGCATATGAAATTGCAGTTGTGTGAGCTTGAGGAGCTTAGGAATGACGCGTATGAGAACGCTAGTATCTATAAGGCTAAGGTTAAGGCGTATCATGATAGGAACATTCAGCGCAAGACCTTTAGGGTTGGCCAGAAAGTGTTACTTTATAATTCGCATCTCCATTTGTTTCCAGGCAAGTTGAGGTCCCGTTGGGATGGTCCCTACGTCGTGGTTAATATCCAAACGGTTTAGTCGATGTCCGTGACCCTAAAGATGATCATGTGTTTAAAGTTAATGGGCAGCGTCTCAAACCCTATTTGGAATTTCTAGAAGTGGGTGAACCCGATGAGGAGTTGGTTGATCCTGTCTATACGGATGACCCAGTTGAGTAAACTTGATTAGCCATGTTTTGACGGGTAGCTCACTCATACCGTGCTCTTCATTGAGTGTGGACCCGACTCCTAGCAATAGGGGTACCCATCATTGACTTTGGTTTTTATAGCTTCGCACGCCACTATTAAAATAAGGATCGTGTGCCCAGCTTCGGTTAGTAAGGGCAATTTATGCATATTCGTGTTTGTTTTTGTTTTTAGTTTTCAAAAAAAAAAAAAAATTATGATGGTCTTGTATAGCTACCCACCCTTCAATTCCAGTTGGGGGATGGGGAGAAAAGTATGACACGTGAGACTGCGTGAAGGTCTGGTGGTGTTCTTTCTTTGTTTTCTTTATTGTTGTGGCCTGACTTCCACGAGTGGGCGGTACTGATGTCATTTGTTGCCTAGTAGGTAGTTGGTTCTTCAGTCTTTTGCAGGACGAGCATGCTACCACACCAGCCTTGGTAGTTTGGGCCTCTCCGCCGGAGTGAGTGAGGCATTCAGGAGCCTTGAGCAGGGGTGCCGCGAAACGTGGCAGTTGTCAGTCCAATAAAGCTTCGGCGCGGCTCTGTGTGACTAGCTGCTTGACCGAAATCCTAGACCTAATTAATGGGTTGCCCCAAGCGCAGGGCGGAGACCGGTGTAGCACAATACCCGGTAAGACCGGAATCGAATCCACAGAGAAGGCGAGAAGTGCTTACTAAAAACTCGGGTTGACAAAGTTTAACACGGCTCTTTGGTAGCCACCCTTTGTGATTTGATTGGTGAATTAACTTAACTAAGAGAAAAACTGATTTTAATTAAACTATTTAAAAGGAAGTACGGTCGTAGGGGTCATAACACAAGTGACCAGGTCCAGACAGTTCAGCTCTGTTCAGTGTTCTAGAAACGTTTGATTTTAGAGAGAAAAAGGTACCCCGAAAGATGCGAATCCTTGTGGTCGCCGTTTACCCATGTACAGCGGAGAACCAGTTTTGGTCCCCCATTCCCCGCGTTACATGGGCTCCGACAATGCCCGGACACGTCTGACGGAAGCTCTTTAATAACCTAAAATTGCTTTTTCCTTGGTTAATTTAGAAAATAGGAGCAGAACAGATCCGGGCCTGGCCACGGTGTGTTAATCACCCCGCGACCATACTTATTGAACTACTCACACATAGTAACTGAAACAACTAATAAGATCTCGAAATTAAACATGCTAAATATTGATTGAAACGAAGATCCAAAAGTAAAACGCGAACAAACTCCCGCGAAATAAGAGTTAATGAAGATAAACAAGGAGTACCCGAAGCAATATGCAAATTCGTGATCAAACTTCAAAACTTCGATGGAAAAGCCTCCGGAAGATCGAATCTCCAAAGGGAAGAACGGCTACTACTTGAAAGCAAAAACTAAACAATGTTCGAACCCTAATTCGACCTAAAAACGGAGTATTTAAGTTCCCCCGAAGTCAACACACGTGGAAAAGTCAAACGGGCAATTTAAGACCCTCGGTATCGATACTAGAGAAGTCCTGTATCGATACCCAGACGTTCTGTTCAGCTATGATGCACACGGTATCGATACAGGACAATCCCTGTATCGATACCGGATCCTCTAAAATTGACTTTCACCTTGCTTGGCCGTCCTCACTTAGGTCCCACCGGTTCCCACTTTGCCCAGCACCTTGTGTAAGAGGGGAAAAACTCACGAAGTTATTTCCTTGCTCTTATGAGATCAAATCCTCTTCGAATGGAGCGACCTCGATCCTGCAACACGAACGAACTGTCAGAGCACCCCTGCCTCTAGGCGGCAAGGGCCCTCCGATGACTAAGTTAGTATTGACGAACTGGAGGATAACTGAAACGAGTGTATAAGTGCGAGATTAGGTTTAAGCATACCTCTAGCCTTTATGAGTCATTCACTTATATAGGCGATTAGATTTCCTTTACATTCTTCGTAGAATTCTTCTCTGTATGGAATCCTTCCAAGCTTAGGATTCTTCCTTATTGGGCAGTGTAGCCTGCATGATTCTGTATCCTTATTCGATAAGGATTCTTGCTGAGATGGCCGCATATTGCTCGTCTGGAGCTTTACCCAACATGGGAGTTCACTCCTCGTTTGGTAAGTCGACTGGGTTTCTATCTCTGAGTAAGATTGTGCTTATCTTCACAAGCTCATCTGAATCTGGGAATACCTTCGAGTATTTCCCCCTTTCCTTATCTTCACAAGGTAAGGCTGCTACTAGGGTTTCTCGCGTATCGGGCCGTTCCTTGTGCGTTGTCCGACGAGCAGGTGGACTTGGGTATTTGCTAAACTATGGGCTCGGTGATCGTTGGCATACTATTCCGTACTTTTTCTCTCGTGCATGTCACGTGATGGCTCTGGACGAGCTATCCTGTTCGTTCCTTGTATTCATTGGAAAATACCCCACACAATTGCTCCCCAGCTTTTGTTCGTCCATGCAGGCTCGCGCATGACGAGCTAGAAGCTATTCGACGTGCAGTTGCTCCGATGTTTATCTCTTCGTACCGTCGTCACGCTTTGTTCCGTCGTGCCTGCCACGTGTCGGTCATCGCGTAGACTTCTCAAGCGATAAGTCTGTGCCCACAGACGCCCGCGTAACTTCCGAGGCACCTTTCCGTTGTCCGGGTGGCTTGAATCATTACACCCTTTTAATTACCGATTTGACATTACCCCACCTTTTCGTGGAAAGGTGTGAGTAATCCAAACGTTGCCGTTTTAGATGATGTCAGCAAGCATTATTTTGAATTTGAGAAGGTATAAGACGTTTCTCAAACCTTCCTTCTTTCCTTATTCGTGATATTCTGCGAGAGTTGTTGAGAGCCCTGTTGCTATTGTGTCCTCTGAGTTCCTCCCTTTACAGACCTTCCCTTCGTCGGAAAGGACTTTCCCAGGCCGTCGTCGGTTGCTTGTAAGTTTCTTGCAACCCTTCCCGCTCTTCTTGCACAGTCGTTTTTAGGGTTTACTTGTACCTGCATTGCTTTCCGCCATGGGTAGATTTAGGAGCCTTTGTGATACCGAGGCTCACATGGAGGCTTTTCGCCGTCGTTACGAGGTCCCTGATGACGTTATTTTAGCCTTAGCTCCTCCCGACACCGATACCCATGACCAAACCGAGAGTAGAGTTCATGTTCCTCTTCTAGCCGTTGTAGAAGGAGGTGTTAGGTTTCCCTTACATCCTCTGCTAGTCGAGATCTGCAGCATCTGTCGCCTTACCCCTCTCCAACTTTGTCCCAACTTCTATCGTGTGGTCATGGGAGTAGTGGCCCTGAACAGACTTCTGGGTACAAATCTGGGTTGGTACGATATTCGCCGCCTTTACAGTGTCTGTCCCACCGCCTATGGGACTTATTATCTCAAGATCCGGGACAAAGAGCGTCGTTTAGTGACTGATCTTCCTAATTCCTGTCGTGGGGAAAATGATGACTTTTTGATTGTGACTGGAAATTTTCTGCCTAGGGACGACGGTGGCAACGTCGTGGGCCCTCTTTGCCCCCACATTTTTGGTCGCACACGTCGGTTTTGCTCTTTTTGCCCTTTGTTGGTTTTCCTATTGTAATGGCTTCTGTTTGTCCCGTTATTCCTTACGTCTCCTTTGTTTTGTTTATGCAGCGGCAAACATCAACGAGGGTCATCTGGTGGTGCACGACGGTGTTCACCTTCTCGATATTGAGAGAGCCCTAAAGTTTTCGGGCATTAGAGGAATTGATCCAGAAGGGCTAGGTCGGTCTGCGCACGTCTTGCTGAAGTACAACCCCTCCTACCGTGGTGGTGTCCGTTTAAGTGAGGCTTCTTCTTCCGCCAGGAATCTACGTAGGGGAAGAGGTCGCGTTGGGGTAAGGCGTTCTCCTACTCAGAGGCTTTTTCTCCGTAATCAAGTTATCAGTGCTTCTCGTACAAACATCTATCTTGGTATTAATTTGTCTTGTAAAAATATTCAGAGTGATTTGTCTGGAGAGAGTACTAGCAGTGTTCCTGTGAGAGACCAATCCCCTGTTTCTGCCATGCCGAGAGTTGTGCCTGATTTTTCTGACTTCATAACCCTTGATGACGATGAGTCCCCTGTCCAATTTCTTGATCCAATGGGAGCTTCCTCTTCTGCCCGTCCCCCCTCTCCTTCTTTTCCCCCTCCAGAGCGGAGGGAGCCTGATGCTGCCTTGGGGAAGAGGCCCAGGGAAGAGTCAGGCCCTGTTCCAAACCCTCCTCAGCAGCGTCGTCATACTACCAGGAGTTCCTCTGCTCAGCCACCTGTTCCAACCCCTGAGCCTGAGCCTGAGTCTGAAATGGGAGTCTGGAACCCTCCTCTCCGTCGTGGTACTCAGCCTATCCTTGCTACTGATAGTTGTGACAATGCTGATGTCGCTCTGGCCGTTGGTCGAGCTGTATTGCTTCCTGGAGATGTTGAGAGAGAAACCGGATCCAGTTACCTTAAGCTCCTGAAGAGTGGCTTTCAGCATCACATCAAGGTATGGATCTTATTACTTCATGGCGTCCTGTGATTTGGAGTCCTTTCTTTTTAACGTACTGTTTTGCGGAATGTTTGTGACGAACTGCAGTCTATGCAACTTATGTACGTCGCTTGTGACCGTGCTACTAAGGATAACAGAACAGTCACCGGTCTCAACGCACAGCTGAGGACCGAGAATGACGAGCTGAAGGTCAGTGCCAATCGCCTGATCAATGCCAACCATCTGATGACGGCTGAAAATGAGAAGATGAAGGAGGAGCTGGCTTCGTTGAAGCGTCAAGTGGGCGAAACTGACCGTAATTTTAGCGATGCCATGGCCAGACTTGGGCTGTTGGAGACCGAGCTGTCAAACGCCCAGAGGAGTAAGGCAAATCTGGAGGCTGAATTGGCTGTTGCTCAAGCGTCTTCTGATCAGACCTATAATCTGGGGGTAAATGATACGAAGATGAAGTTTAAGGCCCAGATGCCTCAATTTGAAGAACTGTTCTTTGCCAGAGGTTGGAAGGCATGCCTGACCAAGCAGGACTTTGACAGACGGGATACAATTTGGACTGAGATCGAGTACCCCAGACGCAGGGATGTTGCTCCCCAGAATGCTACTGTGCCAAGCCAAAGTGCAGTTGTTGACCCCAGCCAGGAGGAAGCTGGTGGCAACACATCCGTCCCTGACGAGCAGCGGGTTGAGCTCCCCTCTTCTGGTGCTGTTGAAGAATCAGGTAACATTTCTGCCACTGAGGTCCATGAGGCCCAGTGAAGAGGCCTTGTGCCTGTTTGATGCGTTCTTATCGTGTCCCTTGACATTCCTTGACTTTCATTCTGTACTTTAACACAATTTTTTGGTCCTATGCCCTGCGTGGCTTATCGGACGAGCTGACCCTGCGTGGTCTCGTTTTTTGGAACTTCAGTAAGTACACCCTTCGTGGTGTTAGGTGGGCTGGAATCTAGGTTGCTCGTTGTCGTGACTTGTTTTATCCAGTTCTGCATGTCCTGGTTGCACTCATTTATGCAGCAATGGTTGAGTAATCTGTGTATAGGTACGAGGGGTGCAAGTTTGGTTCTTGCTTCTGACCCCCTTTAATGCTTTGACCGGCAGTTTGCACCATTGAGGTGTGCATTTAACGTTCCTGCATGCAGACAAAACTACATAGGACAAATATTTTGGAACCCAGACGTTCCTGTATTTAGTTAGATACAAAATAAACAACTTGGAACCTAGGTGTTCCTGCATTTGGTTAGATATAAGATAAACGAGTTTGGAACCTAGGTGTTCCTGCATTTGGTTAGATACAAGATAAGCAACTTGGAACCTAGGTGTTCCTGCACTTAATTAAATTTGTAAGGAGTAAACGACATAAACTGTATCTGACTTTGGACTATTATGGACGAGGCCATAGGCAGGCTTAGGCATATTCGCGCCCAGTCATGGACGAGGCCATGAGTGATTTTTAAGGCATATTCGCGCCTAACCGTGGGCGAGGCCACGGGTTGCAGTATTCGCTGCAAGGTCTAGGCATGTTCGCGCCTAACCATGGACAGTTTATAGGCATATTCGCGCCTAACCGTGGACGAGGCCACGGGTTGCAATATTCGCTGCAAGGTCTAGGCATGTTCGCGCCTAACCATGGACACTTTATAGGTATATTCGCGCCTAACCGTGGACGAGGCCACGGGGTGCAATATTCGCTGCAAGGTCTAGGCATGTTCGCGCCTAACCATGGACAATTTATAGGCATATTCGCGCCTAACCGTGGACGAGGCCACGGGGTGCAATATTCGCTGCAAGGTCTAGGCATGTTCGCGCCTAACCATGGACAATTTATAGGCATATTCGCGCCTAACCGTGGACGAGGCCACGGGGTGCAATATTCGCTGCAAGGTCTAGGCATGTTCGCGCCTAACCATGGACAATTTATAGGCATATTCGCGCCTAGCCACGGACGAGCTCAGGCATATTCGCGCCTAGTCATGGACGAGGCCATGGACGAGCTTAGGCATATTCGCGCCTAGTCATGGACGAGGCCATGGATGAGCTTAGGCATATTCGCGCCTAGTCATGGACGAGCTTAGGCATATTCGCGCCTAGTCATGGACGAGGCCATGGACGAGCTTAGGCATATTCGCGCCTAGTCATGGACGAGGCCATGGACGAGCTTAGGTCTGCAATATTAAGCACATGTCATGCCCTCCAATATGGGGTTTTACCCGTTCGGTTAAAGTCCATATTTACTTCAAAGTAAAGCACAGATTTGCAGGAGAACAAATGGATGATTCCATTCGCGATCATGATAGTGTTTTCCTAAACAGAGGTAAAACAATTCGCATTTTGCCTTTCAGGGCATTATTCTAAGGAAATCTCATAAATAAATAAAAAGTTACTCTGCCTTTCAGGGCATTATTCAAAGGAAAAAAGATAATTTTTAAGGAAAAAACTTCATAAGATTTTGGATATTCCAAGGGCGGGGAACCGGATTCCCCTCTAGATCAGCAAGCCTGTAAGCTCCGACGCCTGCTAAGCCAACCACTTTGTAAGGCCCTTCCCAGTTTGGCCCAAGCTTTCCATCTGAAGCTTTCTTGGTGTTCCCCACCACCTTCCTCATCACGAGGTCTCCTACTCCAAATTCTCGGGGGTGGACCTTCTTGTTGTAAGTCTTGCAAAGCTGTTGCTGGTAGGCTGCCAATGTGACCAGAGCTCGTTCTCGTCGCTCCTCTGCAAGATCCAGACTTGTCGCTAGTGCTTGATCGTTCCCACCAGCTTCTACTAACGCGGTCCTGTTCGTCGGTAGTCCCACTTCGATGGGGATTACGGCCTCTGTACCGTAGGCCAAGGAGTAAGGAGTCTCTCCTGTTGATCGCCTAGGGGTGGTTCTAAACGCCCACAGCACTATCGGAAGTTTGTCGGGCCAATTGCCCTTCTTTTTCTCCAACCTTTGCTTGATTCCCTTGAGGATTGTTTTGTTAGAGGCTTCCGCTTGTCCGTTACTCTGGGGGTATGCCGGTGTTGAATAGTAGTTCCGTATCCCATGCTGCGCACAGAAAGCTTCGAACTTTGGCCCAAATTGAGCCCCGTTGTCCGAGATTATGCAATACGGTACCCCAAACCTTGTTATGATGTTCTGCCAGACAAACTTCTCCACATTGCTCTCAGTGATCTTGGCCAATGGTTCCGCTTCAATCCACTTGGTGAAGTAGTCTGTTCCCATCAGCAGGAATTTCCTCTTGCCCGTTGCCATGGGTAGGGGCCCTATGATGTCGAGCCCCCATTGAGCAAATGGCCACGGGCTGGTGAGGGGCTGCAGGTCTTCCGCCGGTGTCCGGATTATTGGCTTGAACTGCTAACATTTCTCACAGCTTCTGACGAACACCTTCGCGTCTTCCTGCATGTATGGCCACCAGTACCCCTGGGTTAACGCCCTGTGCGCTATTGATCTTCCTCCTGCATGCCCGCCGCACGTCCCGGCGTGTATTTCATGTAGGAACTTCTGTACCAGAGTGGGATGCACACAAAGTAAGTAGGGTCCGTGGTATGACCTCCTATACAACTTTTCCTGTGGTGAAAGCCAAAAGCGTGCAGACTTCAGTTTAACTTTGTAAGCTTCCTTTTTATCCTCTGGAAGGGCTTCGTCCCTTAGGTAGGCTATGATTGGATCCATCCAACTTGGTCCTAAGTTTGCATCCATGTTGGTTTCTGTCTCCTGTTCAATGCTGGGCTGGGCTAGGTACTCGACGGCCACTGTGCGCTTATACTCCGTTGGTAGTGCTGAGGCTAAGCATGCCAATGAATCTGCATGAGCGTTCTGTCCCGAGGTGATTTGTTCTATCTTTACTTCTTCGAAATCTGCTATTACTCCTTGTACAGCCTTTGCATAAGCCGTCATCTTGTCATTCCTCAGAGCGTATTCTCCACTAAGCTGATTTACGACGAGCTGTGAGTCGCAGAAGACTTTTAACTTCTTGGCTCCGAGGGTCCTCGCACTCTTGAGCCCGATTAGGAGGGCTTCGTATTCTGCCACGTTGTTTGTTGCGCTGAAGCCCAAACGAACGGATTGTTCGAGCATCAGGTGCTCTGGAGTGAATAACACTATTCCTGCCCCTGAGCCTTTGTTGCATGCTGACCCATCGACGAACAAGTGCCAGCTCCCTGTATTTTGGTTGTCGCCTCGTGGATCTGGTTCATATTCGCGAACCGTTGGAGATTCAGCCTCTGACGGGGTGAATTCAGCTACGAAATCCACCAGTACCTGGCCCTTGATGGCTGTTCTTGGCTGGAAATCAATGTCGTACTGACTGAGTTCTACCGACCAGGTTGAGATCCTCCCAGAGAAATCTGCCTTTCGAAGTAGTGCTTTTACTGGAAATCGGTATACACAGTAATGGGGTGCTCCAGAAAATAGTGCGGCAGTTTCCTGGAAGCCATGATTAGAGCTTTGACGAGCTTTTCCAAGGGGAGATATCTGGTGTGTGCGTCCAGAAGGGTTTCGCTTATAAAGTAGATTGGTTTTTGCTCTGTGCCCTCCGTCCGCAGTAAGGCCGCACTGATTGCATGTTCCGAGACGGCCAGGTATAGGATCAACCGTTCTCCTTTTTTCGGTTTTGATAGCAGCGGGGGCGTTCCGAGGTACTTTTTGAGGTCTTTGAAAGCCTCCTCTTGCTCCGGTCCCCATTCATACCCTTTTCTTTTCTTCAAAAGCTGGAAGAAAGGCCTACACCTATCTGACGAGCGACTGATGAACCTGTTCAGTGCTGCCGCCATGCCCGTCAGCTTTTGCACTTCCTTAGTGGTCTTTGGGCTTTCGAGTCTTTGGAGGGCTGTAATTTGATCTGGATTGGCCTCTATGCCACGCTCCGTGACCAAGTGGCCCAGGAACTTTCCAGAACTCACACCAAACGCACATTTCGAAGCATTTAATTTTAATTTGAATTGACGCAAGATGTCAAAAGTTACCTTTAAATCAGCTATGTGATTGGCTTTCTCCTTGCTTTTCACCACCATGTCGTCTATATAGACCTCCATAGTCTTCCCCAGCAAGTCTTTGAACATGAGTGTTGCGAGTCTTTGGTATGTAGCCCCTGCGTTTCTGAGGCCAAATGGCATGACCCTATAGCAATATAGCCCTCGTGGAGTGATAAACGATGTCTTTTCTTCGTCTGGTCCATGCATTGCTATCTGGTGGTATCCCCTGTAAGCATCTAAGAAACTCATTCGCTCGTACCCAGCAGTTGCATCAACGAGCTGATCAATTCTGGGCAGAGGAAAGCTATCTTTGGGACAAGCTTTGTTTAGACTTGTGAAATCCACGCATACTCTCCATTTCCCATTCTTCTTTTTTACGACGACCGTGTTGGACAACCACTCAGGGTAATTTACCTCCCTAATTGCTTTGGCCTCTAGGAGGCGATCGACTTCTTCGTTGACTGCTTCGGCGTGCTGAGGGGCTGACCTTCTGGATCTTTGGACTACCGGTTTGTGCTGGGGATCCACGTTTAAATGATGACAAATTATGTTAGGATCAATACCCGGCATCTCCTGGGGCGTCCAGGCAAACACATCGACGTGCTGTTTGAGGAAGTGTACGAGCTCTTCTTTCTCCTGCTTGTCAAGCCTTTCTCCTATCAGAAAATACCTTTCCGGATCCTGGTCATCGAGCTGAACCTTTTCCAATCTTTCCACAGTTCTTTGGGCTGGATTCCCTCCAACATCCTCTAGTGTAGCTTGATCGGATACCTCGACGGACTGGACGAGATGTGCCTTGGGGGCTCTGTTGATTGTTGAGACTAAACATTGATTTGCCGTTTTCTGGCTTCCTTTGATGTTCTCGATACCCTCTGCCCCCGGGAATTTTATCATCTGATGGTAGGTTGATGAAATTGCCTTCATCTTGTGTAACCACGTTCTGCCGATGATGGCATTGTAGGAGGATGGGACATTGACGACCAGGAATTCTGTTTTTAAAACGACGGACCCTGCTCGTACGGGCAGCGTCACTTTGCCCATGGGCCAGACTGGCTGTGACCCGAACCCGATCAAAGGGGTTTGAGTCTTTTCCAAATTTGACCTTGACAACTCCATTTTCCTAAACGCGTCATAATACAGAATCTCCGTGCAACTCCCCTGATCCACCAGTATTTTCTCCACGTCGTATTCCCCTAGGCGTAGGGTGACGACCAAAGCATCATTGTGTGGCAACGTCACTCCTTCCAGATCCTCATCTGTGAACGTGATTGAACGCGCCACGACCTCCTCTTCTCTGGGCCTCTTCATACCCAACTTGTACACATGCTTCACATGCTCATTCTGCCTTTGTACATATCTGATTTCATTTCCGGTATAGGGGCTTGCATGACCCTGGATCATCTGGATCAGACCCTTAGGTTTTGCCAAACAATCCACCTCTTCGACCGTGGTTGCTTGATTCTTTTTTCCTTCAGCCACGTACTCATCGAGGAGGCCTTCTGCTGCCTTCTCATCCAGGAATTTCTTATACTCGAAACAGTCTTCCGTCATGTGCCCCCAGTCTCGGTGGTAGCTGCATTTCTTGTTCTTTGCTCTCCGCCTTTCTGGGTTCCCTGTCATCTTAGGCGGATCGCGGAACCACGGCTTGTCTCTTAGTTTGTACAACATTCTGTAAATCGGCACATTGAAAACCGTATAAATGCTGTGGAAAGAGCGGGCCTCCACAGCAACCCTATCCCTTTGACCTGAAAAACTGTCCCTCTTGCTGGCAGGATACTCCTTTCTAAAACTTCTTTGGTCAATCGTTTTCTTCTCTGGGGTGGCAGGTCGGGCTGCGTCCGCCTTTTTGCTTTCTCTCATACGGTCGTCCTCGACGAGTGCGTGCTGTTCGATACGTTGCATGAGCTTTGCCACCGTTCTGACGGGGTTCATGGTCAGTGACTTCCTCAGATCTGAGCTAACAGGTAGGCTTGTCTTGAAGGTTGCTATGGCGTACTCCTCGCTACAGTCCTCGATCTCATTAAAGGTTTCCCAGTACCTTTTCGAATATTCCCTCAAACTCTCCCCATCCCGCTGCCCCATGGCCGTCAGGATGTCAAAAGTTTTTGGTGCCGCCCGGCTTGTCAAGAACCGGGCTGTGAACTCCTCGGAGAGTTGCTTCCAGCTATGGATCGAGTTTGGTGCCAGCTTGTGATGGTACCAGCTCAGCGCCACCTTACCCAGGCTTGACGGAAACATCTTGCACATTAGGGCGTCGTCCCTCGCGTGCATAAACATTGCCTGCTGGTACTGCTGAATGTGGGTCACTGGATCATCTGTGGTTTCGTACAGCACGAACGGATTGTGCTTTATCCTGGCGGGTGGGTCCGCCCGTTGGATCCATTTCGCAAGTGGGGAAGCAGCCACATGGTTTAGAGCCCTCCTAGCCGCTTCTCGGGCCACTTCACGCTCGTCGTAGCGTTCATTCGAACCGGATCTTTCGTACCGGTCCCTTCCGTGCCGCCTCCTTTCCCCACTATCCGGGGATTCACTTGTGGCTCTTCTTTTTCTATGTGGGCCCTTCCTGGCAGTGGAGTCCGCCCTTTTTGGTGGGGATTCCCTCCCCGACCGCTTTTGGTCTTTTCTTCCATCTTGAGGCTTGGATTTCAGATTTTCCTCCGCTTGTCGCAAGCGGTCCTTTAGACTTCGGATAGCGGCTTCTTCCTGCGCAATCTGCCGTGCTAGATCTGAAACTTCCTGCTCCTTTCGCATGAAGCTCTCTGCATATTCCCTATCTCGCCTCACCCTGGAGTCTGTCTTTTTCGATACTAGAGAAGTCCTGTATCGATACCCAGACGTTCTGTTCAGCTATGATGCACACGGTATCGATACAGGACAATCCCTGTATCGATACCGGATCCTCTAAAATTGACTTTCACCTTGCTTGGCCGTCCTCACTTAGGTCCCACCGGTTCCCACTTTGCCCAGCACCTTGTGTAAGAGGGGAAAAACTCACGAAGTTATTTCCTTGCTCTTATGAGATCAAATCCTCTTCGAATGGAGCGACCTCGATCCTGCAACACGAACGAACTGTCAGAGCACCCCTGCCTCTAGGCGGCAAGGGCCCTCCGATGACTAAGTTAGTATTGACGAACTGGAGGATAACTGAAACGAGTGTATAAGTGCGAGATTAGGTTTAAGCATACCTCTAGCCTTTATGAGTCATTCACTTATATAGGCGATTAGATTTCCTTTACATTCTTCGTAGAATTCTTCTCTGTATGGAATCCTTCCAAGCTTAGGATTCTTCCTTATTGGGCAGCGTAGCCTGCATGATTCTGTATCCTTATTCGATAAGGATTCTTGCTGAGATGGCCGCATATTGCTCGTCTGGAGCTTTACCCAACATGGGAGTTCACTCCTCGTTTGGTAAGTCGACTGGGTTTCTATCTCTGAGTAAGATTGTGCTTATCTTCACAAGCTCATCTGAATCTGGGAATACCTTCGAGTATTTCCCCCTTTCCTTATCTTCACAAGGTAAGGCTGCTACTAGGGTTTCTCGCGTATCGGGCCGTTCCTTGTGCGTTGTCCGACGAGCAGGTGGACTTGGGTATTTGCTAAACTATGGGCTCGGTGATCGTTGGCATACTATTCCGTACTTTTTCTCTCGTGCATGTCACGTGATGGCTCTGGACGAGCTATCCTGTTCGTTCCTTGTATTCATTGGAAAATACCCCACACACCTTGTGTCCACTTTTACATTGCTTCTCCGACCTGTTTCCTACAAAATAACCAAAAACACCAAAAACAAAAGACCACACCGCATCAAGTGGAAAATGGAATAAATCGCGCCTCTAATGCGCTAATTCGCCCTACTTAGGCGCTTATATCTGTGATATTGTGCGCCTATCACTAGCTGTGGACCTCTTTAGGTCCAAAAGAGCGGATCCTGGGAGCAGTTCTGATGACGAAACGCAACAGTGATGGCAAATTCCCCATACATTGGCCGGGGTCATGATGGTTGGCTGCCATCCGACGGTCCATCTCTTTCCCTTGTTTTTCCATTTATATGTTTGTTTTCATGCCTTGAGGACAGAGCAATTTTCAAGTTGGGGGAAGGGGTGTATCTTTGTACACGTTTATTTTTGTTTTGAGTGTTGTTAGTAGGTTTAGGGTTCATTTTAAAAAATTTTGGTTAATTTTTAAGTGCGGGGATATGATTGTTGTGTTTGTTTGTATAAGTTAGGTGAGCATGCTAGATTTCTGTCTAAATATCTGCCTGTTTAACTTGTTCACATGCATATATCTGGCATCCCTGTTTGAGTATTTTTCGCACCAGAAGCAAGGTTGAATAGGTGTTTTCACTCAGTGCACAGTATGTCCTTAAAACATCCCATGTTTTGTTGTTCTTCACTTTCCGCACTTGCACAAAATAGTAGGCGTTTGTACCACATATCATAGTTGAATATTTTGCATGCCTGTGTGAGAGTTGGTGACGTACTTAGGGGATGAAACAAGGCCATTTTTGCATGATTAAACCACTAAATGTGTCCCATTGATCCCATGTTAAACCAGTTTGTGTCAGTTCCTGAGTCAAACTTAGGAAACCGGTGTTTGGATGGTGTGTTAGTTTGGTGGTCCAACTTTTTGCGCATCTTAAGGGCCTCGAATCATAGGAAGTAAGGAGCATCGTTGTGTGGAAGAGTTAAAATGTTGCTTGTGGATGCCATGTGCTTTGAAAAAAAAAAAAACCCTAAACTTTAATCCTAGTCAAACCCCAACCCTCACTCAAGCCATTCTCTTCCCACCATAAAACCCATTCAATAAGAGAGAGAAGTCAGATTTTCGGATAGGCTCGCAAAAAAAAAAAAAAAATGCTCGGTAGCGCTACACCAAAAGTGGTGTAGCGCTCCAATGGGGTTTGTCCGAAAAAAAAAAATCAGCATTACTTCGACGAAAATCTCTCTCTCTCTTCCCCACTTTTCCATCTTCTTCTTCATCTTCCTTCTTCTTCTCTCCTTCCAAACTCCATAACCACCCAAAACCCAAACTTTTACTCCGCCGCCACCTAGTGCTAGCACCAAGACTTGGCTTGAGAAGATTTTTGGGTGTGTAATGGGTTTGGCAAGGAGTAACCGGAAGCTGAAAAGGGAACAAGCGCTGTTGGCTCGGAACCAGATGGATATACTTGATAGGCAGCGCCACTTGGAGGCGCAGATTTCTGGTTAGAATCCGGGACCTTTCCGCCCTAGACAGTGGCCGGAGCTGGAGGTGAGCGATGACTTCGCGGATGCACCGGTGGAGGAGGAGGAGCATTTGGATGCTGGGATTGGAGAGGACTGAGCACGGAGTTGGACATGGTTGGGGTGGTGGTGTTGTTATTTCGGATTGTTATTTCATGTGTTAATGCGTTTCATGCTGGTGGTGTAACAATATTATTATGTGGTCGGTGGACGTGTCCGACATTTTATTGTTATGTTTTAATCGGTATGATGTTATGTTTATGGTTAGTGTTATGTGTTAAACGCCATTGTGATGTTTGTCGAGGTGGTGGCCAGTCAGGGTAGATTATTCCCACGCTTCTATAGGCCATCACCCTTTCCATGTTTTCCCCTTTCCTTGTTAACCATGGTCGTTATAAGCCGCTAAAGCCCTTAGTTGACCCAATGTACGTTGTTTAACTCTCTTGCATGCATGTTTTATATTTAGCTGTGGTTGTGTGGTATCTTAATTTGTGAGCTTCTATTGCATATTCAGCGTTGTTTTGACTGGCACGTGGTGATTTTCGTTTCATCCCACGTTGTTCGCCAGGCGCCTCACATGGGATGTAGAGTGTTCCCGATAGTATGAGTGATATTGTGACTTGTAGGAGCGTTCTATTTCCAAGTTTGTTGAGGAGTGGAACTATTCGAATTTTAGCTAGGGCATGCATGTGAATGAGTTGAGGGTGGTAGTAAGGTGAAAATTTCGTGTTCACTTGATCTTTGTACAGGTTGCATAACCTTCGTATCCCCGTTTGTGTCCCTTGTGATTTCGGTACTTTCCTCATTTCTATTTCGTTCGTTACTAGGGACTAGCAACGCTCAAGTTGGGGGATGTGATAGGCGCGTGAAATCCATGCATTTGAGCGCCTAATTAGGGTAGAGTTAGCGCGGTTTTCGTGTAGTTAATCCCCATTTTCCATTTAATGTGTGCACGTGGTTGGAATTGGTGTTTGTGTTTATTTTGCGGAAATTGAGGTGTTTGGCGCTACTCGGAGTTATTGGAAGGGCATGCACGAGGACCGAGAGTGAGCAAGGCTAAGGAGGCTAAGTGTCGAAGTTGATTTCGCGTGGAAATGCTCGAAACCCATCGGGAGCGCTACACTATTTCTCTGAAGCGCTCAAAAAGGGTACATAATGGCACACAAATCTACAGATAATTTTTATAATCTGCCTCACAAATCTGTCAACAGATTGGGGTTATATCTTCAATCCTTTGGGATCATCTATTGGGGTTCGTCCCACAATCCTCAATTTCTAAAGCTCTGCGTGTAGCCTCTTTGTCCTACAAAGGGGATCTGGGTCACAGATCTCTAAGCCCAATTTCAGCAGCGTGAAGTAGAGGATACCCCAAGTTCCTCATGGGGGTTCTCATCCGCAAGGGTCTGGGGTTCTCCAGGCGTTTCAGGTCCACACAACAAAACACCACACCAACCGGATCTCGTCTTCATCATCTGATGGGATCGTCTTTCCGACCCCAGATGGGTTCATCCTCATCCCTCTCCGAAGGGCATCAAACTCCAGGTGACCAATACATGGGCAAGCAACTACCCAAAAAGGGATCTGAGAAACTCAGAATCCCCTAACTGCTTAATCGACACACAAAACCGAGATGGGTGAAATCGATAGGGGCTTGTCCTAATCTCTCTTACCGTACAAGATCCATCTCTGATGGTGTTCACAAGCTTCAGCCGTGGGGCTTCAGTTCGTCCTCACCACTTTCTCGAGTACAAGACCCATCATCTGATGGTGTCTTCTGTCTTTTAAGGCAGAGATCACAAGGATGGGTTAGTCCTCAACAAATGGGTTTTTCCTCACCTCTCAAAGAGTACAAAGAGATCTATTTGGAGCTTCCTACCATGGAGAACGTACCCCAGCTGGGATTTCCTTTCTGGGTAGGTTCCTCTCGGCAACTTTTGGATCTGGAACTATCATCCGATTCTACCTTGCGTTTCAGTTCTTTTCTGTTATGTGTCTTGATGTCACGGCAGAAGGGTAATACCATATGGGTTCTGGTTCTGTTAGGGTAGCCATCGTTGAAGTTAGTTTTCGGTATCCTTTATGTTTCTGGCTGAACTGGATGTCTTTCTAAGGATGTTGAAGATCTGTTAGATTTCTGTTCAATTTTCGTTTCCAAATGTTCATCTGGATCTCCAGGAGCAGTTTGTGTTGCTCTAGATAATCACAAGTTCTACCCCTGTTCTGCGTCTAGACGAGTCTGGTTTGTGGCAAGTGTGGTTCACACGATGCTGCGTTTGAGCTGTGGGATGGATCGGGACAGGGGTATTGAATCTCAATCAAGTTACTTTGACAGCTGCATCCCTGAAAGTTTGCATTGAAGGGCGAGCAGATCTCATGGGTTCAAGAAATTGGTCCTATCATAGAGCAGATCTCATGGGGTCTCATCTGCAAGGGGGTCTGGTTATCCTGGTGATTCAGTCCCTACAACATACACCCCACACCAGACATGTTCTACAGCTGCCCTCTCATCTTGCAATTGATGTACCTCCTGTTTGATTCGAAGGTGTTCTACCCCCATAAATAGTCAATCTAGCCATTCTCGCTAAGTGACTGAGAGTCCGGCGGTGGGGGCAATCCCCGTTTGGTCTGGTTTGATGAAATTTGTGAGGTGGATGTTTCTTCCGGTCGAGCTATCAGAGGTGTTTGCTCAGGTTGGGTTCCTGCAGATTCATTACCAAGAACCTCTTACATCACTCAAGCACATTGTACAACAGCCCTTGTACAACAGCCCAAGTGATGATCAGTACAACAGCTCTTGTACTGAACCAAGATGCATGCAAATTAGAAATCTGTAAACCTGAATCCTGAGCCTTGAGTTGCAAAAAGGGAGGGGGTTGAGAGTTCATCAATGGAGTGGGTGTAATTGAAACTCCTATGGAGTTATTCGACAGAAACAAAGCAATATGCTGGAAGACTACTCGGTCAAATGGGACTCAATTTGTAAACTTCATTTTGGATTTTGTGGGTTCTTCTGCCCTGTTTAACAGATTTTTGTCTACTGCTTTATGCATATTATTACCGTACCTTCGCTTAGTTATTCTTATGCCACGCGGGATGTGTCGGTACTCATTATTTTCCCACCCCGGCGGGTTGTGCCGGGGACCACGCATGTTTTTTTTTTCTTTTTCTTTTTTTCATTTTGTCCTTCCTGGGGTATGCCCCTTGTACGCTGTACATTCGCTTAACCTCTTTTAATTTCAAGCTAATTTATCCAAAAAAAAAAAAATGAACAGAGGGTCCACGAGCGCTACACCAAAAGTGGTGTAGCGCTACTGAGAGGTTAAGAGTCAACGGTCAACAGGAGGAGCAGCCGGTCAACCGCTATGCTAACAGCTCGGGAGCGCTACCCCATTATTATGGTAGCGCTACCGAGAGCTTAGTAGACCCAGTAAACGGCATCGTTCGGTCTTCGCGTGGAATATTTTTTAGACGTTTGTTTGTTCTCATATATATACTCGTTTTAACACTCGAATTAGGGTTCCAGACTTTTAACTTAGGTATTATTGTTCTAAGTTTCGGCTACAATTTTTCAGCATTCAACATTCGAGTTTGCTTCAGATTTTCGGATTCCCAGCTTTTGGATTGATACTTTAGCGTTGATAATCAAGTTCGTTTTCTTCTCATAATCAGCGGTATTATTTCCTGTTTTTATTTTAATTCTCAGAGCATGACTAGATCTAGGATTGGTATAATTTCTGCAATTATTAGAATCATGAGTGAGTAGTCGTATAGAGTGCGGCTGCGGGCGAAGGTGCTTCGCAGCTAGACTAGTCGATGTTCTACCTCGGGACCGAATTAACTTTGTTTTTGAGCAATTTTAGGAAACGTTCTAACAAACAAGACCCAGGCATCGCCGGAATTCGAATGCGCACGGAATCTGGTGACAGGTGGTGCGCATTTGTTGGGGATCTTTTTCTTATTCTAAAATCAGTAAAATGAGTAATTGTGGCCCGAGTAAACATTGGTTAGGCTAGTTGCGGACACTGGGTTCCCTCAGCTGTACTCTCATTTTCAATCCATATTCAGTAAATTAGTTCAGTAATTTAGATAATTAAATTTCATTGATCAAGGGGTGGCTACCTAAGAGCCGGGTTAACTAAATTCACACTTTTGAGTCAACACCGTTAGTCGTCTTTGTGGTTCGACTCCGGTACTTCCGGATATTGTGCTACACTGGTCGAGAGTCCTACGCTTGGGACGCGTCTTTATTTTAGTCACCCGGTCGGTCAAGCAGGGAGTCCATCACAATCATCACATCAAATAAGAATTGCCAAGCTACAGAATCATATGCTTTCATGAGATCCAATTTCATAGCACATCTTGGCAGGCCCTAATTCTTATGGTAGTCCTTCACCAATTCTTGCATCAAAAGGATATTATCCACAATTGACCTTCTTTTGACAAAAGCAAACTGTCCAGGACTAATAAGAGAAGGAAGAAGGGGTTGGAGTAGATTAGCTAGAATTTTAGACATACATTTATTTATAAATCGCATTGCAACAAGCAATGGGCCTATAATCCTTGATAGGGCAGGAGAGTTAGTTTTTGGAACCAAGGATGGAGCAGTGGAGTTCCATTCTTTCATCAAAAGAGGGATTTATGGGACGGTACTGAAATTTTGGGCGCCTTCCCTTCCACTCTAGCCCATTTCTAAAAAGCACCAATAAGGTTGCCGTCTTATTTTCTACTTGAAATAGCCCTCTGAGCTTTAATGTGGGTCTCTTCAGTCACCTTTATTGCTGGCTTATTTACTGTACTTGTTGTATTCCCAAAATGAAAACACGTCTAAAGCCTCTCTCTCTCTCTCTCTCTCTCTCTCTCTCTCTCTCAGTCTGGATAACAATGAATGGAAAACCCACTTGATCAGTGCTCCCTAAAGCATAAACCTTAAAGCTTTCGCCGGAAAGTTGCTCAAAGACCAGATCTTCTTCTCCTCTTTAATTTTTTCGTTAGAAATTCGCAGTGTTCTTTCAAAAGAAATAGTGGCCTCACCTGAGGTTGGGTGGTTGCAGATCCATGTCCCCTCTCCCTCTCCCTCTCCTCTGTCACTCTCTCTCTCTGGTTGGTAATTTTAGGGCAAAACAGTATACAAAATTCGCAGTATTTATACAAATTCGTAGTGAGCCAAAGGGGTCCAAACAAAAGATATCTCATTCTAGTTCTCGTTATTTTCAATTATTTTCCCATTTCCAAACAATTTCCATAGCTCAAGGTTTATCACAATTTGAAAAATGAAGTAATTTCAGAAATTCGCAGCATGCGAATTGTTCGAAGCTTTTTAAATTCCTATTCTCCATCGAAAAATGAAGTTATTTTTTTTTACCATCGTTGTTTATAATCCACTGAGAATTTTTCCGCAATCATTTTGTACTCACTGCGAATTTTTTCGAGGTCACCGTCGCTGGAAACTGAGATCCGGTGGTCGCCAGAAGTTGGCGATGGTCAAAGAAAGCAAGTCGGCGGGCGGTTGGTGAGTGTTGTAGGTGCTATATGGTGGTTGGCGTTTTGAGAGAGAGGGTGTTTCCGTTTTAAACTACAAGGGCAAAAAAGTAATGTTGCTACCCCAGCTAGACCTAATGGTAAATAAAAACGCGCATCATCCTTAATGGGAATTAAACACTAGTTTTCTGTATAGGAAGTAAAAATCTGTCAGAAGAGTTATATCTGCACCAACGATATTCCAATTCATCTGAAAGAACGCTGAGTTATAACCATCCGGTCCAGGGGCTTTATCCCCTTTAATAGAGTTTAGAGCCAGCCTCATCTCATCCACAGTCACAGGTTTAGTTACACCACCCCAAGAAGTGTGAGGAACTTTATTAATTACCCTCTACAGTAGTACTCTCGAAATCATTTTTGTTAATCCCACTTTGATATGTTGATCATGCTCGAATAATCTTCTTTTTTATTCTGGAAATTGACCTCGAACTTGTAAAAATATTACGCGACGTCGTGGCAATCTGCAATTGTAGCAGCACTACAAAAGTGGCGACAATTTTTTTCCCCCCAAATGGTCATTTTTTAAAAGCAACTTTGTTATCCTAATCCAGCCCCAAACTTTAGACTTTAGGCTTGTTAAACTACGCAATTAAGCTCGGTGGGGGTCATCTAGATGTTGATACAACGACAAGAAACATGGACACATACTTAACTTCTATGCGATCTACCTTCTAGCTTTTGTTTATTGAAATTCAATTTTTAAAGCATGCTCGTCCAATATACTTATGTACAAGGGAAAGTGACTTGCACCCAAAAAAAAAAAAAAAAATACAAGGGAAAGTGACTTCGTTGATCTTGCTTTTTAAGTGTTGACCAAGTCATTGATTTTAGTGTAACATTATTTCCTCAAATGTGCAAGAAAGCTTCCACTCACGAAAGGTGCACATATCGAGACTAGTAGACTCGGCTCAAAATGTTGGGGAGGTCTAAGGCGAAATTCAAGAGTTAAAGATCTTCGATTCTATCTTGTTGACACTGCAAAATTTTCTTTTAAAACTCAAGTTGCCTTGTTGTGTAATTTGAATGGAATTGAAGGTAAGTTGGGCGGTGCGATTTTTATTTAGTAGGTGTTATATAAGAATTTTTTTAAAAATAAAATAAAGGAAAGTGAGAAAATTATTTTTGTTTTCTCATTTGGAATTTAAAATATTGCGTGTGGTTAAGATTTACTAGTAATTCATCCGTACTTCATAGAATTCTTTTCCCTTGCCAAAACCTTCCAAATGAGCATTGTGATTTCTTGCATTTAGAATTACGGCATTGTATTGATAAAATTCTATTAAAAAAAAATATTAGACCTAAGGGTTGTCGTAGTTATTAATTGACTTGTCACGACGGGACTTACCACCCCAAGGTCAAATAGTCAATTTCCCTCAACAGAGTTTTGTTCTTGGGGTCACCTCACCTCATGCAAAAGGTGGAAAGGGTCGTGGGAGGGACTGAGATTAATCCGATTCATTGGGATACTCTTTATTACCAAAACAAATTGCTAAAAATCGTCTGGATTGGATATTAATGTTGGGTTAGAAGATTTAGAAGTACATTTTACACTCCCTCATACATAGCACTAGAATATAAGGACTAGAGCATTTGGCAAATTAAAAATGGACTAGAGAATTGTGCATAGATGGTGCATAGATCGACCCATGGGGCTCATAGGGCCTACTTACGGGTTACACACAAAAAATTCGAAACATTAATTAATTTTAAAATAATTTTTTGAGTGGAGTTTTTAAAAATCAGGTCAACCAGATACCGTAGGTGGCTGATCTAATATACCAATTTTCATTCAAAATTTAGGATCATTACTTATAAATAAAAAATTAGTATGTTGGATCAAGCATTTAAGGATCAGATTGAGTTGATTTTACACGAGCTCACTCTTAAAATTATGTGGCCTTGTTCGTTTTCCTGTTTAGTTTTAGTTTTAGTTTTGATGACATCATCATTTCCCTCATTTCTCTCTCTATCTATTTCCACTCATTACACATGTTGATATTATCAAAGTAAACTAAATTATCTAACTAAATACAATCTGTAAAATCAATAGACGGTTGGAATTTTTTCGTGACACATGTAAGTGGGCTTCATAGACCAATCTAGGGGTGCTCACGGTCCGGATCGGTCCGGATTGGCATGAATCCAATCCTAATCCGCGAGTCACGATTTTTTGAAAATACAATCTGTGTCCGATCCAAAAGTCTCACGGTTTGGTTCCAATCCGAACCGCGAGTCACGGATCGGTTCCGGATTAATCCGCGGATTTTCAACTTGTTCGGAAAAAACAACAAACAAAGGCAGTAAGGTACTAGCAAGTAACAAATGCACTAAATAGAAAGTTCAAAGTTGGAAATCCCAATAAAAAACAACAAAGGCAGTAAGACAAATAGTTATACAACTGAACAAATAAAGGCACAAACTTATATTACCACAAAGTACAACCAAACCATAAGTCTGCTAAATTAACAATATCTATATAACTATAATTATAGAAGTGATAAAAATCTCACGGTCCGGATCGGTTAATCCACGATTTCAAAATCAAAATCCGTGTCCGATCCAAAAGTCACGGTTTTTTATTTTTTGAATCCGTGTCCGGACCATTAATCCACGGTTAAAATCCAAAAGGTACGGATCGGTTCGGTCCGGATCAGATTCACGGTTCACCGGTTTTTTTGAGTAACCCTAGACCAATCAGTGCATAAAAAATCTGTGTGACTCTTAAGCTAATCATTTCTATGTTTCGTGTGTGGATGGACTTTTTCGTGGACCCCTGTTGTTGGAGTTGATCGAAAATCTCGACACTCTATATTTTAAAAAAACTGTCACCAATAAGAATCTTTTTATCTTGACAAAAGTATTTTAATAAATTTCAATTATTAAAATTCCTTATATCAACCACACAGGGTATGGTGCTCTTTTAATCGCTAGACCCTATGTCCGGCTTAGCTTTTTTTAGGATGGACAAATTGTTAAATAGAAAAGATAATTCTTTCCGAGAGTTGCGGATGTCTCCAAACACCCTAACGTTACAATGTGTTATTGTTAGCCCAAGATTGCACTTTAACCTAAAATGTGAAGAATCAAGAATTTTTTTCCGCAAGTACTCCAAAAAACTGCATGTACAACCTAGTATGAAATAAGGGCGATTAGTCCAGTTGATTGTGTAATAGCTAACCTGGTATGAGTCATGTGGGTCCAGCAACAGGTCATTGGAGTGAGTCAAAGTAAGCAGAACACTGATTCAGGTACACCTGACAAACACAATAACAAAACTGTAGGTGGAGTAGTAGTAGTATTTAAAAATCGCCCCTCCAAAATATTTGATTGATATTTGACAGAGTTTGACACTACTCAGATCTCTGTCTCTGTCTCTGTCTCTCTCTGTCTCTCCAGCTCCTGGCCTCCGGTCCAAAGCAGTCTCTGAAATGGCAACCGTTGTATACCCAGTCTCATCCTTTCGACTATCGAATAACATGACCCAACGTCAAACTCCGCCTGTTGCCCCACCAATTTCTCTCTCTTTCCGCCGTAAGCTCAATCTATCGACTCCATTTATCGACTCTACCATAACTCTTTCTAGTAACACATTCTCCTGTATATGTATGTATATAATATTTATATAGAGTGATACATATCTATGTATCGAGAGTTATACATGTATTTGCATGCGTCTAATGATTAGTATTGTCCTCTTACTTAGGTCGGAGGCTGACGGTCAGAGCAGCGGAGACGGATGCAAACGAAGGTAAAAACAAAATTAGAAATGTTCATTCTTGTAGTGATCGTTGACTTTTTGAGTGTATAGGTTAAACACGATTTGGCGAAGGTTTATTGGGGATTTTAAGTGGGGGTTGTTTGGTTAATTTATAGGTAAAGCTCCAGCACCAGCTACAGCACCTTTGGCAGCAGGTTCGAGCTTTAACCAGATTTTGGGCATCAAAGGAGCCAAACGAGAGACAGTCAGTCATCCATCCATCCCCGTTTTATTTCCAATTTTCTGTAAATAAATGTCAATGGTCATTACCAAAAATTGAATATTGAGCCAATGAACCAAACAATGCAAAACTGCGGTTCGTTCAGATTTGATTTCCGTGGAATTCGCGGCTCGCACATTATCCTTGACTTGAGATTTTAATGATTTATAACATATGAACTTTCATACGTTACTCCACTTATTGATTTACACAATGACGGATTGAGGCGCGGAAATATCGAGTTTTTTAGAAGAAAAGATTAAAGCCTTCTGCAGGATTCGGGGATCCCATAGTGCGCCTCCGCACTACGGGGTTGTAGGGCGGCCAAAACTACGTCATTTTGGGGTGTGCAAAGGTTTAGAATCACATCATTTTCTCTTTATTGGGATTATGTCAAGTTTAACATTAATATTTTTATTTTTTGTGGGCCTTTTGAAAATTTAGGAAATTGTTTGCGACTTTAAATATGTATAGGACAACAATAGTTAATAAAATTCATTTATTTTGTAGAAATACTAGTTTTTATAAAGTGTCTTTAGGCACGGACATTCACTAGTACTATTGTAGGAAGTAATGCAAGAACTCTTTGTGATGCAAATAATATTGGAAAGGACATTTAGGGCTCTTATCTTCTCTGCAGGATATATGGAAGATACGTGTTCAACTTACAAAACCTGTTACTTGGCCACCGTTGGTCTGGGGAGTGGTTTGTGGAGCTGCTGCCTCTGGTACTCCTCTTTACATCGGCACTTGTAAAATTGATGCTTGAGTGTATTTCAAACCTTTCCTAAGCCATTCATTTCATTGCTGCAGAATTATGACTATAGTTACTATTTTGATTCTGAATTTTATGGTTCTCCATCAATACGAATACTCTTAGTACCGACCTTTTCATATAGCATTTAATAACTGTCGTTTTGGGCTTAAGAATATCCGCATGATTATATCAGCATATGGTTTGATGTGGAAGAATCTTTTGTACAACCAGTGTGGGGACATCGAGACATTCCAAATGCATTCCTTTCTTTGACTCTTTCTTGTAGAATTCACATTCCTTCCACAAAGCTTCTTATAGATGTTAATTCACTTGTGACCAGTTCTGTTTATATTGCAGGAAACTTCCACTGGACGGTGGATGATGTTGCCAAATCATTTGTGTGTATGATGATGTCTGGCCCGTGTCTGACTGGCTATACGCAGGTACCTATCTCACAAGTGTGCATATTAATCACTGCTTTGGAATTTAGAGCATCTAAATTTTGTTTGCTTTCACCTTCCTAGACTCTCAACGATTGGTATGATAGAGAGATTGATGCTATTAATGAACCTTATCGTCCTATTCCTTCGGGGGCAATATCTGAGAATGAGGCATGTAAGCTTTATCAGTGTGTTTTTTTCTTACCTTTTAAATGCACTTCACATGCCAAACTTTACTTTATTCTTATAGACCACTTCCAGAATTATCTTGCAAATTCTTCCTCTCAGGTGATTACCCAAATTTGGGTGCTTCTTCTAGGAGGCCTTGGGTTGGCTCGTATATTGGATGTGTGGGTAGGTCTTTGGAATTGGTGGCCCATTTTACTTCCCATAAAAATACTTAAGGTGCATTTCAGTTCCTGAATGGTTGTCCTTTGTAGGCCGGGCATGATGTCCCTATAATATTTTACCTTGCTCTAGGCGGGTCCTTGGTATCTTACATTTACTCAGCTCCACCTTTGAAGGTAATCCCCTGTATCGCCTTTCATCTAAATACACTCTCGTATACGTACTGTTGACGAAGAGAATTTGACTAAGCACTGACTATTAGCCCCACATTCTTGCAGCTCAAACAGAATGGATGGAGTGGCAATTTTGCTCTAGGAGCAAGTTATATAAGTTTGCCATGGTAACATATCTTAGTTGACCTTCTCTCATGAAATCTGTGACATCCATCAGCAGTATGCATTTACCATATATGTCATTTGTACCAAAGAAAAATTTCACAGGTTCAATTTGTTTGTCTTGGTTGGCTAGTCACCGTAATCTATTAAGAGCAAGAAAGTCAATGTGGATCTTGGCTCCATTGCATAACTTGTCATGCTTGGATTTCTCAAATGCAGGTGGGCTGGTCAAGCTTTGTTTGGAACCCTTACACCTGAGATAATTGTCCTCACACTCTTGTACAGCATAGCTGGGGTTTGTATTTTGTAGAAGCATTTTTGTTAGATGTAACATGACATGAGGTAGTTGATGTTCATCAACTCTTCTTTTGATGTTTTAGCTAGGTATAGGCATTGTAAATGACTTCAAAAGTGTTGAAGGAGATAGAGCACTAGGACTTCAGGTATACTCTATTCTCTTTCAAATGTTTTGTGAATCCTGTTGCTATTGGTAAGTAAATTAGCATGCCCCTCAATATTATTTTAACCTTTGGACATGATGTCTGACCAGTCAATTCCTGTTGCTTTTGGTGCTGAAACTGCTAAATGGATTTGCATTGGCGCTATTGACATTACTCAGATATCTGTGGCTAGTACGTAAAACTTTTCACTTATATCTTTGTTGTTGCTGTGTCATTGCTAGACTTTCTTTTCCCTTTAGATAAAGCGATGTTATCAGTTAGACTTTCTTTTCCCTTTAGTGACAGGGACCACTCACGACCCTAAGAGGAGGGTTAAGGCATCTAGTGGGTGCTTGATCCTTGTACTGAATTCCGACAAGTTTAAAAAGAACATTCCGTTCACACTGAACTCTGAAGGAATGGCTGTTATCCCGGAAAAAGTAATTTAAAAGGAGCAAAGTAGCAAACTCAATCACGTAAATGTTTTATTCAAATAATTTTAAGACAATTCAGTCAATAGCTGAATCTTATGAGCGTTCGAAGTCCAAGTACAAGTCCTGATTTCCCTATTCACCTGGCCCATTGAAGATTATAGACTTGTTCTGTTTCTGATTCTCTTGATACAATGTAGGATTTAGGTTGCTGAACCTTTGTTTGTGAAGTTCACTTTAACAGAGTTTCTTGTTGCAGGTTATCTTCTAGGGGCTGGTAAACCATATTACGCCCTCGCCCTTCTTGGTTTAATACTTCCACAAGTCTTTTTCCAGGTAAATACAATCTAGAGCACTGATGTAGTCATTGCTTAAGATTATCCCATTTCTCTGTTGCATGACAAGAAATGGCATCATAATGATAAATCTTGAGACTAACAGTTGACGAAGCTATTATGTTAGAATTTTGAGGCACTATTGGTAACTAATGACCTGGATTTTCGTCATCTAACTACTCCCTCCGTCCTCATTTATATGTCCCTCGGGATTCCAACTTTACTAGGGAACATAATCAGCCTATTGGGTTTTGAGCCTACTGTAATTAGGCGCCAAAATGATGATGGGAAGTGGTTTTGATTTGGCACCCATTTAGGTGCCTAAATGGATGTCTGAGAAGGAAAAAGCTGACTATTTGGAGTCATTCAAATTTTCTCACCAAAATTAGAATTCCCTCAATGGAAGTCTTCCAATAAACACGTTTTGGCAGTTCTCTTTTACAAAAGTACGGTCAAAACGTCTTTTCCAATTTTTGTTTGTACTAATTAAAAAATGAAAGGGTAAAAAAGGAATTTCAATACCTAATGTCCACTTAGTTTTGAATTGGGACAAAAATTTTAGGATGGCAAAAAATAATATTTGGGACTAAAAATTGGGGACGGAGGGAGTAAAACCACTCATTTGTTCTGTCCTCTTAACCTGGTATTCAGAAGAGGTAATAAATGAATACTTATTTTTCTCTGGGACTTGTGATGGTACCTCATCCTAACGAATACTACTCATTATTTGGGTGGAAACGTGGAAGTATATTGGCTCCTTCTTTCATCACACTTTTCTGTAGTGAGTGCACTGTAATGGTTGTGACTGTGTCTCAAACTCGATGCTTCATATCCATTTCCAACCATTGACGATCAGCATGATGCTCCAGTCAATAGGGTCCGATCCAATTTATAGTGTTGGGTACATTATTATGTCCTTGTACATGGTTAGGTCATTTAGGGCTCGGGGTTTTAGATGAGAGCCCTCATTCATAGTGATGTTCTTTTCATGATCTGCGCATGTGGACATGGACATTGTCTTAAAGTTGAACACTTGAACCACATAAATTGGTTGCTTTATTTATTGTTCTTTTTTTATTCGACATTGATCATAATGCCGGTAGTGTTTGTTAAAATATTTTATTTTATGATACGTGATTTTTGGAAATTAGAGTTGTAAAGCAAAAAACATAATGCTTTTCAGAATATAGTTTCGAAAAGCAGACACAGGAGCTGTGAAAAACACCTTAGTAATATGCAAAGACCCCCTAGGACAGTTCCCTTTTATTGGGCTTGATAGAACCTGCATTATCAAATATGGATGTTTGAGTCACGGTTTATGAGTTTAATGATGGACTTGAGAAGGAAGAAAAAAATTTCGGCTTCTACCGTTTACATATTTTTTTCTCCCTTGTGATGTAGCACACAGCCTCAAGGCTGCAATTTCTTACAATTTCTTTTCAACATGTAATGCACTATTGCAGTTCAAATACTTTCTCAAGGACCCAGTCAAATATGATGTCATGTATCAGGTACTTCTTTGTCTTCTTCAAATTGATTCCTTTAGACAAAGAAATGAATCCTCTTTATCCCTCATTTGGTTAGACCGCACACTCCAAATTCGGACCGTGTATCTCAAGTCAATGGTTTGTATTTGTTATTAGTATCTTACCAGTATGATAGTATCTTACTATCAGCAATTTTTAATCACTGATTGTTGAGGCTAACGGTCGAGATTTTGGTTGTTCGGTTCAGTCTAAAATCACCACTGAAGAAGATCCAAGTCCCTTACACAAATGGTCTCTTAAGTGGTGGGACTTTTCAAGATAGAGAATCGTTTGTATGAGTTTTTACTGGAGAATTGAACAGTTCTGATATTTTCAGGCTAGTGCACAGCCATTTATGGTACTGGGCCTTTTGGTGACCGCTTTAGCAACTAGCCATTGATCATCAACGGTTTACCATTGGGAGCTAAGGGAGTATATCAATTGGAAAAGCCCGGACATAGCCGACAAGGGGCAGGTGATACTGCCATCACTAACAACCTCCAAATAGTCATGCCAAAGTTTTTTCTAATGTCTCATGTTTTGTGTAGCACAAGTACAACCTAGGCAAATCATGACGTTGTTTTCCCTTACGGCATGTTTGTGCCCTGTTATCTTATCAGCGTTCCTATGGAAAGCTGATTGTTGTAAGAAGTTCCATTTAAACATTAATGCTTCCCCTATCTCTTTTTCACTGAACTAGAAACGGTCACACACTATATTCCGGCTGCCACGTACTGTTGAAAATTTGATTTTGATGCAAATATTACTTATTTGATTCTATTGAAAATGGTCACTATGTCTATTAGTTAATAATGTCAATTCCCTCAATCAGCAGCCGTGACCTTGATCATATCATGTTCCAGGTTACTCATAAACTTGAAGAATATTCGGCTCAGTTTTTCACAATTGCCTTAAATACTTGTATATCGGCTCAGTTTTTCTCTATTACAAAGGTTGGTTGCCTTAAATACTTGTATATAGGTTTTCATGTAGTGTCATGACGTTGGTTACCACAAGACGAATTTTTCTTGAGCTTATGTTGCGGGTTCCTCACTGCTTGACTAATTATATGCTATATAGACATCCTAATTTCACTATTGTTATGCGGATCCGACACAACCCAGCTTATTTACTATGAAATGGCAAAATAGTCTTTTCATACATTTTGACGGGTGGCTCCACTACATCGTGAGGGGTTCAAGCAAAACCCTTTGGTTTAGAAAATGGGTTAAAATTGAACATAAAATTTGATATTTCCTTTATATTATCGGCACTGATTTATTCTTGTGTAGCCAAAATAAATGAAAATTCAATTAAATTTTTGAGTAAGTGAATAATACAGCTAAACAAGACAAAATAAAATGGGCCCAATAAATTTTTAACCAAAATAAATTTTTTTCTTTCATATAGAACTGGAGATACAAAAATCTTGTTTTCGTCACCGCGGAACTATAATCTTGTAGCCGGCCGTGTGTGGAGAAACCATTTACCTCCCTCTGTATGGCAGTAGTAGATTTTCGAATCTGAGTTTGCAGTGTTTGAATTTTGAAGGTAGACTCGTGAGTGGATGAAAAATGCACATTGAAAGTTGCATGGAAAAGAGTATTTATGCCCTTGGCTTTACAAATTCAACTGGCAACCAAGTCAGCCAAGTTAGCAACCCTCTGAGCTAAAAGCAGAATTTGATTGTCTTCATCATTCTAGCACTGACATCAAGCAAACCAGTTGCACACTATGACATGGTATTTCTTTTTGTTAGTTTTAGCTCCTGGACTTATTCCTCCTAGAAGCGAAAAAGAGTTTGAGTAACCGAATTTTACTATCTGATTCATCTCATTCTCAACGACGAAGAAATACAGTTCCGTAGTCTCCAAGTAACGAGTTGAGTTTGCGTGATTGTGGGTCAGGGGATACCAATTTTATTAGATTGCTATTTGCTGTTTGATGTAATACTAGTCGTCCTGGTTAACTTCTCCCACCAGTTGTGGAAAGAATAGAGCTGAACCGATGATGTTAATCTCATTCCGTACTGGCAGCAAAATCGGGCAGGCAACAATCGATTCTGTCTCAGCACTGGGGGCAGACAGACAACAATCAGTTCCGTCTTGGCTAAAATCCCGGGTAATTCCAGGCAATTTTGACGGCATTCCAGCACTCCGTCCGGTACAAGAAAAAGCGTCTGACTGTAAGGGACGATAAAGAGAAACAGAATACAAAATCAAATGTCTTTGGCTCTGAAGAGCCGTTTGCTGTCTCAGTTGTTCATACAGAGAAACTCTGTAGAGAGATTTATTGGTTTTATCGTCAATTGGCCATTGATTTTATGAAAACCCAACGGGAGGCAACTACTTAGTGCTTTGGCAAAAAAGCGCAGAATTGGTTTTTTGGTTTTTTTGTTGTCTTTATTCATTTTTTTTTTTTTGCAATTGTTAGCTTTGCATCAAGTTTTCGTGGTTTATGGATTTGTCTCAACGAGACGAATCCAAAAAGTATAAAATTATTGTCAAAACTAATATTTTTTTTTTGAATAACGCAAAAAATAAATCATTTTATTGGTTTAGTTTTGGCTTTACTAAAATTTTTTTTAGTTTCGACCATAATTTTATACTTTCTAGTAAACCACGAAAACTTGACAAAAAACTAACAAATGTAAAAAAAAATTGAATAAAGACAAAATGAAAAAACTAAAAAACCATTTTTCCCTTTCTTACCAAATAATTTTCTACTCCCTCCCAGTGACAGAACCAGGATTTCATGAACGGGGGGCCAAACTATGAAGATTAAGCACAAGTACAACCATCATGTAGACAACTAAGTAGGTTGCTAATCTTCTAGCCTCAATCAACCATTAATATATATAGTGGACTTCTGGGTATTTCTTTTTCCATCTTGCCACTTTTTGTTTGTCAAAAGGAGCAATATCTACATGTCCGTCACTAGATAATTGAGAAGTGGTGTTTCCACTATATTTCTCAAAAACTCGGGCTGAGAACATATTAAATCTAGAAATTTTATAAATTTCTTCTTTTTTAACTTCTTGTAGTTTTTCAAAATTCTCTGTCCTATTCAGTAAAGAGTGTTTCTTCACCCATTACATCTCCCAGCCTTAATGTTCCTAATTCTTCTAAAGGACTAGGATTAACATAAGACGATGAGTCTCTGTTCGTTTGACTTGACTTGTTTAGCATAAAAACTAACTCTTCAATATCAGATGAACTTTCATATTCACTATCCATCTCATGTAGAATTTCCTCTATATCACTAAACTCTTCACCAAATAAAACTTCAAGCTCTTGTTCCTCAAGAATCTTGACCATTTTCTTTGCACTTTTTCCCTTGTTGGGACATTCAGGTGCATAATGACCTTCTTCATTACAAATATAACAACGACAAGTCTTCTTTTTTGAAGTGGTTGCCTTAGTATTTTTCTTTTTACGAACATATTTTTTCTTTTTTGAAATTTTTTTATTTTTTGTCCAAGGCTTCCATTTAAACGTTTTCTTCTTTTCAGAAAATCGTTTTTTCTGAAAAGTAGGTTTACAACCAATTTTCCAATTTTCTTGCAATATGCAATCACAACATTTTTGTCCAGTTTTTGTATTGGAAATCTGGTTTTTTACCTGCTTTTTAGCTTTTATTTTAAGACAGCGGTCTGCTATTTGTCTTAAAACAAAAAACCTAAATTATCATCTTTCCCCTGCTTTTTAAGAAACTCAGGGTAATTTTTAAAACTTATTTCATCCCATGGACTTGGGAGTTTATGAAAAAATTGATCAAGCCAGTAACCAGCAGCTAAGGGTTTAAGTTGGTAAAATTATTTTTTGAAAGTTTTGCAATATTCTTCAAAATGACATATATTACATAATTCTAACTTTGACAAAATATAATTTGCATCTTCTTGCAAATTCTGATCACCAACATATCCACATAAATTTTCTTTTATGAGGACAACAAACTGTGACAATATTTTATCATGGGAATTAAAATTAGCTAATAAAGTTACTTTTTCTAGCTTGCCTTTATTTGATTCTTCCCATTGTTTTAGCCACTGGAAAACATCTCCTTGTAACGTTGTTACTACATAATCAAGGAATTTTTCCGTAGTCCATGTATTTTTATAATTAGTAATAATGATAGACAAGGACTGTGCCCAATCATCTATAGTTTGAAGCTGATCCTTAAAAGGAATATTAGTCAAATCTAAATATGTCCTGTTTTGGGCTATAGCATAGTTATTTAAATCATCTCTTCTAGATGGTGCTGGTTCTGAGGTTGAAGTAGTGTCACCTTCAGTTTTAATATCATTAACATATAAATACTCAGACGTGTCTGTGTCTGAAATATACTCAGGGTCATCTAGGTGCATAGGAGGTATCCCATCTGGATTTTGGTCTTTTGCTTTTCTTTTCCCCAAAGATGAAGTTTCACCTACTAAATTTTCTTCGACGGAGATTTTTTCAAAAGAGTCAATTGAAGTGTCATCGTCACTACTTAAAGAAGTTTTTTCTTCTTTTTCTAACATGTCAATTTCACAGTGAAAATGATTTAACAAGTCTTCATTTTGAAGATAAGTCTCTTGAATTTGTTTGAGAATTTGGTTCCTCTCTTCAACGTCTAAATGGGGTTCTTTGTATAAGTTCCTCCAATAGTCTAGTATTTCGACTATATTATTATACTCGGTTCTGTTATAGGTTCGAGTATTAAGAACCATAACATCCTCTGTGCCATAAAATAATCTAGGAGTTTGGTAGTCTCCTGGACTATTCATTCCATTAGTCTCATTGATTTCAAAAGAGTCCAACTTGTTTAGTAAACTTTCCATAGTAGTCTTTGTTTCAGACTTTAAGTCTACATCAAGAATACTACCAAAATTGTCTATTTTGGATTCTATAGAAAATAATTTTGCTTCTACATAATTTTGATTTGTTTTTTTTTTTTTTTTTTGTCTATTTTTGAAAACCATGAATACATAAGATCAGTAATATTATTAAGACTAGCGCCAATATAATTAACATTAATTCCTTGTTTAGGAATATGAACTAGGTGCTCATAATTATCCCTAATATTATCTTCTACAGAACCTACACAAGTAGTGTCTTCTTTGTTTAGTGCCATTTTAGACTGACGCGGGTACCTAAAACCTCATAGAGTGGTGTGTTTGGTGCCTAAAACCTCCCTAAAGTTCAACTGGCCCAAACTTTTTATGATAAAAGGTCTTGAACAGACGGGTAATACGGGCTATAACACGCTCTAATCATATGGGTTTTGCAACAGCTAAAAGTGTAACATAAAACAAAGAACACAAAACAAGTAGAGGATTGTAATAGAGAAATACTCACAATAATTTATAGCTTGGTCTTGCTATTGAGCTTTTCACCAAGGTTGATTTTTTTCTGATTTACTAACTACCAAGAGCTCTGATACCAATAACAAAAGCAAGAAAATATAAAAAGAAGGTTGGCTAGGAAAGTTAGAAAAGGAGATAATATTATTATGGAGGAAAGTGGGAAACTTTTTTTACATGCCTTTCATGAATGGACCATATGTCCATTTATAGCAAAAGTCGATACATACAGACAAACACTAGTCAACATCCAACCCTATTCATAGGCTAATAGCCTTTTCTAACTTAGACTTTACAAATGTACAAAATATAAAAGGGGACCTAGCCCTCTTTACAGATGCTAAGAATAAAAAGGGGGTCCTAGTCTCCCGACTTCAAAAAACCTGCCACGTAGAGAATCTTCCGTGCGGGTTCTGGACTCCTCTTTTCCTGACATCATTGCTTGCGTCAACTTTAATAATATGGCCTTTCTAGTCTTCTATCTGGTTGATGAGATTTTGGTACTCGTCACCGTCATAGTGTTCCGATGACACAGGAGAATTGGGATCTTGACTGAATTGCATATTCCTGTCTTCTTCTATGGAATCAGTTTGAATAGTTAATTCCATTGGCAGATCAAGATTTTCCCTTTTCTTGATATTGTTCAAAAGAGCTTCTACTTCTTGTATCTGCTTTTCACTTCTTTCGTAGAATATAGGAAAATTTGTGACAAATATCCTTCTTCCATCTGTTACCATAAAGGGAGCTGTCCCTTGAATTTGTGCTGCATGCTGGCTTAGCCTCAATAGACTTTCTATCCAGTATTCTACTGGATCAAGATTAGGAAGTATAAATTTGATGTGTAGTGGATTTGTTTCCTGCTCAAACTCCCAATCTTGAGTAGGCTTAAAATACCAAATCTGATATGGCTGGTAGAAACATTCACGTTCTCGCCATCCAATTGAACTTGAAATCCAGAATGTAAAGTACTTGTTCCACGTGTAGGTGCTTGCCACACATGAGAGCATTGTTCTGATCATCATTGGGAAGGACGTCCAGTATGATGGATCCAAAATTTGGAAAATAATTTGATCTGTTACTCCCCAATTTATTTCATCATCTGTCCGATCATCATGATTCAGACAAATAATGGTTTTAGGGATGTCTTCCCTAAAATTAACCCTGCCTTTCTCATTAAGCAAAAGTTGCTTAATTTTCCTTTGATGGTCTTCTACCATTGCATGAATTTGTATGAAAATCTCAGGAGGTAAAATTGACCTTGATTTTTCATAAAGACAAATTCTTTTGATTTTTTCAAAAATAGGATCTGGAAACTCATTGGCTATGAGGTCCGATAATTGAAGAAAATTATTTATTTTCTCAAAATTGTAATCCACTGTCCAATCCATTTGTTTAATGATTTGGAAACAAAGGTTTTCTAAAACATTTACCTTTCTTTTTATTTTGGACATTTCAACAGCTTGCTTGGCTATTTCATCAGCCAATCCTGCCATGCTTTGGCGGAACTTTGCCTTGACTCCAGAAATATGCCCTTTCCAAACTGCATTCAAATGTTCATATACAGGGTTTGGAATCCTTGGGTTATAAAAATCTTTTATTTTTGGGTCTGAAATAATATTCATGGGAACTCCAACCGGTCTAACTGGAGGGATCACCATAGGTGGTGTAAATTTCATTTGTGCAATAGAGACCATTGGTGGTCTACTGTACCAAGCTCGTTTAGCTTTTGTCATGCTATCAAAACTCTTATAGCAAGCTCCAGGGAAATTATTCACCTGAGGATGACATTCTTCCCAAGTTTTGTAGATCCCTGGTTGGAATCCAGCAAAAACTACATAAGTTTTTTCTTCTCTGGGCTGTGCCCTTCTAGCAACTGTTACCCAGTCTCCTTGTACTGGTTGTTTGCCTCTACCTGCCATAGCTATTTAAGCTATGTTTCCCTGCAAGTATAAAAAGGTCTACGTAAAAATCTGCAATAAAATTATTAGCTCCCTTGAGGTGTTCTATATCAAAAGTATATTAATTTTATTGTACCAACTTAATCGTCGGCCTTGATCAATAGATTTTTTGTTAATCAAGAAATCTCTTACAGCTTTATGGTCTATTCTAACAATAAAGTCTTCTGGTGCAAGATAAATCTTGAACCTTTCTAATGATAATTTTATAGCTAACAATTCCTTTTCAAAAATAATATATTTTTGCCGGTTGGGCTTAAAAGTGCTAGAATTATAGCCACAAATTAATTCTTCTTTTTGAAGGGTTTTTGAGATAGGAACTTTTCTAACTCTTATCTTATTTTCACTTAGTGGAAGTGTTTCTTCCTTCCAGAATATAGCTGGTATAGCTTTTAATACACAACCCCAACATGTATCAGAAGCATCTGTTTCCAAAATAAGTTTATCACCCTACTTAGGTAAATAAACATTAGGCAATTTAGTAAGACTTTGCTTGATTTTTTTAATCAAGACAATGTCCTCTTTTTCCCAAGTAGAATCGACATTTTTCCATAATTTGACTAATAATGGAGTTTCAATTTTTGAAAGATTTTTGATAAAATTTCTTCCATAATTTAGAATTCCCAAAAGACTTTGTAATTGAGCCTTATTTTCTAATATGTCTGGGAAATCTCTAACTTTTGAAAGAATATGCACTTGTAATTTTAAACCTTGTTGGTCTAAAACTATTCCCAAAAATTCAATTGATTCTTTTTTCAAGCTCAATCTTTTTTGGAGATAAAATAATTCCATGCTTTTGGAATTTTTCACAGAGTATTTTTAAATGCTTTTTATATATGATCCTCCCGGGTTTTGGAAAAAATCAATATATCATCAATATAGACCACACAAAAATCTTTAAGATCTTTGAAAATACTATCCATCCATCTCTGATAAACCTGTGGTGCTATATTTATTCCAATGATAACGTCCTCTAGGTGTACTATAAGTGTTAATGGTTTTGAATCTTCAGTAAGTTGAATTTGCCAAAAACCACTTTTACAATCGAATTTACTAAAAACTTTTGATCCTTTGGTTAAGGAAATCAAAATATCTTTTCAAGGTATAAAATAACCACATGGAAGACTAATTGTTCGTTTAGTCTTTTATAGTTAACTACCATTCGGGCTTTTCCTCTCTTAATCTCAGAATGATTTCTTACCATAAAGGCTGGACTAGAGTGTGGACTGGTAGTCTCCTCAATTAACTTCTTATCTAGAAGTTCTTTTATTTGTATATCAAACTCATCTATATCCTGTCTGGTATAAATCATAGGTTTTACTCTAACTATTACGTTAGGGTTTCTCAGTTTTAAACTACAGTAACGAGGGCTTCGAACAAGCCCATTCTATTCCAAATGCGATTCACGCGATTTGGCTCTTCACGATCTGGTTCTTCGTGATCTAGCCATGGGAGATGGCTCAATCACAATGGTAGATGGTCTAGGGCTTAAAGCAGTTGATTTCCACGAGGTACGCATGAAGCAAAGAGGAATCACTAATCCACAATCCAACCTAAGTTCTACGCAAACCCTAGAATTGAAGTTTCATTCTAGGGCTTCAATGGTTTCCGTGGTCACTCCACAAACCTACATCGACCTTTGTCCAAATCTTCAAGATACGCCTATAGATGGTCGAGCCAGCCAACAGCCTACAAAATCCTACTTACCCAATCCAATGTCTGCCCCCAAAGAACTACTCCTAGTTCGTACAACTCTTCCAATCAAACATCACTAGCTCCAGATTCAAAATCAGAACTCAACAGACAAAAATCCCCAATCACCAATTACATCACCCCCACCAAATTCTCTCCATCCCACACCCTAAATTGTTTTGCGCATCCTTAAAGCCTCCCAAATCACAATCCCGACCATTCCAGTAATCCTAAACCAAACAACCATAACTCCAACCGATTAAACCTAGATTCAGAGGTATCCTCTTCACTGGCAAATAGTTCTTAACGCGCTGATACAAATGAGCTCCAGTATGGCCCCCATAGCCCTTCTAAACCACAATGTAGCCCTTCTCGTAAGCTACAAAGGGTATTCCAGGAAGAGGGTGATAGATTGGACAGGGCGGATCGTCTGACCTCATTAGTCAACTCTATTGAGGGGGAAATACTCAGTTCAAGCATCAATGTTAGCTTCTCTAAGTTTAACGAGCACATCATCCAACTCCAAGAAACTGGAGCAGATTTGCCCTCAGGTTTTGATCTAGAAGGGGATTATGTCTTAGTTCCTGATGATCAGGTTTCAGTCCTAGCTCCAGAAACCAAGGCTATTGAAAATGCAGAGGATGTTAAGCATCCGCCTCAAGCTACTCAAGCAAAAAATTGGTTTGCCATTTTCAAAGCTCAGACACCTTCTAAATCAATGAGACTAGAGCACTATCCAGAGAATCAGAAAGGGAAGGACGCACATATCAATTTTGATGAGACGCAACTCGATGAAGGGGTAGGTAAACATTGTCTAGTGGGGCATTTTCTGGATGGAAAAATGTTGATACCTCTTCTCACTGCCACAGCTCGGGCAGTCTGGAAGGATCACGGCAAGTTCTCCATCAAGCAATTAGGTTCCTGGTACTTATTTGAATTTGAAGATGAACATTCCAAGCTTGCAGTACTGGAGGGGGGTCCTTACTTTTTCTCCCGTAGATATCTCGTCCTAAAAGAGTGGAAGAGAATGTTGGTGCCAGGTAAAATCCATCCATCCACTATACCGGTCTGGGTCAAACTACACAGATACCACTAGAATTTTGGACGCACATTGGATTCAGTAAGATTGCTAGTGCAATAGGCAAGCCTATCTATGTGGATGAAACCACTGCAAATAAGAAACGCCTAGACTTTCTACGTATCTGTGTTGAAATCGGTGCAGAAGATGAGCTTCCTAACGACATCACTATTTCAGTTAACTCAGATTCAGTGATGGTTGGAGTGGAGTAACAATAGCTCCCTCCTAAGTGCGAGACTTGCAAGGTGTTTGGGCACACTTGTAGTCCCGAAAACCCCCCCAAACCAACCAACACGAGAGAGGAATGGATAGTGGTGGGAAAAGGGAAGCAAACATCAACTTCAGTGAAGGCTGATGACCAAGAAACAAAATTTGGTTCCATGACAGGAAAAGAAGGTCAGGAAGCTATTATCTCCCTCCCAAGCCCCTTGCAAACGCATGATGTTACACAGATTGGAGAAGGTACCACTTTAGTACCCTCCAGTGGATTAGAGGCAATAAATGGTTTCCAATCTGCAGAGTCTGTTAACAACAAAACTTCAACCTCCTCGTCCCCTCATGTCCATCAACCACAACCATCCCTATCCATCTCTAAACTGCCTGATCCTCAAACCCAAGGCCTGTTCTCATCTGATGACACAGAGAACGTGGATGAGGAGTTCATAATTAATGATGAAGAGGTAATAGAACCCATCTTGCAAGACAAGGCTGGGGAGCCACAATTTCCTTAGCACAGCATCAAAGCTAAACCTTCAATCACTGATTCCGGAGGCCAGGGGTTTACTGAATCCAGTAGCTCCAGAAAGAAAAGGCTGAAGAAGGAGCGCAAACTCCTTATTCAAGGCAGTACCTAATCTCATTCTCTTTTTGAAACTTTTATAATACTTCCTATCTTATGTCTGTTTGTTATCTAATACCATGACTGGTTCTTGCGTAAGTTTTGGATTTTGGAATTTGCGTGGTCTCAACAACCCTCTTAAACAAAAGGCTGCTGAATCTTTTTTGATTAATAAAAACTTGTCCATGTTTGGCTTAGTTGAGCGTAAGATAAAGAACCAAACATCAAGAGAGTCATGAATTTCATTTGCCCCCAATGGCATTTTGCACACAATAGTACCCTCCCCCCCTCTGGGAGAATTGTGGTTTGTTGGGATCCTGTACTATTGTCTGTCCTGATATTAGGCATGTCCAATCAATATCTACATTGTGAAGTTAAAGTTTTGCAGGATACACAAGTGTTCCATACTACCTTTGTTTATGGTTCCAACAACCATCAGGAGAGACGAGATCTTTGGAGAGATCTCTTGACCCTCCAAAACCCTTCCCCTTGGGTTGTTTTAGAGGATTTTAATGTCATTAGATCTCCCAATGAAAAATCTGGAGTTACCCCTCTATGCCCTCCCCATGTTGATGAATTCAACAACTGTCTGTACATTTGTGGGATTGAGGACTTGAGATACACTGGGTGTCACCTTACTTGGTCTAATAGGCAACTTCCCCCTAATCATATCTCTTCCAAGATTGATAGGGTGTTAGTTAATGAAGAATGGATTAAGATTTATCCTTATTCTTCTGCCTTTTTCCCAACCCCTGGGATATCTGACCACTCTCCTATTGTGGTTAACCTTACACTTATGGCAAAATCATCCCCCAAACCCTTTAGGTTTTTTAACTTCCTTGCTGACCACCCATTATTTCTCCCAACTGTTCAAAAAGTATGGAGTACATTTGTGTTGGGGAATCCAATGTACTGTGTTTATGAGAGACTTAAGCTTCTCCAGGGTGAGCTGAAAAAGCTGAACTTAAAAGAGTTCAGTGACATTTCTGACAGGGTTCTGAAGTCCAAAATTCATCTTGAATCACTACAACTAGAACTTAGCAATATGCCTACTCATGCCATACATCTTGAGGAAAGGAAAATCTTCAAGGAGTTCCTCACCCTCTCCAAAGTAGAGGAGGGTCTTGCTAGACAAAAATCCAGAATTCAATGGTTGAAATTAGGGGACCAGTGTACCTCTTTTTCTTCAAATTTGTTAACAACAACAAGAATAGGAGTAAAATCACTAGCCTTACTCTTGATGGCTCAAATGTTACTCATGATATGAGTACCATCAAGGAATCATTTGTCCAATTCTACAATAATATGCTTGGCAAAACACATGATTCCCTCTATGATGGTCTTGAAAGAATCAATCAACTAATTAATAGAAAGCTAACTGATGCTCAGAGTTTTTCTATGATTCAAGAGATCACTGACTCTGAAATTAAGAGTATAGTAATGGAACTTATCCCTCAAAAGGCTACTGCCTCTGAAGACATCCCTAAAACCATTATTTGTTTGAATCATGATGATTGGACAGATGATGAAATAAATTGGGTAGTAACAAATCAAATTATTTTCCAAATTTTGGATCCATCATACTGGATGTCCTTCCCAATGATGATCAGAACAATGCTCTCATGTGTGGCAAGCACCTACACATGGAACAAGTACTTTACATTCTGGATTTCAAGTTCAATTGGATGGCGAGAACGTGAACATTTCTACGAGCCATGTCAGATTTGGTATTTTAAGCCTACTGAAGATTGGGAGTTTGAGCAGGAAACAAATCCACTACACTCCAAATTTGTACTTCCTAATCTTGATCCAGTAGAATACTAGATAGAAAGTCTGTAGAGGCTAAGCCAGCATGCAGCACAATTTCAAGGGACAGTTCCAACTCCCTTTATGGTAACAGATGGAAGAAGGATATTTGTCTCAAATTTTCCTATATCCTACGAAAGAAGTGAAGAGCAGATACAAGAAGTAGAAGCTCTTTTGAACAATATCAAGAAAAGGGAAAATCTTGATCTGCCAATGGAATTAACTATCAAGCTGATTCCATAGAAGAAAACAGGAATATGCAATTTAGTCAAGATCCCAATTCTCATGTGTCTTCGGAACACTATGACGGTGTCGAGTACCAAAATCTCATCAACTAGATAGAAGACTAGAAAGGCCATATTATTAAAGCTAACGCAAGCAATGACGTCAGGAAAAGAGAAGTCCAGAACCCGCACAGAAGATTCTCTGTGTGGCAGGTTTTTTGAAGTCGGGAGACTTGGACCTAGGGGTGCACACGGTCCGGATTGGGCCGGTTTCCTAGAAATCCAGTAATCGGACCGTTCCGACCAGTTCTAAAAAATTAAGAACCAAAACCTACCCAATACACATATAGAACCTGTCCAGTTTCAAACTGTAAGACCAGACCGGTTTTGGTTTGGTTCCAGTTCTATCCGATTAAGGAACACTTTATCATAACACGAGAGAGAGAGAGAGAGAGCAACTAAGAATGCAACCCGTTAAATAGTTTTAAGGTTGGAAGAGATTAAGAGATATTGTAAAGAAATAGGAAAGGAAGAAAAAATTGGCAAGCATATTAGAGAATAGAGAATTGGGTTTTCCTTTGAGTAGCTATCGTGAAATTAAGGTGGAACAAAAGAAAATTGAATTTGGTAATTCGGTATTACTAGATTATACAGTAATGTATTAAAAACATCTAAACAAAATAAATTTTCATTCTAAATAGACATAAAAGAATACCTTACTAGGAAAAAAAAAATACCAAATCAAGATAAATAATTTTGTAATATCAATGCTATACGGTCCGGTCCGGTCCAATTCTAACCGTGGTTCTTAAATTGAGAACCAGTAACCGAACCATAATTACCGGTTCTTAGTTTTTTAGAACCATAACCAGACCAATGAACTGTAGAACCTAACCAAATAGATCGGTTTGGTCTGGATCGGTTTGGCGGTTATATCGGTTTTCTTGTGCACCCCTACTTGGACCCCCTTTTTACTCTTAACATCTGTAAAGAATGGCTAGGCCCCCCTTTTACATTTTGTACATTTGTAAAGTCTAAGTTAGAAAAGGCTATTAGCCTACGAATAGATGGATGTTGACTAGTGTTTGTCTCTATGTATCAACTTTTGCTATAAATGGACATATGGTCCATTCATGAAAGGCATGTAAAAAAGTTTCCCACTTTCCTCTGTAATAATATTATCTCCTTTTCTAACTTTCCTGGCCAACCTTCTTTTTATATTTTCTTGCTTTTGTTATTGGCCCGAAATACTTCGTAATTGTTCGAATTCCAGATGCCGAACGATGTTATACTCAAAATGATTAAGTTCCATTCTTGAAAATGTTGTTTGAACTTTCCAATTCCTAAAAGTACTTCCCAATTGGTCACGTAAACTTGAAGTATTCATAAGAAAATTTAAAAAATAAAATCCTGCAACAACGCGGGGGCCTTGGCCCTCATAGCCCTTTACTAGTTTCCTCATTGCTCCCTCCGTTCCTAATTGTTAGTCACTCTCTCTCTCTCTCTCTCGTCATTTTTCATATAAAAAAATCAACTACTTCCGTGTATGATTTTTTGAATTTATTAAAGTATCTCAGTTAGTACTTTAATTCGTTGCAAAAAAATTCAAAAAATTATACGCATAAGAACTTTATTTTTTGATTTGAAAAATGACACGACTTTTCATGAGGGACTAACAATTAGGAATGGAATAGAACATGGGAAGGCCACAAGCGAGCTTTCCTTTCCTAAGCTGTCACGCCACAAAATGGGAAATGACCGGCCGTGAACCACAAGGCCAACTTATGGAACACGCAGCCTAATTAAAATGCATAAATAAATAAACCAATGATTACTAAGTGACCATTCTTTATTTTTAAATAAAATGAAACCAAATTGTCTCAACAAAGCATGGGCACACCATCCCATGAACCAAACGATAAAAATAATCACCAATAATAAAATGAATCCAATCTTTTACCAAAAATTTTTAACCAAGTGCGGAAGCAATTAAATAAAACAACAAGACTAAAATGCACATCCTATGGAGGTCGACACAGTAACTCCCAAGATGCAGCCAGAGTCCTCATCTACCAACTTTATTTTCCTGAAAATGGTGTTGGAATATATCCGTCAGCTGACAAGCTCAGTGAATGACAAGCATTTATATTAAATAAAGTTCTAAAATAGGGATTAAACCAAATTACCATATCTTCATAAGTTGGCACACACGACGTAAGATAAAATAAAAATAAATCTTAATGGTGATCACAAATGATATCCAATAACAATGGGGAACCACAACCAATTAGTACCATGGCCAACAAAATAATAATCTTAAAATTGGATTCAATATTGAACTTAGAGTCACCCGGTGTTGGCAGCCCGTGGTACTCTTCCCTAAGTCGATCCGACGAAAAGACAGCCGTTGAGCAAAAGGGTCACCGGCCCAACCCGGGTCTCTTCCCTAATGGCCAGGGTCACCTATACAAAGGAATAATTTCCCTGGACTTCTAATAATAAAAGTTCCCAATAATATCCATAAAGTTCTCACCAAAAAGAACACTTTTTATCGTGTGCCAATTAAAAGAACCAAATAAAAATAATTTGATTTTCCAATTAACAATTCTAAATTTTTCAACGAATAATTTAAGGAACACGAGAAAGTTCGAAAGTACGTAACATACTTAACCACTCACCTGAATCCAAAAGCGATGCAACTTGAATACGCAAAAAGAGACTAACATGTACAATAATATAAACCAAGAGTAATTACTAACTAGCTATTCTCTAAGCAACATTACCTATAATAATTAACTAGAAAATTAATTAACTAAGTCTAAATCTAGAATTGTCTAAGCTACCAAAATCTACAAGGTTCCATGCAAAGCCAAATTGGATACTGCCGTGGGTAACAAATCCCCCTTTAGTTATCACCCTTCAATTCTCATAGATGCAATCTAGAAGAAAATATTAGAAAAATCCCGACCCAACAATTTGTATAGGACCGACACCCAATCTCTTCACTGCCAATCATCTTTTGATTTCACAGAATTCCAATTCTCGTTGCATCAGTACACCACGCACCACCAGACACTCGGTTCCACTCTCACCAATCACCATCTCACAAATTTGCACCACTTATACGCTGCCTGTGCGCACATGTCGTGTTGTCTCCTCTTTCTCCACCAAACCTCAAATACAAACTAGATTCATTAAAGTATTTCCGGCCTCCACCCAAAGTCGTGATTACTAAGAAAAACAATAACGATCGTGAGAAAGGAAACGCGAAGAAAAATTTTACCTCAGAGAAAACAGTGTAGAACGCCTCTATTCCCTTCGGCTGCTGCTTTCTCTCTCCGTCTCTCTAACGTCCTTTAATGACAACCCCAACCAAACAATGAAGAGTATATATCTATTTTAATGTAACCACCCACTACAAACGTGGTAGACCCTAAATTGTAGCCAACTAATTAATTAGGATATTAAAAATAACATACAATTTAGTAATAACATACAATTTAGCCCATTAAATATACTCTATTAAAGTTTTGATTAGATATATCCTCAAACTATAATAATGCCAATTACACCCGAACTAAGCGCAAAAATAATTAAATAGACCACGATCATAAAAACTAAATATTTAGTTGACCAATTATAATTATGAAAATAAAATTTTAGGGCCGTTACATAAGCTGTTCTATTAGGTAGGTCATAAGTCTGGCCCCTATGGCATTCTTACCGAACATACCTATCAATAGAATTCGATTAGGCCTGACGGTCAGGTAAAGAAGGAGTGGTGCAGCGTCCATACTTTTCTTTGTTCCATCCCCCGCTGAACAGGTAAAGGATGATTGTTGCTAGCTTTGCTACTTTTGAATGAATCTTCCTAACTCATGTACCCTTGTGTCCTAGCTGTATTCCCTCCAGGGAAAGAGATCTGTAGGCACAGAAGCAACTAAAAATGAATATCCTTACCCGTGATCTAGTCCACGTTCATTGTAAAGGAGCGCACTGGCTAGCGCAGCTACTTAAATGGAATCTTGTAAGCCGTTCTTTGTTCTCGGGTACTCCTGTGGGAACCAAGTCGAAGGCAAGATTTCATACTTAAGACCAATTGTAGGACCTTTGTGTCCGAGCCATTAGTCCCAAGAGGGAATCGATCAGTTGGGAACCCTCGGTCTAATTCATTTTCTTCCCTTATACATATAGACCATTAGAGAAAGTCTATCTAATAGATTCAAGAGGGGAGTTACTCCCGACCCTTGGAACCATTTCTATGCCTATTTCTTTTTCTATAAAACACGAGTTGGGTAGTGCCCCTTCAGGAGACCACGAGTCCCCTTCTGTAATAGAGCTTCTGGAAAAGGACCAGTTGAGAGCTCCTCCGGACTAGAGAATTGAATACCTTTGGGAGGGCCTTTAGGCGATTTGAGGCCCTGGTTTCCACCCATGCTGCGACAGTTTCGGAGTCAAAATTAGGTTTTTTTTCCAACCGAGTAAGCAGAAGTAGATAGGTTTGGTCACCTGCAGTTTAGCGAGATTCTAATTGTTCTCATGAGAATACAGCAGCTATCTAAGTTAAGGATTGGAACCAAGCTATTAAGCAATTACTTACTTAGGGATAGGACCATTCATTTAATTACTTCTCTTCGGGTAGATAGCGGGGAAGAAACAAATGGAAAATAATTGGAATCATTGGATCGGGAGTGACTGAACCAATTGACTTTGCTCCAATACGACCGACCCCTTGATGGAATAGCTAGAATGATTTGGTTGGAAGAAAGACCGAATGGATGGAGGGACAGAGAAGATATAATGATTTTTTTATTTTTGAACGGCGAAAGAGATTTTATTAATCTTGGAAGTGATTACAAGATTAAAAGGAGAGGAGAAAACGGCATCACAACGAGAAGGAAGCATCCCAACTAGGTTGGTCCCAACCTCTCGACAATCATATGCCTCTCCAACCCCACAAGCACGGTTGGCAAGGAACCAACCAAGAACTAAAATGGAAAACCAGTAGATCGGCTCATATGAGTATACCTGCAAAGATACATCAATGATCGCATACCAAATTTGTTACTAAAAATGATAACAAAAAGAATTCAGCATCAAAGCCCAACAAAGCATCAAAGCATGAATCTAGGAGCATCAGAAACTTGCCTATTCTCATCAGTTGCATCAGATCATCACTTCTACAATTAATGGAGATCTGCAAAAAAGCATTTGTCTTATGAAATGATCCATAGCATCTCCTGAAGATTGCAAATCCAAAAGAAGTTCCAAAAAATCACATTCAAACTTTGCTTTACATATGCATTTGGATATCCAACTTTGCTTTGTTTCCTTCCAATTCCAAATGATCAAATAAGAGAAGATATAATGATTGGTATACTCAATCCAGGAATTGGAAGATTGGATTCAATAGCTTTGATCCCGCTCTAGGTAGGGGAAAGAATGGATGCTAGCTGCTTGGTTGCTTGGCTTGCAAGCGCGGAATGGGGCGTTTGAGTCAGCAAGAGAGGTGCCAAGGCATTTGATTTTGAATATTGTAGTTCTGTCAGGGCCAGCTAATTCAGATATAACGAGCTATGGGGTTGGGGGTATTCCCCTAATCGTACGTTCAATACTAGGGCTTAGTTGGTGTGGAAAGAGATGGTTGACTTGACTCACCTTCGACACGGATGGGAATACACTAGTGAGGGCAGGTAGACCAGGGCGCAGGGGGTTATCTGCCTACATCTGCTGCTTTCATCGGTTGTTGGGTCGCAAGCTAGGGCAAAAAGATCTGCAAGCGTAATTTCTCTCACCCTTCCCTTTAGAGGCTTGGGTCGGCACTTGATTGCATCGCCTTGTCTAGGACCGAAGAAAGATTTATGTTACTTGGAGAGAGAGAGAGAGAGAGAGAGAGAGAGAGACAAAAAATAGTGGGAGCACGGAAAATAAAATAAAATTACTCTCTCCATCCCCAATCTTCAGTCCAAACATCACTTTTGTTTGTCCTAAATTTTTTGTCCCAATCCAAAACTAAAGGGGGCATTAGCTAATGAAATTATACTTCTACCCTTTCGTTTTAAGAGTAGTAGATGTAATGATGATGTTTTAGAGTGTAAAAGGAAAAAGAAAAAGTATGACAAGTGTAATAATTATGTTTCCCTAATTAGTTGGAACTCGAAAAAAGGACTAATAAATTGGAAAGGAGAGAGTTTATGATACGGCTGTGCTCCTCTTTTTCACAGAGAAAATGTGTTACAAAATAATTGGACCACAAAAAAGGAAAAGATCAGGGGAGATTTGGTAAACCATTTGGACAAGGTTGTCTAGATAACAAAGTGTAGGGTCTTAGGCCAAATTACCAAAATGTCCCAAATTCTGGGTACATGTCTATAGGAAATTTTAATCCAATAGGGTCTATTAACCCCTCTTGCTAGGGGTGAAACCGGTCCGGTTCGGTTCATACGGGTTTTTGGGCGAACCGGGAAAAATCGGTTCGGGAGAAATGGAGAACAGAAACCGATTTTACAAGGTCGGTTCGGTTCTCGGTTCGGTTTAGCCGGTTCCGTCGGTTAGGGGAGAGAGAGAGAGAGAGGATCAGAGAATCAAGATTCAAAGTCACAAAAGGATTTCTGGGTTATACATATACAAATCAGAGATATATATACACGAATCTGGGTTATGCATGCACAAAAAGATTTTTGGGTTCGAATCAAAATCAAAATCACAAAAGATCGAGATATACATACATATACATAGACGAATCGAGATATATACATACACGATATATACATACGGATCTTCAGCTGTCTTTCTAATCGTTGTTTGTAACTGGAAAACACTCCATATACACGTATATACATCTCGATCCCGATCTTAGAAGGCCCACGATGTAAGAACACCCTTTGAGACACGAGAGATTTCTGGGTTCCTTTCTAGAGAGAGAGAGGCGAGAGGAACATTTTGATTTTGGGGTGGAATATTCTCAGACTTGGGAATGTTAAATGTATATATAGGTATAACCTACAAGTATATAATAAATATAATAATTATCAGAGAAATACAATAGAGCAACACTACATACACACAAAAGTTACCCACAAATTACGCAAACACACACACAAGTGTGTGGCCCCCACACACACTGGTCCAGTGTGTGTGGGGGCCACACACTTGTGTTAGGTATAACCTACAAGTATATAATAAATATAATAATTATCAGAGAAATACAATAGAGCAACACTACATACACACAAAAGTTACCCACAAATTACGCAAACACACACACAAGTGTGTGGCCCCCACACACACTGGTCCAGTGTGTGTGGGGGCCACACACTTGTGTGTGTGTTTGGGTAATTTGTAGGTAACTTGTCTATGTGTACCTAACATTTCCCAATACAATATGTGTTGTTTGGCCGACCGATGAAGTTCTTGGCCTCCTACACGTGAGATCATGAGTTTGATCCCCGGAAATATTATTTTTGAAGGTATATTATGTATACCGGTTCGGTTCGGTTCGGTTCACGTTAAAAATCTCGTGAACCGGGAACCGAACCGGTTTTAAAAAAAATTATTTTCTCAGGAACCGGACCGAACCGGCCAAAGAAAAAAACCGAAAAAAACTTCGGTTCGGTCCGGTTCTTCGGTTCGGTTCATCGGTTTTAATTTTCATCCCTACCTCTTGCCTTTGTGTGTGTCCACCCATGGTCGTTCAAAAACATCAGAATCTATTAAAATTCGGAAAAGCTAGGATTGAGAGCACAAGCATAGAGGAATAATTGAGAGCACGAGGAAAGGTCCTATGACCATTTCACAAACAGGGTGCCATGTATATTGTGTTTTATGTTTGTATATTATTTCTGTATTATACCAGATTGGCCCCAGCATGGGGAGTGAATTGATGGAAGTACTTTTACCATCAAATTATTTTCTTACTAAGGGCATCCTTATCAGGAGCACCAAATTTTACACCAAATTTAACTTCAAAAACACCTTTTATAAATTTAGCAAGTCACTATCCAAAAATTCCTAAAATCAGACTCTCTATCTAAACTTTACTATATTAAACTACTCCCCTCAAGTCTAATAAAAAAAAAAAACTTCCACCGAGTAGTCCTTTTGTCAGATGCAAAACTCTTCTTTTTCTACCAAGGTCACTCTTTCCCCCACACCCACCTTGACACGTGGCAAGGCCCCCCCACCCCCACTTCTATTCCCCTCCGTTTCTTTCCTCTGGAACCGGGAAACAAAAGGAAGAAATAATAAAAAAAAAAGAGAAGTGCGTGAACAGTACCGCACCAAATTTGGTGCGGTACTGTAGCAAAGTTACAAATTTTACAAATTTGCTAAATATTTGTTAAGTCTGATTTTTTCATGTTTTGAGGTATTTCCTCTCCACATTTAGCTTTTAAGTGGGTTTGTTAACCCTGATATTGATGCTCTAAATTTTCGTGTTACATGAAATTAACAAAAAAATTGTAAAATTATTTATGTCCTGGTACCCCTTCCAGCCTTCAGGATGTTCTTATAGTTATGGGGGTCCATCGATGACTCAAACAAACTCCAAGGTTTGGTTGTTAGCGCAAGGGATGGAATTCACATTCTCGGGTTGCCTTACAATCGGCCGACCAACTACTCATACAGCCTGTTTGGATGGAGGATTTGGCCCCGGAGATGTGAAGTGCACTAATTTGGGGATCCAGCTATGGTGCCCCAAAGTGGTATTGGGGCACCGGTGCCCCAATTTTTCTGGGCCATTGGATCTCTTATATTAATCTCAGCCATCCATTAACCATCATCTTCTCTCTCCTCTTACCCAGTGAACCGGTTGAAAGTTTAAAAGCCCTAAAACATTTGCAGACCTCTCTCTTCTCTGTACTACCTCTCTCTCTCTCTCTTCTGTACTTCACGCCTCTCCCTCTTCGAAACCCTTTCTCTTCATCTATAGTCCGTATTGCTGATCCTTGTGGTATCCAAAGAAAGAAGAAACAAAGAAAAAAGGAACAGAAATGACATGGATTTTTCTGTGGCTTCTTGTTTTGCAAGTGACTGAGTTGATTTCGAAACTGGGAGAACTTAAGTTGCTTTTGGCTGCAGTAAACCATGCTTGGATTATCAATTTACCTATTTTCATGGCTCAATTTACCTATTTTCTTTCTTCGACAAATACATCCTTTTACAGTTGCTTACATCTACGTTGGACCACATGCTGCCGAGCTGATCCGATCAATAGAAGTGGATTCGAAACAAAATTCCACAAATCAGTTCTTTGGCATTTGGAAATTGGATAACTGGCCTTTCCAATATCCATCAAGGCATCAATGATGGTTCTCATGGCCGGCCCTAACACTTAGGTTGCCCTAACCCACCTTGATTTTTGTTGCCCACTTATTTTTAAGTCAAAAAAATAAGATGACATAAAAGTTAGGGAAAAAAATTTTCAAGTTTACAACTTTAAAAAAATCACAATCTAAAAGTAATCGCGATAATATTGCTATATGATGTGCAAGATCCGATTAAAAGAAAATTTCTCATTGCATGAAGCAATTGGTCTCATTTCCATCAAAACAGGTTGCACAAGACCAGATTCCAACAGTTCAAAAAAAGGGGGAAAAAAATGTGTTGATCACTTGTACAATTATCGCTGTATCGAAATAAACAAGCTATAATCAATTTAAATACATCCTATAGCTATGGTAAGTATGTCCGATTTTTAGGAAACACGTGATATAGTCGGGGTAGGTAGGTTTAGTTTTTAGTAGATTCCGTTATCATCCATCTCTCGGAATGTCTATCTCGCAATTATCATCCATCTCTCGGAATGTCTATCACGCAATTATCATCCATCTCTCGTTTTTAGTAAACACGTGATATAGTTGTGGCAAGTAAGTTTAGTTTTTAGTAGGTTCCGTTATCATCCATCTCTCGGAATTTGGTAAAAAAAAAGGACCATAGTTAGTGGTAAATATGACCACGAATAGGAGAAAAAAGTCCATACAGCTTGGTAACAGCATAACTGGTAACTATCTTTATGTCTAATGGTAGAAATTTCCATATGTTATGGTAAGTATCACTTCTCGCGTAGTATCCTTGAAACATATGTTATTGTAAGTATCACTGAATACGTAATAACTGTATCTTTTTCAAAAGGTAAGTATTAGTAGAAATCGTAGGATGTTCTCATCAACATATGTTATGGTTCCGATAAAAATAAAAATTAAAAAAAAAGGACATATGTTATGGTAGTAAAAATGATCAGATGTAGTGGCATCCGTAGCTTTATTCTATGGTAAGTAGGGTATTAATGACGGGTAGGTATGTGTGGTGGGATAAATCCGCACAAGACTACGGGTCAGATCGATGAGAAGAGACCCGGAGTGGGCTGAACCCTCATGGGCTTAATATTGGGCTGATGGTCCAATATGAGTGTGAAAGATAGACCGAAAGGCCCACATGGTGGCCTTGGGCCGAAAGCTATGTGGGTTGAGTCGTTAGGAGGGAAGGTGGTTGGGCCTTATCTCCTATGGCACGGGCCGACGTGATGAGGGGGGCACTGTCCCTACGTGTCTGAGTGATCGTGTGATTCACTGAGGGCCACAGGCCCAGTTTAATAAGAAGTGATCACACGTGTGTGAGCATGTGCACGTACATGTGTGTGAACATACTTAGCTTGGAGAGCAAGTACATTGGAGGCTATAAATACAAGGGTTAGACCTAAGAGGTAGAAACACACTCAAATAGATCTAAATTACTCTCTATGTTGGCTCTCTCTCTCTCTAGTGGCTGACTTGATCGTCGGAGTGCCCGCCGGCAAGAGGCCGATGGGGCTCTAACGGGTTGCTACATGTGCAGGTCATCCGAGGAGGAAGCCGGCTCACCTGGGGAGGATCCACCGGTGAATTCACCCCCCACCGACTAAAATCATCATCATCATCTTCTTCTGTTTATTCATCTAACCGACTAAAATCATATGTATCATCATTGCTAGAGTTGTCACCAATGTCTATCACGTCATTTTCATCCATCTTTTAGAATCTGGTAAAAAACGACCATAGGTAGTGGTAACTATGACATTGAATAGGATAAAAAAGTTCATACAGTTTGGTAACAAATTTACTAGTAACTATATTCCTATCTAATGGTAAATATTTCCATAACATATGGTAAGTATGACCTTAATAAATGGCTACTTATGATTTGAAAAAAAACATACAGTTTGGTAACAAAATTACCAGTAACTATATTACTATCTAATGGTAGATATTTCCATAAAATATGGTAAGTATGAACTTAACAAATGGTTAACGTATCATTTGAAAAAAATGCATCTCATATTTGTCAAACTTAAAAAATGCCTACATTAAAATGCCAAATGTATCATTTGAGATCAAGATCTAGGATTGAAACTTTCTTATAGTGGAGAAACTTACTTGGAGAAGCTCTTCAATTTGTTGTTCTTCAAATATCCATAGCTTTTTGAATGAAGATCTATGCTTTCTTGTGAGACAAGAAGGAAGATGTATGGAATAGTTGACAATACTTGCTACAATCTGATTGAGAATAATTTTGAGTAGTTTAAGGTAGGTAGGAGAAATTTAATTCCATTAATGGCACAATGTGTGGTAGGTAAGTCTGAATATACAGTAAGTCTTTCCTTTCCAAAAGGTAAGTACTACTAGAAACCGTAGTATGTTCACCCAACATATGACTTGTTATGGTGGTAAGAAAGATCAGATGGCGTGGTATATATAGCCTTATTCTATGGTAACTATGGTATTAATGACGGGTAGGTATACATTTATGTAACATAAATGCACTATAATAAGGGTAGTTGAGAACATAACTACCAATATATTTAATGTCTCTTAGTTGTGCTTAATTTGTATTATCTTGCACTTGAAACATATTTATCTTTAATAATTAATGAAACTAAATAATATATTGAATGAGGGACTACTGATCAATAGTTAGTAGTTACTATTACATTAGTCAATTGTATCAATCACTCATTGATCCCTGTCAACCAACACTACTGTGAAGTAGTACATTAAGTAATAATGTTGATAATATCAACCTAAATTAACCAATTCATTTTAGTCAAATTTTATTAACTACTACATTAACCAATTGTATCAGTCATTCATTGATCACTCTCAACCAACACTACTATTAACTACTACATTTAGTAGTAACACTGGTAATACCAACTTATATTAACCAATTCATATTAGCTAATTGTATTAATATTCGTTCAATCGTCCCTATTTATCATTGATTATTAGTTGTTAGATTTTCAACTTATATTATATTGATCAATTTTAAAATTGGTTGATCAATCACTTAAACTCTTAGTCGAATAACTCTGACTATAATCGATAATTGTGATTAATCGTCAATCGAATACTACCAAATGTCAATTGCAACTATTAATCGTTACACTATCACGTTAATCAATTGAAAAAATAAATTTAATTTTTTGTTTTGCATTTAAATCTAATTGTATTAAATAGTTTATCTTAATTCAGTGGAAGGTTCTACTAAATTATTTAATATTTATTACTTATTGATTTATCTTTCGTCATTCAACATTTTTATTACAATTATTGTAGCGTGTGTTTAAACAAAAATTATTTTTGCAAATTATCAAATGGTCATCATATATTTAATTAAAGCTAAATTATTTAAATAATTTTAACGTATTTTAGAGATTATTATTATTATTATTATTATTATTATTATTATTATTATTATTATTATTATTATTATTATTATTATTATACAATTAATATTTTTATTTCAAAAAATTGTTCTAAGAAATATTCTACACAAATTAAGAAATTTAACTAAAAAGCCTTTTTTACCTCATTTTCTAATGTTGCCCACTATAAAAAATCTTAGCTAAAGGACAAAATTTGGACTGGAAACAGTAAAAAGTGGTATGGTGTTATAACACCCCAAAAAGTTAGATTTTCCCGCTCAAAATGGTGACTTGCTACCGGATTGTCCAGTCGCCTTATTTTGTGGTAAGTATTCCCTTCTTGCGTGGTAAGTGTTACCTTGTTTGGTGGTAATATTTAGCCTATTTGGTGGTATATATTTCCAGTATACATGGTAAGTAAAGTGCCAGTTTTTTGGCGGAAAAATCGCAAAACCACCTCGTTTTTTGTCAAAACCACTTGCTTTTTGAGATCCTATGGCTGAGATTCATTTATGGCAGATCTAATGGTCCAAAATTAGTGGGGCACCGGTGCCCCAATACCACATTGGGGCACCATAGAAAGATTCCTAATTTGGAGTCCTGGTCCCACTCCAAATCAGGTGTTTGGATGGATTTTTGGTGGGGTGGATTTGTGAAGCCGTGGATACTGTTTGGAGTACAAATCCACCTGGGGGTGGATTTGTGAAGCCCTCCTTCACCCCTATCATTAGCAAATCCGGGCGTTTTTGGTCCATTATACCCCTCCATCTCCACCTTCTTCTTCTTCTTCTTCTTCCAACTGACGAACAACGCAAACACACACACACAGGTACCAGATAAGGTGATCTCTAATACTTCTTCAAATTTACTAATTCTAACAAAAAAAATCCTCGATTCATTGTTGAGAAAGAGAGGACAGTAACAAAAATTAGAAAAATCAGAAGGAAAAAAAAACGTCATCCTCATCTGTAGTAGTAACAAAAATCAGAAGAAAAAAAAAAAACGTATCTGTAGTGTTTGAGAAATAGAGAAATTGCGACCCATCATTGTCATCGTCGTTTGCCTAATCTCGTTCATCGTCGTCGATCGCACCTCTTCGTCGTCGTCGTCATCTTCTACTGCCGTAGAGACAGAGAGAGGTGGGGAAGTGGGTCTGAATGTGATCTAAAAATTGGTAATGGATCCCACCCACCCCCTTTGAACATTTTGGTTTTTATCCAGTACATCATCCATATTTTTTTCCTGATGAGCACTTTGATCCAATGGTGATCTTTTTTTATTTGTAGTGTGGTTGTAATTTGAAAATATAGTCACTTTTACTAATTACTAAAAATTATTCTATTGGGAAAAAAATGAGCTCTTACTTTGAAATCATATATGTTATTTTGTTTTTTATGTAAATCTTTAACTTTCCAATTATGTTTTTTAATTTTTTCCAGAAATAATATAGTTAAATATTGTAACTTAGAATGAATTTATTTTATCCCACAATTAACGTTAACTATTAATTTATTGTAATTAATGGAGAATAAATCAAATTTGAAATTAAATAACCCAAGTGGGGGCAAATCAGTCATTTGCCTTAATCCTCATTCTCAAAATACCATCCAAACACCTCATTACAAATCCACCTTTCTTAGAAGGTGGGCTCACCTTCCTTACAAATCCACCCGCAAATCTGCCCCCTTCTATATCCACCAAAATCAAATCCACCAGCCAAATGCCCCGATAGGAAATAGGGATGGCAATGGGGTGGATTGGGGCGAATATGGACCGAACCAAATAATAGAAATTACGGAAATATGTGCCATACCAATCTGTCAAATTGTATTTGGTTTCCATCGTTCTATCCTACAGTATTTTGTCTAAACTATCTTAGTTTATTGGAAAAAATATATTGGCAAATATGTATCGAAACATAGAGGGATCGAAGGGTGATCAAGGCCCGGGACTACTGAGTTCATTCCCATCTAAGATCTCAGACTCGAATCCTTCTAGGTGTTAACAATTTTTTTGGGTCAATTCATACAAAACTTTGCTCCAACTTTAATGGATGTCCCTGTTAATGAATGATAAAATTGATCATCCAAAATTAATCGAGGTGGACATAAGATGACTTGACACCTGAGTTGTAATAATATTCTTACGCGCGGTCCGGTTTATCTTCTTGCTAAAGAAATCCGAGGTCTCGAATAATATTCGGAGGAAAAAGTATCAACAGAAACTTGGGGTCTATTCTATTTTCCCACGTCCTTTCTTTTCGAGTAAAAACAAATCTTCCATCGTAGTCTTGTCACAAAATGGAATATCGTAACTTTCATTTTTGTCAAAACTTCATTACCAGAACAGTTCAAAATTTGCACAGAGATAAAATCAATGTTAGCATACCAAACTCCATACTTCATTACCTTCTGTGTTATGGTCTTGATCCAAATTGGGAAAACAGATTCATGTGTGAATTAAATTACTTTGTCCTTCGAGTGGACCGGTGGTGGCATATCTAGTAGGGTGGACTGTTTTTCAATCTTGGTATATTGATCTGAGAGAGAGAGTGCGCGCGCAAGCGTGAGCAAAGTCGAACAGTAAGCCAAAATCAGCCAAAGCAATATCAGCTTAGTAACCAAAAAGCAACCATACCTGGACTTCATTTCTTATGTTTTCCACTTGTATCACAGGGAGTAATACTTTGCAAAACAGCACAAAATACAGTTCCGGTTTTGGTTCTTGTTCCAACCCTTGTTTTGCAGGACATATTGCAAAAAGAGTTTGATTTTCCGTGGAAAGTAACACACTATTAACAGTACTGTGCAAAACTAGCTCTTGGATCCAAGAGAGCTAGAATATCCATCATTTTGGCCTGAAATGCAGTGCGTCCAACTGCACTTTTTCCTGGTACAAGAACAAAATAAACAAAAGAAAAGAAAAAGGATTAGGGTTGGACGATTTAAACAGCATTTTGAACATATTACCAAAGATGCACCTAAAATCTTTGCGTTGGGAATTGGACATACCTTGACCCCATCATGGTCATAACGAACCACAAAGATGCACCTGCAGCACTTGCTATCGTGTTTTTTTCTCTGGATTTTCACAATGTGTGCATCATAGTATGTTGCTTCGTCATCAGTATCCTGAAAATCGTAAGACCACATATTCCTTTCTTGATTTAGGTATCCTATTGAATAGGTCACCTCTTGCTCAAAAGAGATCGAAGCAGATCTTGTCTTCTTGTAGCATGTTTTCTCTACTTCACCAAATGTTATTATCAAGAAGGCTAGGGGAAAAATCATACCCGGAAGCATAGGACAAGGTCTCCAACCTCGATGCGATCACACTCTGAAGGTTCTAAAGGAATAGAACGGTCACGCACTGCCCTTTCTACATTCACCCACTCATCATCCTCTTTACCAAATCCAGCAAATCGTACACGAACTTCCTGACTAGCAAAATCTGTTAGTACATAGACATTTCAGATGGGACTTTATATACAGCAGCAGCCATTAAGTTGCATGCATTTGGGTAATGAAATGAGGTAGGAGTGAAAATGGTTTACGTCCACACATGGAGTTTTAATCAATCATTTTCACACTCAAAATAATGTTTTGAACAAAGAAAATTACACACAAAATGAAATGCGCTCTCAGGCTGCATTCTGCTGCAAGGGGTTCATCGAAAGCTTAGCTCCAAGCCTCCAACTTCAAGCCAATTACAGAATTACTCCAAGCACTACACAAGGCCGAGATTGTGAAACCAAAAATTATGCCACCTCTGCCACCAGCAGCACCAGTTGTGCCATGAATTGCCATTAAACATAGCAACGCCTTAGAGAGCATAATGCTACAGTTTTGCCATGAATTGCCACTTGGAACAAACAAGTGCATAGCATTCTTTGTTCAGCTACCACCAACATTTCAGCAACTAAAGTTTCATGATGAGAAGCCAGCTCAATTTGAGGACACAATGCTTCAACAAGGGATGTAGGTTACCAACCCTAGTCATCAATTGGACATCATGTAATTATTCAAAACATTGCACAATGAGATATGCAAAAGGCTTGCGGGACAAGCATTAATACAAGCCTGGATTCATTAATATTTATTGAAAGGTAATCATTGAATCATAAATGGGGCCGGTTCCGGAGACACAAAAAATAACACAAAAAAAGACACTCCATCTCAGCCCTCGAAACCAAGGGCTGAGATTAAAGCATTAATTGGCCTCTTTAGAACCCACCCACCTAATCTCTCTCTCTCTCTCTCTCTCTCTCTCTCTCTCTCTCTTCCCCCGACACCCCACCGTTCTGAAAAACCATCACCCAAAAACAGAGAAAAAAAACACCCCCAATCCTCCTCACCCCTCTGTCGCCGGTCATCAGGGTTGGACCACGAAAGATCGTCCTCGAGCATGGTCGACTTCAATATTAAAGAACCAATAGTTTCAATGGAATGGGACATCTACCATGGAGGCAAATATTTCAGATTCATCATATACATGAATGAAACCAGGGGCCATAGGAAGTACATGGTATTCTCAGAGGAAGTATTAAAGAAAATTAACCTCTGATTTGTGAATAGAAAGCCAGACGTCAAACAACTCCGATTCGAACTCATGAATTTGAATTAGGAGCGGGGATTCTGAACTAATATTCTGGATCTCCATTCCCGTACTTGGTTCTCAAATTCGTTTGCTGTATTGTGTAAATAAAGTACAGAGAGAAAGGAGAGGGTCACCGGAGATTTGAATTTTGACATGAGCTGCCGGAACGTGGGGGGACGGGGTGGTAGATCTGTTGTGATGGGGAGTGGGGAGAGTGTGTGTTCACTTTTAAGTTTTAATTTCAGCCGTCGGTTTCGAGGGCTGAGATAGTGTGTCTTTTTTTGTGTTTTTTATTGTGTCCCCGGAACCGGCCCCATCATAAATAGCTATCAAAATATAAACATCTTACAAATTCGCCAATAGGAAGAAATCTGTGGTGGAGGAACATAGCAACGTCGCACCTGGAAGGTCAAGAGAGTAAGAGATTGTTGTCATGCCCAAAACATATTCTACTTGAAAAACACACGCACACAAACAAACACACATGGTGTGTGACTGTGTGAGGCGTGAGAGACGTGTCGAAAATTCCTCGAATTGGTCTGCCATTTGGAATGGCTGTTGAACTGCCTCATGGCTGGATGGTTAATGAATTTCCATGATCACATAAATACTTTAGCATAAAGAAAAACAAGTTGACAACATACTTCTAGATGGGATTAACATGACCAGAAGTCGCAGTTGTAACTTATGCTACAAAAATTGCTAAGATGATCTATTTGCACTCCCAGGGATCAAGAGGATCTACCTTCTCATTATCTAAATACATGGGCTAGTGGTGTAATTGCTGTTACGAACATCACATATTCTACTTGAAAAATACATGCACATCAACAAACACACATGGTATGTGAGATGTGAATACACGTGTCAAAATTCCTCTAATTGGTCTGCCATTTGGAGGGCTGTTGATCTACCACATAGCTGGATGGTTAATGGATTTCCGTGATCGCATAAATACTTTGGCATAGAAAAACAAGTTGACAACATATTTCTTGACGGGATTAACAATGACCACAAATCGCAATAGTAAGTTTTGCTACACAATTGCTAAGATGGAATATTTACACTCCCTGGGATCAAGACAATCAACCTCCTCATTAGTTGTGTCACTTGACTTGATGGAGATTATCCTATGTCAACACACTAGCTAGCACTTCAACCCATGATTCCGTTCCAGCTTCCTCCAACCTAAGATTCCAATTAGTTAGTGCCACTCAGAAAAAAACTGGATGAGCCTGGCCTACTGGCTATGTGTGATGCCACTTTCCCTTTGCTATCTTTACAAACAAAAACTGCTGTCTCATAAGGTAAGGCGTAGGATCACCATTCACTAAATCTGTACTTATGACATGGAAAGGATGTCAAACGACTCAAGAAATGCCATTTACCCTTCCCCTATCTTTAATTACAATGCAGAATATTCCTGATTTGAACAACCCATTACCGTTAACTTATCAGATATTTATGGATTTGGCTATGAACTTTTGAAGAAAAGGGTCAATTATACATGAATCAAAATCGAAAATGTGTTTGGGACATGTTTCTAGTCCATGGATTCATCTTCTAATTTATGATATTTTCTTTACCATTGTACCAAAGATCCAGAATTAACTACCGTTCTTTAGCTCTGTGAGGGAGGCGACAGTTTCAGTTTCATGCAAAATACAGAAGTGATGCAACTGATAACAAATACGAAAACGAAAACGATTTCCACTAGCAGAAAAGGTAAAACTTCTATTTGACTGAATTACTGGAAAAAGAAAAACCTTCTATTTTGCTGAGAGCAAGGCGAAAGCTTACCAAGCACCATCCTTTGATGATTTAGCTTCAAATACCAAATCTGAAAGACCTGGGACGCTTATAGCTGCAGAAGAGATAGCATCATTTACACCCCCCCCAAAACAAAAAAAAAAAAAAAAGAAAGAAATAGTATCATCTGATATAGGAAGGTATGCCAATTCAGTAAGCATGGAGCTGTTGGAAGAATTTATTGTCAAGACCTATTAGCAACAGGTTTCTTGAAGCTAATAATTTAAAGTGCATGGAACCATCATTGTGGGTGGTATGGAGACAAAAGCAGAAAACAAGAAGGCTAGGAAGAGCAACTAAGAATTCGCTAGACTCGCTATGCAAGAAGGAGCGAATGAATCATAACTGAAATAGGAACAATGGAACACCAGTAAAATGGTAACAAAACGAAGAAGACTGATTGGGCAACATATGAGTATGGAAGGATTAATGCTTTAGACAGATTTAAATGAGGTTTCATTTAAGTTTTAGTATAGCAGGAGCTGTAGATATATTTGTCTACTTGTCCACATGGCATTCCAATACAGTGCCACATCATCATCCTCTCAATGTCATTATAGAGGTTTCATACATGGATTAGGCTACCAGTTATCTTTTTTTTTTTTTTTTCAAGGTAAACCATATGAAAAATTATACTCTCTTCGTCCCATTTGTGTTTGCTCGGTATTCAATCTTGGGTTGTCCCAAATTGTCTGTCCTTTTTGAAAATGTGAAAGAAAAATGTAATTAAATTTCCATAAACTAGTACTCGTAAATGATTAAAGTTAATTTAAAAGCAGAGAACAAGAGGTAATTATGGAAATCCTATGAAACTTTCCCAGGAGACCAGCAAAGATTGCATGTCACTTTAAAAAAGTTGAGATTCCTCGTGCATAGCAAACAATATGGGACGGAAGGAGTAATACAAAACATTTGTTTTGTGAGACTATTCATGAATTCTGCACACATGTAAATAAGAAAGAGGACCTTTAGGCTTTTGTGGACTTTCTGGTGCATTGTTTCTGACGGAGAACTCTAAAGGAGCATCTTCGGGTGCAACAGGGGAGGGATTGAGTTTACCTACTAAGCTCTCCATTTCCTCCATCTGTCACAGATTGCAAAATATCGGTAAGTTCTTCCATGAAAAATATCAGTGAGTTTTTCTGCAAAAATCGTCCTCAAGATTCCTAGAATGCATAAGATTTGATTTTTAATAAGAAACTGGAAATTTAACTAGTTTCCCTCTATGATTGAACATTTATATTTGTATTTTCCGACCAAATTCCGTTCACTTGAACAGAATACAACTATACAAGAACGTGAATTTCCTGACAGTGAAGGGCCTTTTTTCGGAGAAAAAAAAAGGGAAAAAACAGAGCTTTTTGAATGATGGAGTCCCAAATATACGGGACCAAAAGTATCAACAAAAAGCAAAGGCAACCCTTTTGGGAAAGAACATGTGATTATGCATTGCGCACACAAAAACACAGAGAGAGAGAGAGAGAATTCAAGCAAAATTGTGTAAACGTAAGCAGATTATAAGGCAGAAAAGAAATGGTATATACTACATTGACTTCAGCAATCGTAAACATAGAAAGATGACCCCAATTCTGCTGACTCTAGAGAGAGAGAAGTGAGTGTGTTTTTGCCTTTTACATACTTCCCAAGGAAGCCGGGTGCCTGCTGTGCAAGCAAGGCACGGCACCATGCCGCACACCCCAAAACGGGTTCCGGGGTCAAGCAAGGTGCTTTGCCAAATGCAATCTTGTGGGATCCACTTTCAGGTCTTAGAGAAACAATCAGAACCGATAAATAATATTAATATAATTATTCAAGTAATGTTGGAGAAAATCAGGCCCATTGGATATTTGTACGTAATTAATCTAATTCGTTCAATTTTCATTAATTCAAGACCCTATAATTTAAAAGAATATTCAAAAAATGTTGTACAATTGTATGCATGGTAACCCGTTGGTGTCGTCAGTGGTGACTCCAGGAGCTACGAAGCATGGGGTCATTCATAAACATCAAATTCTTTTACCAACCATAAATCAAAGAAAAATATCACAGTAATGACAGCTAAAAAAATCTTGTTCCAACAAAAATCACATCTAAAACTCAACCTAATAAACAAAAGATATCATCAAACGCATATATCAATATTCTATACTTTCAGTTTGATAGTTTTCACCACTCAAAAAAAAAAAGTTATACAAGATTCTACAATTGCATTCAACACAGTTGCATGTTATCAAATCAATGCGAATTTTCTTCACACAGTTTTCCTCAATAGGACTAGCGGAAGATGAATCTCGCGCAGTTCACGGCTTCCTTATCACAAACTTGTCCATATTATCTGAATTCAACACAATAACAATGCTAGGTAAGCACAAAGCACATCTCAACATATTTAACAAAGCACATCCCCAAACAAACAAACACTTCAGTATTATATGAAATTCTTGTAAATTGGAGAGTGGACTAGTACAACTTTTTTAAATAACAGGGTCTTGTCTTGTGCTAAAAATCTCAGAAGGAGCCTCAAATGTTGTGTGTGTCTCATAGGAAACTTCTTGTGTGTATATATATATATATATATATATATATATAGAAGTTTCGAGGGCTTCCTCACAAAAAAAGTGCGGAAAAACAGTTGTGAGCGGTTAGATCCTATGCCCTTCACGCGATTAACGGCTCACAGCTGTTTTCCCGCACTTTTTTTGTGAGGGAGAGACCTCATAGGAAACTTCTTTTGTGTGTGTGTATATATATATATACACACACTTTAATGAACATTATCATGTGCCTTAGGGGCACATATTAACAAAATCCTAAATAGATAATACACAGTGTTTACACTTCCTGTGTACACATATATTTAGTATTATACAATTCTTGCAAATCCTAGAATATTGTAAATTTGTGAGTGAATCTGTAAAGGAGAGGAGATTTGGAGAAATAAGAGAACATGCACCTCTCTCTCTCTCCTTCGTAAGGGCTTCCAATTGAGTGAATCTGTAAACGTTTCTTACTCCTCTGCTCTTCGCCTCTTCGAGTCTTGGCTTTCATTTTTTTCAGGAAAATGATACGTACACAACAAATTTTGACAACAAAAAGGCCACAACACCAAAACGAGGTCGTTTTGGTGTTAAGACCCAAAAAAAAAAACTCCAGATCAAAATTCAAAACGCGCGCTGAAACCTCATTCCTTCCCCAAATTTGTTCGATACACAAACTGAGAGAGAGAGGGAGGTGCGATCCCACCTCAACCGACAACCACCACACCACAATCATCTTCTCCTTCTCCGGCGACCACCCCCACCACCACATCATTGCCGTGCGCTGCCGCTGTTGAACACCAAAACGAATTTGCTATTCGCAGTACTTCGACAACAAAGGTTTCTCTGTCCTTTGTCTCTCTCTCTCTCTCTCTCTGTATCTGTTTATACTCATATATATATATCGGGTGCATATATACATTCATATTAGGGTGATACATTTTGCATCTTGAGTTGGTAAATTAGGTTTTTTTTTAACCTTCTATGTTAGATGAACTAGGAATTATCTTTTGCTCCTGTTAGAAAAAATTAGAAGTTTTGGTGTAGCTTGATTCCTTGAAAAAGTTAGGGTTTGATGTATTTTAGTAGACTAATTTACAAGTTTTTTTTTGTGGTAAATAGTTTATCATCATATCAGTGTGTGGATATCGAGGATGTAACCTGTGAAAAAATGTAGTTTCTAATCTGTTTCCATTTTTCTTAATGGATCTGTTATTTTTGAATTCATCGTCATTTTATGCCCATCCCCTATTACAATTATCATTATTGGCATTACATTCTTATTTTATTACTATTATATTTTGAATTGAGTTGGGTGTTTTTTTCACAAGATTGGATCTTGACCACATTGTATCTAATTCATTTTGTTTGTTTTGAACCAGCAGATGATGTTATCAGACTCTGTTCCTTCGACAATGCCTCCAAACAAAGAGTGTGGAGAAGAAGAGGAATGGATTGGAGATAGGGAAAACGAAGAAGAGGTTTTGAGTGGTCCTTCCAACAAAGAGTGTAATGAGATAGGTAGTAGAGGATGGGGAAGAAGCAATAGTAGATTGTGAAGAAGATAGAGTTGAAGAACTGAAGAAGGGAATGGCATTCAACACACCGGAGGAAGCATTTCTATATTACTCAATTTATGCAAAAGGAAAAGGGTTTGTCGTGGCAAAAAGAACATCGAGAAAGAGAAAAGATGGAAAGTTGAGAGATATACGGTTTGCATGCAGTCATGCTGGGAAGCCAAGGGTGAGAACAAGCAATCCACTCAAACCACGGTCACAGACAAAAATTGGTTGTCAAGCTCACGTTACTGTTTTGATACACCCGGATGGAAAGTGGAGGTTAAATCGGGTTGTTTTGGAGCACAATCATGAACATAGCCCAAGAAAGCCAAGGTTTTTTAAGAGCAATAGGAAACTAGATGAGCACGTAAAAAGGAAGCTTGAAGTGAATGATCAAGCCGGGATCAAACTCAACAAGACTTTTGACTCATTTAAGATCGATGCTGGGGGACATGATAAGCTTCCATATTTGCAGAGAGATTGCCCAAATTATTTAGACAAGCTTCGACGTTTACGACTTGTGGAAGGAGATGCTGAATCGATGCACAATTATTTCATGAGAATGAAAGTCGATAATTCTGACTTTTTTTTCGCAATGGATTTGAATGATAAGGGTCGACTGAGGAATGTATTTTGGGCTGATGCAAGGAGTGGGGCAGCTTGTAAGGAGTTCGGAGATGTTGGTCTTCATTTACAAAATTCATCGAATACAAACTTTCATCGTCTACCTTACGCTCTACATACAAGCAAAATGAAAGAAAAAAAAAATCTTGATAAGTTTGTCTCTTTCTTCATCTTGCTCTTTGATTGCTCCATCCTTGTCTCTTGCTTCATCTCTTTCTTGGTAGGAATTCTTTAGCAGCTGCAGAAATTGTTTCACTCACTGTCTTATCTTCCTTGTTAATCTCCGTCATAACCAGCTATTTCACCATCCATCATCACCACTCTTCCTGGTAACACAAGTAGTGCAATACATCCCATTAGGTAAAGACAATGGAAGTATAACACAGGAAGTTAAAGTCCAAGTCAAATTTCTCAAATCGGACTTGGGATTACCAAAAAAGAACATATTCATGATCTGAAAATGTACCAAAAAATGTAGTTTTATTCATGATATGTGGTTATATGGCTGCTGATCCCATCAGATTGGAGGGGGAAAAAACTAAGTAGATACATATAATACTTACAAGTTCATACAGCAGCAAACTTATTGGTGTGACTAATGTACCAAAAAATTCAGGACATTATATTTGGAGTAGCAAATGGACATCCTTCAGATTTTAAGAAGCCAAAAGCAAAATTTAGATATGCCCAAGGAGAGTATTAGTAAACATAGTGATGTTTAAGCACAACCATATAGAATCTCTTACACTTAGCCGAAATGTAAATGAGCTGTAAGTGTAATCTTATTTACCTCTATATATCATCTTCTTCACCATCAGAATCATCTTCATCAACCTCCCTTACAAAAGTCATTAGGAAGCACTAGGGGTGATCATGAAAGTAATAAATCTAGCCACTACAACATTAGTATCATGTTCTCTATATGATCTACAAAACAAGAAATTACCTCATCTTCGTAAAAAAAATTGACCCATCAATCCAATTTAGGGTTCCTGAAATTGGAATCCTAAATTTTGTGCAAAACCCCCCAAATTCATAGAAAGCGTAGCGTGTGTGTGTGTGAGAGAGAGAGAGAGAGAGAGAGAGAGCAGCGTGATAGAGGTGTGTGTTCAACGGCGACAGTGGTGTTCAACGGCGACCGGGTATAGATCTGAAAAATCTAAGAGCCCAAAACTAGGGCAAAATCTAAGAACCCAAACCTGATGAAATCGTACGACAATGGTGTTCAACGGCGACGAACTACGGCAGTGGTGGTGGTGTTCGCCGGAGAAGGAGCAACTCCACGGTGGTGCGGTGGTCACCGGTGGAGGTGGGATCACACCTCCCTCTCTCTCTCTCTGTATCGAACAAACGGGGAAGGAATGAGGTTTCAACATTTTGAATTTTGATCAGGAGTTTTTTTTTTTTTTTTTGGGTCTTAACACCAAAACGACGTCGTTTTGGTGTTGTGGCCTTTTTGTTGGCAAAGTTTTGTTATGCACGTATCATTTTCCTTTTTTCACTTCCGCCTTGATGGAAAATTATTATCCCATGGGTTCTGTTTTAAATTATCCCGTGGGTTTTGTTCGCCTCTTCCCATGGGTGCTGTTAGAAATCCAGTAAACTTTAGTAACCGGAAATATCAACACAACAATAGAAATTGAAATAATTATGTAATACAAAATTAGGAGTTTAAGAGAACTTATGTGGATCGAGTCACGCATAAAGCGCTCTCCTTAGAGAAGATACGTCCCCGTTTGCACCGAGTTATGTGACGTTCCACTTCCAAGATAAAACGATACTGGAAAGGTTTGTGTGCAGCTAAAACTTTTCTCCATCCAAGAATGGCCCATATGCTCAAAATATATAGCTTCAAAGCAGGGACGGAGCCAGAAATTTTGTGGAGGGGGACGGGCTATATATGTGGAGGGGGGACAGGGTTATATAATTTGATGATAGATATATATTTTTTCACTGCAATAGTAAGGTTTTTTCAAATTGGAACAAGGGCGACTGACCCTATTAGCCACCCCTGGCTCCATCCTTGCTTCAAAGTATGTATAAAAATACAAAGAGTGGAAATGGAGAATACCTGTAAGTGTGATGTTCTCTGAGTAGAAGAAGAAGTAGTATATCATTTCCCTCTAGTTTGCACACCTATATGTACACGTAGTTGCTAACACTGAAAGAATTGATTATGTGTGGTTTTTTCACGTGAGATGGCAGAGTAGTAAAAGGAGCCTGGAGTTGCTCCTTGAACAAGTGAATCTTTCTATGGTGCCCCAATGTGGTATTGGGGCACCGGTGCCCCACTAATTTTGGACCATTGGATCTGCCATAAACGAATCTCAACCATTGGATCCCAGAAAGTAAGAGGTTTTGACAAAAAACGAGGTGGTTTTGCGGTTTTCTCGCCAAAAAACTCGCACGTTACTTACCAAGAATACTGGAAATATATACCACCAAATAGGCTAAATATTACCACAAAATAAGGCAACACTTACCACGCAAGAAGAGAATACTTCCCACAAAATAAGGCGACTGAGCAATCTGGTAGCAAGTCACCATTTTGAGCGGGAAAATCTTACTTTTGGGGTGTTATAACACCACACTACTTTTTACTGTTTCCAGTCCAAATTTTGTCCTTTAACTAAGATTTTTTGTAGTGGGCAACATTAAAAAATGAGGTAAAAAAGGCTTTAGTTAAATTTTTTAATTTGTGTAGGTATATTTCTTAGAACAATTTTTTGAAATACAAATATTAATTGTATAATAATAATAATAATCTCTAAATTACATTAAAATAATTTACCTTTAAATAATTATTAAATATACGATGACCATGTGATAATTTGAAAAAATAATTTTTATTTAAACACACGCTACAATAATTGTAATAAAAATGTTGAATGACCAAGGATAAATCAATAAGTGTTGTAAATAATGTCAGAGAATGGATGACCATTCCTCTGATAATGGATGACCATCCTTTGAAATGTGTGGTAGCCTTTAATGTTAGATGTACTAGTGGTAGCCTTTTGGCTATATAAAGATGTCGTCCAAAGATATGTAACACACACAAGAAAAGAGTGAAAGAAAAGGCAGAGAACAAAATACCACTCTGAATAATATTTGAGTAGTCCAGAAGACTAGCTTTTCTACATATTTTGTGTCCAGCACTTTGTTTACTTTTCAGCTCTTATTATCTGCTTGGTTTATAACAATAAGTAATAAATATTAAATAATTTAGTAGGACCTTCCACTGAATTAAGATAAAGTATGTAATACAATTAGATTATCCAATTAGATTTAAAGGTAAAACAAGAAATTAAATTTATTTTTGCAATTGATTAACGTGATATTGTAACGATTAATAGTTGCAATAGACATTTGGTAGTGCTCGATTGACGATTAATCACAATTATCGGTTATAGAGGCATTCGACTAAGAGTTTATGTGATTGATCAAACCTTTTTAAAATTGATCAATATAGTATAAGTTGCAAACCTAACAACTAATAGTCAATGATAAATAGGGATGATTGAGCGAACATTAATACAATTGGCTAAAATAAATTGGTTAATATAAGTTGATAATATCAATGTTACTACTAAATGTAGTAGTTAACAGTAGTGTTGGTTGAGAGCGATCAATGGGTGATTGATACAATTGGTCAATGTAGTAGTTAATAAAATGGGCTAAAATAAATTGGTTAATTTAGGTTGATATTATCAATGTATCAATCACTCAATCTAGTACTTAACAGTAGTGTTGGTTGACAGCGATCAATGAGTGATTGATACAATTGACTAATGTAATATTAACTACAATTGGGTAGTGCTTGAATGATGATTAATCACAATTATTGATTGTAGTCAGAGTCATTTGACTAAGAGTTTAAGTGATTGATCTGGCAATTTTAAAATTAATCATTATAATATAAGTTGCAAATCTAACAAGGCTAAGGAACAAGTCGAAACAAAGAATAGTCTAGGTGCAACATTTGACTATTACTTATTGATATAAATATACCACGACTTTTGCTAGTACTTACCATTCGAAAAGGAAATACTGACTATATGGTAAGACTTTTTTTCTAACATCTTAGATGCAATAAGTTAAATAATTTCACCAAGTAAGTTTCTCCACAATAAGAAACTTCTTTCAATTGTGATTTTTAAATCTTGAACACAGTGGGTTTTTTCCCGAGTAAAAGATCCCAATTATCTCATTGATACATTTTTAGTTTGTTTAGGTCACACTTACCACTACATATGTAAAGCCTTACCACTATATATGGAAATACTTACTATTAACAAATATTCCATTTAATTGTAATTCTTAAGAAGATGTTTTTACAGTTTGTTATGGTCATTCTTACCATACTCCATGACATTATATATTACTATTTAGAACTATATTTACCACTAATTGGGATCGTATTTGACCATATTTTTCTACGATCTCATGCATCTCGTTTTTTTTATCTCAAGATATGACTATTGAAGAAGCTCTTTAACTTTCACTTGGAGAAAGGAAGTGAGTTTGCCAAAAAGGACATAGAGAAGTTGAACACTTGGAGAAAGATCGAAGATAGAAGAAGAGAGCTGGATTGTAGTAATAATTCTAATATATGTGGTAACTAAGCTATTTGAACTTTGTAATTGTGGAACTTTTATCATGTAAGTTGATCGATGTTCTGAAGTAGTACAATAGCTACAGGGGCGACTCCAAAATTTTCATTCAGTGTTGACAAAAATCCACAACATGTCTATAACGAAAAGCTGTATACAAAAACAAAAAGGAGCCGTTTGCTTCCTTTTAATTCTCTAGTGTTTTCACATGGAATCAAATGTCAAGCAACCACTATTCTTAAATATGTACTATACATAGGCTCTCATAATTGGGCTAGGCTTATTTTGTTTTGTTGGGCTATAAAAATTTGGTTCAAATTTAGTTGGAAACATTTATTTTAATCTTGTAAAAGTAACCCAGAGCTGACAATATTAAAAAAAAATAATTTATATCTATTTTTTTCCAGTGCATTTTTTGAACCTGATTGCATGGTGCAGCCGCCCCTGAATAGCTATATTAACTATGTCTAGATGATTTCAGTAAATGCATCCTATATCAATGGTAGGTATGTCTAGAGTCTAATAAAAAAAATAACCTTATCTTTGTGGTTACCATTAAATATGAAGATAGTTACCATTAATGTGTTCACCAAGTTGTATGGATTTTTTTCTCCTATTCGAGGTCGTATTTACCACTAACTATTTTTTTTTTTACTAGATTTTGAGAGATGGATGATAACGACGTGATAGACTTTGGTGACGACTTTAGCGGTAATGATGCATATGGTTTTAGTCGGTTGGATGAATTAAATAGAAGAAGATGATGATAAATATGACGTTAGTTGGTTGAATGAATTAACAGAAATAGAGATAGTAATAACTCGATTACGCTTCCTATTCCTGGGAAAAATGGCAATCTTAGGCCATCCTTTTTGCTTAAGATACTCGACACGATCCTCGAGAGAGTAATTGGTGGGTCTTCTTAATATTTCGACCATATAGTCTCATAGATCGTTTTTGTTGTGGAACCTAATGATAAATATGACGTTAGTCGGTCGGATGAACTAACAAAAGATGATGTGTATAAAATGAAATTTGATTTGCCGGAGTGTAGACATTCCAATCTGGGTTCAGGAATGCCCTTAGGCATTCCTTATGATGAGAAAATGCTAAAATCATCGTATCAAAGCTTGTCCAGATTTCAGTTAGTAATTCCTATACCAGTGGTAAGTACATCCAGAATCTAGTAAAAATACCTTAACAAATCCATATCATTTGAATCAATTACAGAAGTTGAGACCATAAGCAACACAAGTAAAAGTTGATTTCACGAACTTTGGACTCGGTCTCGTCAACTTTCGCAACCTTGTAAGAAATCAACCTTAACAGCCTCTAATTTCTCCACATTCATATGTAGACTTGACCTTTTCATCCATTGTCACTAAACAATAATACATCTCGACAAAAACAATGTTAACTAGCTAAAAAAAAAAGGGAATGAAGGAATGAACAATTCAGCATCAATTGTCAATTACCCCTATTTCAATTAGAGTACATCAAAGTGAAGATCAAGACATTCAGTAATCCATTACCCAAACACACAAACATCCTCCTAAAAAGACCACAAAGGACACATATCCAACCTACACGTATCAAGAAATCCGTATTATTCCAATTGCTTTATCATACAGTAATCCCTACCAAAAAGTATGCATCAATTAAAGATGACTACGGATTTCTTGATAATAGCCAATCCAACCATGAGAGCGGAAATCAGCACAAATCCAACACTAGTGAGGAAGATGACGATGACGCTGGAAACAATAAGCAGGCCTAGGGTTTCGGTTTAGGGTTTTCTTCTTCGTAACTCAAAACTCCAAAATTGTTGTAGCAAACTAGTCCAACCTGGAGTTTCTTCTACTGCTCCCAATGTTGAGATGCATCGAAGGGTTGAGGAGATCCCGAGTTGAGGGATCGGCTGTGAGTGATGGAAGGTTTTACCTGCTGGAATGGAGATACAGAGTTAAGAGGGCTAAGAGGAGGAGGCGTGAAGGGTGAGGGTTGAGAAGAAGTACAGAAGTGAAGAAGAAACAAGTACCTGGGAAATTATTTTGGCTTTGAACAGGTTGAGCCGGTAATAGGAGAGAGAGGGGTGGAGATGATAAATGGTTGGGATTAAACTAAGAGATCCAATGGTCCACAAAAATTGGGGGCACCGGTGCCCCAATACCACTTTGGGGCACCACAGCCGGATCCTGAACAAGTCCCAACGGACACAAATAAAAAGGATAGATAAGGTACTGCAAATAAAAAGGATAGATAAGTGGTATAGATAAGGTACTGCAAATAAAAAGGATAGATAAGGTATAGATAAGGTTCTGCAATAAAGAGAATCCAAAGGCATAATAGTGATTTATACTGCCATCCACCAAATAAAATTTTAAATTATCAAATATGTATAACAGGTTCAACAACAAAATGTAGGGGTTTATTTATTAACTTCTTAAAAAAATTAGTATTATAATAGTAGTCAATTTTTTTTGCCGTGGCTGACTCCACTGCTCATATTGTACCGTCGCCCTTGGGTGTCGTAGGACTTGTTAAGAAGAGCATTTAGTAAAAAAATTATCGATGTCCGAGCAAGATGATTTTTTTACTACATGCTCTTCTCAACAAGCACTACGACACCGACGTTCAGATCAACGGGTTAACATGTTCTCAATTGTATAACATTTCTTAAAGATTCTTTTAAATTATAGGTCTTGAATTCTGAATGAAAATCAAACGAATTAGATCAATTACATACAAGTACCCGATGGGCCTTATTTTTTCCAACCCCATTTAAATAGTTATTTTTTAATTATTTAACGGTTCTCATCATTTGTGTGGAACCCGAAAGTGGGCCTCATAAGATCGCATTTTGCGAAACACCTTGGTTGACCCCAAAAGACGTCGTTTTGGGGTGTGGCACGGTGTGGCGCATTGCTTGCACAGCAGGCACCCGGCTTCCGAAATGATAAGATCAACCTACCTTGATTTACCTGATTAAAAAACAAAAGTTATCTTGATTTTAGCAAATAGTTTCCTCATTTATTTTAGCAAATTAGAACTGAGATTCGCTAAAATCAAGGTTGATTTTAGCAAATAAATTGATTTTATCACGAGGGAACATACCCAACTCGTTTATGTGGGTTTTGGTTGTAATGATCCACCCCGACTGATCATGGACTCCCTTTCGGCCCAAATAATTGGCTTGAAAAGGTGTACTTAGGAAGGTATCATGTAGCCCAAGGTGGGTGTGTTAATATACTACATGAGGTTTTAACTCCCAACTAATGTGGGACCAAACACCTTCTACTCTTAAACCTAGGGTATTACATTGGTCCTCTAAGAGCATCTTTATGTGGGTTAACAAACCCACTTTGAAGTTAAATTTGATGAGTGAATCCAACAAAACCCCTTAAAATCAGACTTAACAAATATTTAACAAATTTGTAAAACTTGAAACTTTGCTACAGTACCGCACCAAATTTGGTGCGGTACTGTTCACGCACCTTTTATTTTTAATTGTTTTCTTCGGTTTGTTTTTTCCGGACTTGTCAGAAAAGAGAGGGGAGGGGAACAGGAGATAGGGATGGGTGGGGGGGGTTTCACGCCACGTGGCTGCTTTTGTATGGGTGGAGCAAATATTTTATGCAACAAAGTACATGCACAGTGCATTGCACATCTCCCAGCGTGGGAGATGTAGTTTTTTAAGGAAAATATTCTTTTTTTTTATTAGACTTGAGGGAAATAGTAATGTTAGGATAGAGAGTCTGATTTTAGGAATTTTTGGAAAGTGACTTGCTAAATTTGTAAAAGGTATTTTTGAAGTTAAATTTGGTGTAAAATTTGGTACTCCTGATAAGGATGCCCTAAAGAGCATCTCCAATCTTTACTCATTTCTTCACTTATACCCTTGTTTGGAGGTAAAAGGAGCAAAATCTCATCTCCAATGGTATACCCATTTCTTTACCCAAAATGGGCTTTACCTACTTCCCTACCCCATTTTGGGGAAATCTAAGCCTTGACCCATTTTCTCTACCCATTTTTTCAAAGCGTAGGCATTGTCTGGTAACCATTTCACTTTCACTTTTCTATTTTTATTTTTAGAATTTTTAAACATTGAGGAAGGAAGTTTGTTCGGTACACTACTTTCACTTTCAAAGTCTTGAAATCACTTTCACTATTTTTGAAATTTGTGAAAGTTCAAAAACCCCACTTTCACTTTTTCCAAAAGTGAAAACTGACTGCCAATAGTCTCCATTTCACTCGTGAACAATGCGAGCATCAATTCCTGGTACCAACAATTCTCTCTCTCTCTCTCTCCCTCCACCGAAACCCAGCACAAAGAGCTCCCAAAGCTCTTAATCCTCCGACCACCCCAAATCATCACCCTATTCGAAAACTAAATCTCAGATAAATTCCAACTCCTTAAGCCATGGGAATCCCCTATCCTAACCGACCAATTTGTTGTTATGTACTGCAGTTGGATACGCAATTCTGTTGAAGCCATGGTGATTTCCAGCCTCACTCCGGCCCCCGCCGACGTCCCCCGCCGCCTCCCTCGGCGGCCTCAATCACATCGACTTGTACATGGACCTTTTTCCGGTCAAACATATTTTCATTTTTCTTTTTGAAAACAAGTTGACACAAACATGTTTTTTGCTTTTGTTTTCAATAAAAAAAGAAGAAGTTAAAACTTGTTTACAAAAATAGAAAACAGAAAACAAAAATTGGCAATTTTACCAAACAATACCTTAATTTTATATCTCATATTTACCATATTGCCATTGTAAGGCCTTTTTTTTTTTATAGTAAAAATGGATTGGGGGCATTGGAGATGCTCATACCTAAAACGAGTTTTTACTCAAATTTTGACTCAAATTAGGTATTTAAAAAAAAGAGTTAGGATTGGAGATGCTCTAATTGATAATAGAGGATAGAGGAGGGAGATTGCAATCTCTAAATGCATATTAACTTTTGATCAATATATTTATATTTTACAAAGTATATATTATTGAAAAGGTCCCAATATTATCGTTAAAACAAGACTGATGTTGAATATATTATGAGAGAAAAATTAAGTTTGTAAATTCAATTTTCAAAGGAAAAATTGAAAGATTTTGAGCTTTAAAAGAAATAGACAGAGAATTAGAGATGTGTGGTTGGAGTAGAGATAGAATAGTAACATCCTCTAAATTTACTTTTTGAATATAAAATATTTTTTTAATTATCTATTCGAGAATTGGATTGGAAGAGTATCTCCAACCCATACTCTTCATCTCTATATGAGAGTAACATTAGCAGTAGCATGAACAGTAACAGGAAAATGGCTACCCTCTCCTCAAGACATACGTTGAGTGAGTTCCCTAACCCAACACCTCAGACTAGACAACACAACCTCAAAAAGGTATGCCTATTTACCCTTAACTGCTCGTGGCAATCAAGATCATTACCCCTTACCATCCTATTAATTCTATCTATTTGGGGTTGGTAATAGTTTGGATTTGGAGACAAATGCGGACGGGGCTCGACAAACATATTGGTGATGAGGAAGTAAAGGCATAACACACCCATAGCAGCTGTGATCAAAGTTTGAAGGGCCACGAATGCCTCTTCCTCTTCCGTCATCCTCAATTGTATTCTGTTTAATCTTGCCATCTTAAAAGATATATGGAAGAGTTGTAATTATATATACAAAAATTTAAACCCTTTTCAATTGTTAAATGTACATGACCGCAAGTGTGCATGACCTTTCTTATCGCACACCATTTTGGCGGCATTTTAAGACCTACTTTTTGGACATATATTAATAACTTGGCTCTACTAACGTTGTCAATAACATAAACCAACATTAAGAGTACTATCTTAACAATGTTTAGATTATGACATCCTTCCAAGTACCATTTACAACCAGGGGCGGAGCTAAAAAATTATATTTCAAAAACGATGCATAACAACCTCATTTGTAATACTATCAATTCTCAAAAGGAAGATAATGCATGTGATTTCTATGCATTTGAAGGGAGTTCGGGCAATTTAAAATTTTTTGTGGGGTCAAAATGGCAAAATTTGATTACACACTATAAAATATTCTTAGGAGAAATCAAAGTGAGTGGGGGCAAGTGACCCCGTTTGTATCTAAATGGCTCCGCCCAAGTTTACAACAATAATTGTACTAAAATCAGTACCAATAATTAATGAAAAATATGCTTGTATAGTTGTATATCATATTTAACTAATACATTGTATAGTTACATAGTAGTTTGTCATGATGATTCCAATAATAATGCATGATATATTTTACCCTCACAATGCATGATATATTCACGAATAGAATCACACAGAATCACACGTGACTATCTTTTTCATGGTGGATGCATAAATGGTATATGCAATGTAATGGTAAATACACACACACACGGGTTCACTTCTACACCAACCAGATCTACAACAAACACCCACACCCAGAACTCGATTCGATGCCACATTGATCACACACACCCACACCCACACAGATTGATTACACAGAAAACCATACCCACCAGAGAAATAGAAATGAGAGAGAGAGAGAGAGAGAGAGAGATTCACCCACAGAGATAGAAGGTCGATTACACAGAAGATCGATTTACCCATGCACAAACACAGATCTATTCACACACACCCACAAAGATGTCTAATGTAGTTCGATACGAGAGAGAGAGAGAGAAAGAGCCGGCTTATGAACGGAGAGAGAGAGATAGCCTCAACGCAGTCGCCCTAAATCGCCGCAGCTCTCTGTCTTCGTGATAGGGTTCTGTGTAAATGAGACAGAGAATAGGGTATTTGGGGGTGGTCCGGGGAGGGTGCTAATTTCACATACACGGACTAAATATGGACAGGGTCCGACTTGTCCATATTTAATACAGGCAGAGGGTCCATGTTTATGGACTGGCATATTTATACTGGGTGCAAAAAAATCTTCCAAACCCAGCCTTGTAGTGGGCCCAGCCATATATAACCATAGGGGTGTCCACGGTTTGGATTGGTATGGATTGACGTGAATCCAATCCTAATTCGCGAGTCACGATTTTTTGAAAACAAAATTCGTGTCCAATCCAAAAGTCTCACGATTCTGTTAGAATCCGATCCGCAAGTCACGGATCGGTTCCGGATTTTCAACTTATTCTAAAAAAATAATTTAAGACCAAATTAACACACGGGAATTGAAGGCCAAATTTCTATCCAAAGTCAACATTGAAACGAACACTTTAGTAGTAATATAGTTGGGAGCAAAGGCAGTTCATCATCCCAATACCTAGCAGTAAGAGTCCCCATATGAAGTTCAAGGAGGAAAAGTGGTTCCTCCTCTTCAAGCCTTTTGAATGCTTTTTGATGCAGTAAAGCAATATTTAACATGAGATAAGTTGAGTTTCACCTAGTTGGAACATCAAGGCAAACACTCTTTGACGAACTTATTCCCTCACTCACCACACAAGCCTTTTGAATACTTTTTGATACAGTAAAACAATACTTAACATGAGATAAGTTGAGTTTTACCTAGTTGGAACATCAAGGCAAACACTTTTTGAGGAACTTATTCCCTCACTCACCACACAAGTCTTGAATCTTCGTTCTCTTTATATATATATACACACACAATTAGCTTCTAATGAGGGAGTCCTCATTTGAGGATAAATGAGGACCAAACACCACAGCCCTTGGATGAGATCCAAGGGCTCAAATTTAAAATCGCCATTTGCAGGTTAAAAGGACCCCAGTCACGGGTCAAACCTAGATCCGGGTCAGCCAACACCCCATCCGGGTTAAATCAAGCTTACGATGTACTCTTCCCTTCCCCCTTTACTCAACCTACGTTAGAGAGAGAGAGAGAGAGAAAGGAGAAGACGACGATCGATCGATTGATTGAAGGAGACGACCACCAGGGTTTCGATTGCTCTCTCTCGCTCTCGTTTTCGAGCTGTGTGTTTGGTTGGCTCTAAAAAAACTAGGGTTTCAAAATCGATTTCGAAGAAAACCCAAATCTGCAGAGGAGCTAGGGTTTCGAACAAAGGAAGTCAACTGAAGAATCTGCAAATTTGTGCAATAAATTGCCATTCTTTCACGCCAAACGTCCGTAAGGGAGGTGCCTTTGTTGTTGTAAAGGTATGCATATGTATTAGCACTCTGATCACTGTTTACGTATAAAATGATGCATTTCTTGTATCCGAGTTTTCGTATTGAAAATTATACTCATGTTGTGTCTTCGTCGTGACTATTATTGAGGAAAGATATACGGAATAAAAACAATTTAAGTACATCTACCTTTGATTTTAGACCGGATTAAAAACAATTTAAGTACATCTGCCTTTGATTTTAGACCGAGTCTTTTGATTAAGGTGACTGATATGGAGATGATATGATACAAACTGCTTTTTGGGTAACAAATGTCTGTAACTTTAAGTGGTTCTAAAACAGTAACTGCTGGATTGTGGGTTTCACTATGTATTGGTTTGGCATTTCTTAGGTCAACCAAACACTTGCTAGGTTTTTGATCCATTAATTGGCTATTGGCTTGTTTTAGCTTCAATAGTGTACCAAATTATTGATCGATGTATTTTTTTTGTTTCCCAGAATGCTGCAGTCTCTGCAAGATGTACTTTACTCATCCTTACCATTACAAGCATGTGCATCCTCCGGAGCTTCTTCTGAAATTATTTACACTCCTCAAGTGAAGAACGAGTTGGTATCGAAGATTGATCAAGTGTTTGATAGTTTGGAAGAAGTTCAGAAGTTTTACAACGATTATGCTAAAAAAGCTGGATTTGGGATTCGAGCCCATTCTAGTAAGTTGGGTAAGGACGGTCAAACTATTAGAAAGGAATTTGTTTGTCACAAACAAGAGGTGAGAGAAAAAAAGTATACTCAAAATGTTTCGGAGAACACTATACGGAAACGGGGGTTGACTAGAGAGAATTGTGGTGCAAAATTAGTGGTTGTGAAACGGGCTGCGGGGTTTGTTGTCACCATATTTATTGATGGTCATACCCACGCTCTTGCCACGCCAAAGAAGGTGCATCTCCTCCGATCTCATCGTAAAGTGACACCTGCCGAAAGAGCTTTGACAGAACAACTAGGAATTGCAAATGTGTCGACACACCAAGCTATGAGTATTTTGGAGATGCGATCCAGAGGTGTTGGATGGATGTTCACAACAGGATATTTACAATTCTCAAAGGGATAAGAGGAAAAGGGTAGAGGGACATGACACGGAGTTGTTGCTTGAGTATTTTGAGGCCCAACAAGAAAATAATCCCGCTTTTACTTATTCAATTAAGGCAGATGATGATGGGAGTTTGCTTCATTGTTTTTGGGCCGATGCAACCTCTAGAAAGTCATACAAATGTTTTGGGGGCGTGGTCGTCTTTGATACAACATACCAGACTAGCAAATATGATTTGATCTTTGCACCTATAGTTGGGGTTAATCACCATGGGCAAACAACTCTTTTTGCATGTGCATTGTTGAGTGGCGAAAAAACTGATGCCTTTGAGTGGCTTTTCAAGCAGTGGTTGGAAGAGATGCCGGCTGGCCTGCCCAAAATGATCATAACTGATCAAGATTCGGCAATGACAAAAACAATAGCTACTCTTCTTCCAAATACGCTCCACAAGTATTGCATTTGGCACATCTTGAGTAAGTTTTCTAAAAAAATAAGTGTTGTATCATATAAAGAACATTATGATGAGTTCCGTGACTGTATATGGAACTCCGAGAGCCCTAAAGAGTTTGAAGGTAGATGGGTGCAAGTTGTAGAAAAAGCTAAATTGTCCACCAATGAATCGCTACATGCCATGTACGAAATTCGTCACAGATGGGTCCCTGCATATACGCGACACATTTTTTCTGCCCACATGACTAGTAGTCAAAGAGCGGAAGGCTCTCATGCATTCTTCAAGCGATATGTGTCTCCAAATAATACCTTGTTTGAATTTGTGATGCGGTTTGTTAGGGCACTTTCACATATAAGGCATAATGAATTAGATGCAGATCATAAAGATGTGAATGAAAAGCCACTCCTCGTAACGAAAACAGTCATGGAGTCGACAATGCGTGAATTGTACACGCATGGTATTTTTTACAAGTTCCAACAAGAACTCTTGGATGGTGGAATGTATGTTGTAAAGAGTACATTTAAAGATGAACATTGGTCTAAGTACAATGTTACGAGGGTAAATCGAAGTGATTCGAAGGGTCGTGAGATCTCATTAGACAAAGCATCGAACTTTGTCAGATGTAGCTGTAAGAAGTTTGAATGTGACGGAATTCCATGTGGGCACATGTTGGCCTACTTCAATAAAAGGCAGATTATGCAATTACCTGATCAATACATCTTACGAAGGTGGACTAAATCGACAAATGTTACAAGACTTAAGGAGGACTTGGGTGGGACCGTGTCCGAAATATGTGACACTCCTATGTTACTGAAGCGAACTTGGCTCTTCCAACTAGCTGGCAGAGTAATTGATGTATGTCTACAAGTTGGTTAAAATGAGCCTGAAGAGTTGGAAGAATATTTGGTATCAACTGAAAACAGGGTTGCAAGAAAGATGAATGTAAGGGAAGATGGCGAAGGGAGTAGTATAAAAAAACGTTTGTCTCTTGGAAACAAACGGCGTCTCAAAGAACCACAACCAGTTAGGACAAAGGGTTGTGGTAAACGGATGAAGGGAGGAAAAGAGAATGCTATGAAGAATAAGAGGCGTTGCCATGCTTGTGGGAAAATGGCGACACATGACAAAAGGAATTGTCCACTACTTCTTGGAATGTAGGTTTACTCATCTAATATGTTCATTTACAATTTAAACAAGTTTAATTTGTTTCAATTTAATTCTTGCGTTGCCTTTTTGTAGCACTTCGGAAGATGGTAGGTTGAATGACGATGAGGATGAGGATGAGGACGACGACAACGACGACATGGATTATGACTCAGCTTGTAAGTGTTTGAATATGTGCTACTTAAGTTCTGTAGTTTGGATTTCCATTTGTTGTACTATTTGTGTTTCAACATGAGTCCACCAAGGTTTTTAACTATAGTTTTGGGACTCCTACGTGCAGAATCTGAAGAGAGCACAAAGAGGAGGATGCTTGCATTTGGAGACTAACTGTCTATTTCGGTTTTAAAAATGTGCTATGAATTTGAAGACATTTCGATGTATTTGGTTTTTTAACATGTGTTATGAATTTCATCGCCTTTTGATGTATTTGGAGACTAACTGAAATGGTGTTACGAATTTCTGCTGCTGTATGCCAGTTGCTGTGTTGCTGTTTTTTGTGGTACACGCCCAAATTGTTACTGCTATGCTTACTGAAGCCTTGTAGACTGCTTGGTCCAGTTTGTTAGCCTAGTTCTAGCGCTTCAATTTAGCATTTAGTTTCTAGTTTTACACATGATTTTATTGCGTAAAGACTACATTTTTCCAGGGCAGACACTGTTTTCTGGGCTTGTCAAATTTCAAGTGAGATGCTGTCAAAATTTTCTTAGAATCTGGCTGCACTTTTTTGTTGATGTTCATTAGAAATTAGATCATAATGCAGGTACCTAGAAAATGTTTTCCCCAGATTTGCTATTATTGCAATTTAAGAACTAATATATTACCAAAGTTGGCCCCAAAGGCAGCTATACCCAATATAGACTCAGATTTGCTTTGCTTTTCATATTGAAGTTTCTAAAAATGTTCCTTTAAAAGACACATTTGTAGGACTTGCTTTCTTCCACTTTTTAAACAATGAGCACTCATTTTCTGATGAAACTTGGAATTGGATGTAGTGTGTGTGACATGCGATATGGAAGTGCAATTTAGAGTACTACTAATGTGTCATAAAACCTTGAGTGCAATGGACAGGAAACTAAGAGGTGTCCGTGGATAGTCTGTACTGAACAAATTTCAACCACAAGCTTGTTACAAAAGCAATCAGTCTCTACTGAACAAAACATTGGCTAACAAGGCCATATTACACCACTGTGACCATAGTCACTTAACAAGTACAAGTACCAAGGCTACAAAAATTATGAACATGAATAAAGTCAGTCTATATTTTAACTTATCCATTGCGACTTGCATGATTTCAATACGTGCATGGATCTTCTTCAAATTCACCTCATTCAATCCCTCATCATCTGCTCCAACATTTGGGTTGGGTTGGTGATAACCAATCGGATTGCACCACTCCCTCCAATAGCTGCATCTTTGTTCGTCGTTCTTCTCCTTTGGACACCCATAATAGAGCCTTCCCGGATTACGATCTGACTCTGAAATTCTCACAGCAGCTCTCTTGCCACACCCACACATCTTGTTTCGAAATCTAAGGTAATCATTTTGAATGCCACCCATGTTACTTGAAGTAGACATGACTGTTGAAAATGGGTACCAAGTGAGAAAAACATTAGGTACCAAAATTAGCAACTTCTTTACAAAATTGGTTTCAATTATCAGAATTAATGAACTAATGAAACCCTGTTGCATCACAACCTATGTCCACTTTCAAGAAACGCAGAAACAAACTTCATGTGTTTCCTTTTTTTTTGTTTTCCAGGAACAGAAGTACTTGGTTGTTTTCAAAAAAAAAAAAAAAATGTAAACAAGTTTTGGAAAATCTTTGCCAAACAAGGTTACTACTGCTATCTAACACCAGGAAGCAATAAAGCAACAAAACAGTCCCATATTGTCCATATTAAATAGAGTAAAACAACCATTGGTTCCTCTCATTAGGAATTATTAAGATAGCAACTACCACCTCAAATCAAACATCATATCATCAGGAAAAATAAGCATCTTAGCTACCAAAAACTAGGGGGGAATTTCCTGTTTTTCCCTCATCTGAGCTTGTGTTGTCCTCAGGTGATTTAACACTGTTACTCCAAAAACAGTGCTGGATTCAAATGATGAATCTTAATGATAACAAACAACTTCTTTTTTAGTAGTTCATAAAACCCAAGAACTGAGAATTTAACAAACAGTGGTACCACAATAGTCTTAAGCAACAACACCACAAAGCAAAATCAGACATAAAGAGTTTACAAGGTTGAGCTCAAAGAGCACACTTCATGTAACGCCCCGAAAATTGGGTACGTTAATAAATAAATTGCAAAAATTATTTAAATAAAATACCAACTTCATAAAAAAAAATCCAAAGAATACTTAATAAATTTTTTTTGTGAAAATTAAAAGTAAACTAACTTATTACAACTGAAATAAATTGAATTCGAACACTGTAAAAAAAAAACTTAAACATTTATTCAAAAAAAATCCAACGGAAGTAAAATGACAGAGCCATCTAGATAATTCTACTGATAAAGCCATGGGTCCGCCACTTGATTCTCATCTAGCTGCTCCATCGCCTCGTAATCAGCAGGCGGCTCCTCATCTCCTTCTGTACCTGGCGTTGGGGACGCCAGGGCCACAAAAAGTAGCACCGTGAGTGGTAAAATTACACTCAGTAGGGTGCCCTAAGCCACCCCTTTACTAAAGTTACTCATGCAACAATTACACACATAACCGAAATTTTATTTCATATGAAATACTCAAATTTTCACATCATTCCTCAACACAAAGAATTCAAAATTCTATTGATCTCGTTTCAACTTTGAACATATACTTTTTTGTCACAGACTTCCATCCACAATACACCTCAGGTGCTCGATCACACAACAAAGCCACCTCGGGGTATACTGTGCACAACCCACAATTGATCAACCATTGATCAATCTCTATCCGGCATCGATTCCCACCCACAGTATACTTCCGGCGCCCGATCACACAGCAAAGCAACCTAAAAGTATAAACTGCGCATGACTCAAGACCCATACCGGACACGTCCCAACCCCAATATCGCGATTAAATCCAATCATTCTTAAGCTTTAACACTTCGATCAATAAGTACTTAACAATTGGGTTCATGCATCAAGTGGGTCATTAATCACATAAGTCCGACATAACGACAAAATTAAAATAATCACAAAAAGAGAGATTTAACATAGCATGTAAAACCGAAACATTATCAATCTACTAAAAATAGCAAACTAACTCCATAAATCACGAGATTTTACAGAAACATTAATCTTTATGTTACAAACAGATTCCGTGTTTTACCCGGGTTCTAAATCCTTCATTAAAGAGGTCAAAATTGGATTTTAAAAATAATCTGCAATCTGTCTCGTATTACACTACAGCAGAAACTTTGAAAAATCATATAAAATTCTACGTAACTCAGATCGAGACGAATTCTATATCAAAGTTCCTTAACTTTTCAAGATCTACAACTTTTCAGTTTTGAGTTTTTCCCAAAACGACTCGGAAAAGACCGGAAACTGACGAACAGAATACAGTACCCAGAAAACCCGATTTTTCAACGTCAAACTTTCACTACCCATTCGATAATGATCTAGTTTTTAGTGTATAAATTTTCTACACTTCTCCACATACACACTAACTATAAAAACAGTAACTAAAGTAATGGTTAGGTTTAGAATTCCCTACCTTTCCTCTGACAAATTTAGCACGCGCAAACGAAATGGTAAGATTGAAGAATCACGACTCCGGAGAAAAATCTGTAAAAATGATAATTAAATATCCATGTGGGTAAAAGAAAAATATACTCCGCGAGAGAAAAGAGAAACTTATCAATGGTGTAGGAGATAAAATTTGATGGGGTGAATTTATGAGAGAAAAATAGAAGAATCAAAGAAAGAAAAGGAAGAAGGAAAAAATAAAATAAAATGGTTACCTGGGGTTGAGAGATTGACGTGGGAATGAGGGAGTAAATTAGGAATTCTAATTAGTAGATATAAGAAGGTTAGTGATAATGATGGTGGAAGAGTTTAAGGGGAAATGGGAGAGTAGAAGAGATAAGGATAGGGTAGTTAGGTTAGGATAATTAGGATGGGTTTTTAAAAAATATAAATATATATTTTTACACACTAATATATATGCATGTAAATACATATCCCTCAACAAGATAATTATCTCATTGTTAGGATAATTAACCCTATAACTATTTATATTTATATTTATAAATATAAATATATTTTAAAAAAAAAACGATCCGTTTCACTTCAAACATCAAACAAGAACCTCTGTACTTACTATATCCTTTGTGCTTGATATATCCTCTGTGCTTACGACAAAATGAGAGAGGGAGTGGGAGAGGGATAGAGAAACAGACCTTCGATTATTATGGAAAACCTCTGTACTTACTATATCCAGACTTTGTTCGAAACCCTAGCCTCTTCCTTTGTCCAAAACCCTAGCTCCTCTGCAGATTTGGGTTTTCTTCGAAATCGATTTTGAAACCCTAGTTTTTTGAGAGCCAACCAAACACACAGCTCGAAAACGAGAGCGAGAGAGAGCAATCGAAACCCTGGTGGTCGTCGTTGTTTCGAAACCCTGGTGGTCCTCTCCTTCAATCGATCGATCGATCGTCGTCTTCTCCTCTCTCTCTCTCTCTCTAACGTAGGTTGAGTAAAGGGGGAAGGGAAGAGTACATCGTAAGCTTGATTTAACCCGGATGGGGTGTTGGCTGACCCGGATCTAGGTTTGACCCGCGACTTGAGTCCTTTTAACCCGCGAATGGCAATTTTAAATCTGAGCCCTTGGATCTCATCCAAGGGCTGTGGTGCTTGGTTCTCATTTATCCTCGAATGAGGACTCCCTCATTAGAAGCTAATTGTATATATATATAGGATAAACTTCCAATAAGGGTCCCTTATTGGAGTTAAAATGCGGACCTCACCTTTCCGAGCCAAATTTTGACGATTCGAACCGTTCAATGTTTTTAAAATGCATTTTTAAGGGCCTCAGCGAGGATTCATCCAAAAAAAAATACCCGGAAGGGCTTCATCCGATCAGTTTTGGTTAAAAATGTTATATATAGCGTTTTTAACCAAAACTGATCAGATGAAGCCCTTCCGGGTATTTTGTTTGGACGAATCCTCGCGAAGGCCCTTAAAAATGCATTTTAAAAACATTGAACGGTTCGGATCGTCAAAATTTGGTCCGGAAACACAAAAAAGGCTAGGTCCGCATGGTATTTTTCAATAAGGGACCCTTATTGGAAGTTTATCTTTTATATATATATATATATACGGGGCGGTTCCATTAACACAACGAATAACACAACATTTGACACAATTTTTTTTTTGTAAACCCCACGCAAATGATCAGAGCCGTTCAATTTATTTAAAATTTGTTTTTAAGATTACCTGTAAAAAATCAACTCATTTGAATATCGATAAGGGCTTAATCAGTTCATTTAGTTGATTCCTGTCAGATTTTATAGGATAAATTTGAATGAACCGATCAAGCCTTTACCGATATCCAAATGAGTTGATTTTTTACAGGTAATCTTAAAAACATATTTTAAACAACTTGAACAGGTCCAATTGTAAGCGTGGGGCTTCGATTATTGTTGTGTCAAATGTTGTGTTATTCGTTGTGTCCATGAAACCGCCCCGATATATATATAATAAAAATCTCACGGTCCAAATCGGTTAATCCATGGTTTCAAAATCAAAATCCTTGTCCAGACCGCGAGTCACGGTTTTTTATTTTTTGAATCCGTGTCGGACCATTAATCTATGGTTAAAATCCAAAACGCGTGGATCGGTTCGGTCCGGACCGGATTCAACGTTCACTGGTTTTTTTGAACAACCCTAACTTCTACTAGTATAAATAAGTGTGTAAACCTATGACATATTCATTCAATTATCAATAAAATTTATAGAGTTCCTCTTTTTTTTCTTGTGGATTCAATAACCCTCGTGGATTCAAGATCTATCTTCATTCGAAATAGTACGCTAACTATTTTTTTGTGAATTCCGCTACGTCAGAGGCTCATTGAAGCGTTGGATGCTATGATAGCTTCTGGAAAGATCTAATGAAAGCATTTCTAGTACTTTTAGATATGGTGATAATTACCGTAACCCTTACTTCTTTTGTAAGATGTTGGTTGTTGGCATTGCTCTCTGTATACCTTAAGTGGCTGTTTTGCTGTGCACCGCAGTTTGGTTTATGAAGGTTCAAGAGCCTTTAGGTGAAGTCTGGTTCTGTGCCGTTGGGCTAATTTTTGGACAGTACAAGTCTCAATTGGCTTTTGGATGAGGACCCGTGGATACAAGCCACCTCTGGGCTCGATATAAATGCAAGTTCATATGCTTTGCAGGCATCACGGATGGAGCTACAGAAGGGTCAGCAGGAGCGGTCACCTCTGCAAAGGAAAAAAAAAACCTCTAGTGTTATACGGGGAAAAAAAAAAATTCCCTATAAATAATATAGGTTTGTCCCTGCAAAGTATTCTGAAAAAAAATTCACCCTTATGTAGTGAAATTCTTAGCTCCGTGTCACTAGCAGGCATCCCCAGCTAATGTTTTGGTACTTTAGAACAATCATGTTGTATGGGTGCACTTGTGCTCCTGTTAATTCCATGTAATCAGTCATGTATAGTGTTTGCTTTCCCTCTTTATATTGATGGATTGCAAACACTTTGTACTAGACTAGACTAGTCGTATGTTACTTTGTAGTGTAGGTCTTCAATTTTTTTTTTTTTTTAACTTTTGAACTATGCCTCTTGTAGGTTGTACATTAGATTATCCTTATCTTTATTTCAAGTTGAATTACCTCAAAAAAAAAAAAAAGGTGAGAAAGGTAACTCCTTGACTACATAATGTACTTATAGCTGAGTTTCCGAATGGATTTTATCAAGATTTGATAAAATCAAGCCTTGATTTTATCCATTCAGAAAACTGAGTTGATAAAATCTTAGATTTTTGCATTCAAAAATCTAGGATTTTATCAACTCAGTTTCCGAATGGATAAAATCAAAGGCTTGATTTTATCAGATTTTGATAAAATCTATTCGAAAACTCACCCTAAAGTAATATAAACTTTTTTTTTTTGTCAATTTTCGACCAATAGTGGAACAAAGCACCAATATTTTGAATATTGCCATTGGACTGCCGACAAACTTAAATTTTTTTATTCAAAGCCCAAGAACCTAGACAACAATAAAACGATTATAGTACTAAAAAATGGTACACTAAACCCAATGAAGGAAAAGGATTGTCCATGCGTTGATCATCCCAATATCTTGCAGTAGCCTCATATGAAGTTCAAGGAGAAAAAGTGAATCCTCCTCTTCAAGCCTTTTGAATGCTTTTTGATATAGTAAAATAATACTTAACATGAGATATGTTGAGTTTCACCTAATTGGAACATCAAGAGAAACACTCTTTGAGGAATTTATTTCCTCACTCACCACACTAAGTCTTGAATCTTCGTTCTCTTCATCTATACATATATATTTATTTTTAAAAAAAATTATATATAATAAAATCTCCAAATCGGTTAATCTACGATTTTAAAATCAAAATTCTTGTCCAGACCGCGAGTCACGATTTTTTATTTTTTGAATCCATGTCCAGACCATTAATTTACGGTTAAAATTCAAAACGTGCAGATCAATTCGGTCTGAACCGGATTCACGGTTCACTTGTTTTTTTTTTAACAGCCCTATATAATCTGGGCCCAAGCTAAGAGGGCATGGTAATCCCCTATCCAAACGGGGCAAAAACACAATAGCAATACTGACTGCCCACCCAAATTCAGTGGCGAAATACAGAGAAGAATAGAAACACAAAAAGTTATCGCATATACTTTTACTGCTATCCAAATCCACTTCTCTCTCTCACTCCAAAACCCAGTATCCAAAGATGGCGTCCGTTCTAAACCCAGTCTCATCCATTCGATTATCGAATCCTATGACCACTAGACGCCGAACTCCGCCTATTACGCCACCAACTTCTCTTACTCTCTCTCGTAAGCTCGGTCAATTGTTCCCATTTTGCAATTCTTCCGTTAGTCTTTCTTGTAACATATATCTTTGTATACAGCTTATACTCCATTTGTAGCACATATGTAATACACGTATTATCGTCTTAGGTCGGAGGCTGACCATCAGAGCAGCGGAAACAGATGCAAACGAAGGTAAAATAAAAAATAAAAAAATGGAGGTGTTCGTTTTTGTGACTACTGATTACTTTTTGTTGTTTGTGTCTATTTAATCTTGAATTGGCCAAGGTTAGTTGGGAATTTTATTGGGGCTTTTTTTTTTTGGTTTATTCAATTAGTGGTTAAAACTCCGGCACCAGATAAGGCACCTGTGGCTGCGGGTTCCAGCATTAACCAGATTTTAGGCATCAAAGGAGCCAAACAAGAGACGGTCAGTTATCCGTCCTTGTCCCTTTCATTTCCAATTTGCTGTAATTAACAGTGCATGTCCATTTTTTTACCAAAACAAGAGATGTATTTTAAATGCTGACATTTGGTCTCCTCTACTGCTTATAGGAAAAACGTGGGTTTAATCCTAAATATTTACAGGCTTGCACTTACATCAGATAAAGGGAAAACATGTATGTAATTTTTGGCTATGTACTATATGTTATCTGAGTGTTATAGAAGTCGAGAAGAAATTACGGGAAGTGTAAAACCAAATACAGAAAATGTTTGTGCTATTTGAAGTAGGACGCGGACACGGACAAGATTCATGGATTTGACATGGACATGCCAAGGATAGCATACTTGCCTTGATCCAACAACAACAATAACTAACTCATCTAGTCCCGAATCATGGGGGTATGTGCGGGGATGATTGGAAACAGACCTAACATTTGACAATATATGTACAAAGTGGCTGCTCTCAGAATACCACTGAAACGGTGGCCCCTCTAAACCTCCAAGAATTGAGGAGCTAAGGGATGTTTTCTTACAGAACCATGCCCCAAATCAAAGCCGAAAGGCATTAGAGAGGGCAAGCCTTGATCCATTGGTGTTTATTTTCAATAGCCTTATGTACTCATACTTGCACGTTGTGTGGTTAAGAGAGAGAGGAGGGAGAGGAAGAGAAGAGAAGGGAAGAGAAGAGAAGAGAAGAGAAGAGAAAATAATTATAAAGGAAAGTGTAAAGAAAATGCAAGGCAAAATTTATTGTTCTCAATATTTTTGTTTTGCTATTTTCCTTAGTTGCACGAAGCGGGAGTGGGGACGTGGGCGGGGGCAAGGGTATGTAGAAGCTCCCTAGGTTGGGAGCGGCGAGGGAATATATAATACTAAATAAATATATATATGAATAAACTTATACATATTTATATGTATTGTACATATGTTTTATAGCTGCAACATTTTATATGTATAAACATGAGTGAGAAATGGCGTCCCAATAGATTCTTTTGTGCCAAATATATGGATTAAACATATAGATAAGTAGTAGAATATGAAACGAGAAAGAGAGAGTCCTAAATCTTTATTACTTTTTTTTTCTTTTCCTTCTTCCTTGCATACATTTGGAAAGAGAAGTGAGAATTTCGTCCTTAAGATTAGTGTGGAAGCTCCCATCCTATTTAGGAGCGGGTTCCCATCTAGATGTGAGCGAGTTCCCGTCTCAGGAGCGCGGAATCGCGCTCCCGTCTTGGGAGCGCACCCATTTTAGAAGGATCCTGCTACTAAGCTATTTTCTCTTCTCTTTCTTATGAAACCAAACAATGGAAGAGAGAATCTTTTCACATGGTGATTGTGGATGGTTGGAGGTAAGTAGGCTGGTTATGAAGCTGTCTTATAACTATAGTAGGTTGGTAAGACGGAGAGAGATTGTTGGAGATTTGATGGGGTAAGAGTGAGGCAGTCTTGGAAAATTGGAGGAAGTATGACGTTAGCTGGAACTAAATTAGATAAGCCAGTGTCTCCAAGCTCCCCATAGGAGTGCCGTCTTGGGGAATAAAGACTAAAGAGGAGAAAGATTGGTGTATGTCCACTGGGTCAAACCATAATTTCTAGTGTCAACTGACCATGCAATATGAGGCTGGTGACTGTTAAGTAAATAACTGTCCCAAAAGCTTAAGCTGTTAGGAAATTGGCTCAACAATGTATATCAAACTATCTAACACCCTCCCTCACATCCAACTTTGTCTTGAGCGTGGAGATGCAAATTTTTAGAGAGAGAGAGTAGAACAGAATACAAAGGGGAAAAACAGACTGCAAATGGAGAACATATTCAAACAAAGAGATTTGAACGCAAGACCTCTTGCAACTGGAGCTCTGATACCATATTAAGTAGCCAACAGTCCCAAAAACTTAAGCTGTTAGGAAATCGGCCCACCAATGTATATCAAGCTATATAACATTGACAGTTCTTGTGGTCTTGCATTCTGTTAGTGGAGGCACCTGAAATTGTAGTAAAGCATGCATTACATCATTAGTCTAGACCTGTGTTGTTCAACATTAGGAGGAAGAGATCTGAGGAGGAACAACATGACAAATGAAGGAATGTTATTGAGATGTGTCCCCTGGCGAGGTTGACAATTGAATCGTGAAAAAGGTGATGGCATGGCATGTCATGTGGAACATCTAGACAATAGTTGTAATCGGGTCACAACTATGGGCAAGACGCATCAAGGCTGACTCTTCGGGCTTGGAGGGCTCCAAGCAAGGCAACTTGGCTAAGGCGTGGCCTAGGCTACCAAGGCGTGCACCTTTGGAATAGGGACAAGGCGATGTGCCTGGTGAGCATCTTTGATTTGACACCACGTTTAATTCCGAGGGGCAACTATGTAACTAAGGTCTTAACCTAAGACGATCCTAACACAGAGTACACCACATCTATCTTTCATCTCTTAGTCAAACGCTCAAACAAGACGATCTTTATTAGCCTCTCTATCAACATCGATCTCTCAGCCTTCTTCAACATCAATCTCTCAACTCTTTTAACCTCGATCTCTCATCTCTCTCAAAATTGATCTCTCTCATCTCTAGGCCTGCCAGTTTTGATTTGAAGGAATGGTTCCATGGCATAACGTCCTTTGAGTTTCTCGATTTTTGGAAGTATAGGGTGGCTGCTATTTCAGTGGTAAAACCTCATGAGCAGCCACTTTGTGCATATATTGTCAAAAGTTGGGTCCGTCTCCAATGTTCCCCGGCCTTACCCCCCATCGATTGATGATTACATGGGTGCTGTTATTATTGCTCGTGTGTTGAATTGCTATTTTAAGTCCATGGTGCTAAGGTTGCGTAACATGCGCATTATGGACATTTTTATTTTGAATCTAGCCTTGATGTTTTGTTTTTGATCCTCTAAGCTGCGTACTAAGTGAGAAGTACTACCTTTAAGACTAGCACAAAGTTCAAGACTCGTCTTTTACACGAGTTTAACTTTTCAACAAACCTCAAATTTCGATAGCATCAAGGGACCCAGGGTGGACCGTGTTTTGCCGCAAACATCCATTGTTATGCTGCTTATGCATTGCAAAACAGCCACCCAAGGCTCCGTGAACATAAATGGATATACTGTATGGGTTTGGTTCCTTTTTATTTTCCTCCGTAAGTTAAAAAGTTTCATAATGTTTTTGTGGGTATTTCACTATATATTTTCCTGACACCAACAAAAGGAACAAAAAGAAGAAAAGCAAGAAGTGATGGGAGAACTCACTTCTGCATAAACAATATTGGAATCAGAAAGGTTCATTTATTGGTATTCTCTTCTTCAGGATATATGGAAGATTCGTCTTCAACTTACAAAGCCTGTTACTTGGCCTCCATTGGTTTGGGGAGTGGTTTGTGGAGCTGCTGCTTCTGGTACTGCTCTTTGCATAATGGAGTATATCTCAAACCTTTTTTTAGCCATTCATTTCATTGCTGCATAAAAAATATGACTATAACAATTATCATCATTCCACATTTTATGGTTCACCATAAATACTTGTTTCTCTTAAGAGCGACCTTTCATATGAGCATTTAAAATGGATGTTTCGGGCTTAAGAATTTTGCATGATTACATAGTCATTCAACCAAAGGATTAATGTGGAAGAATCTCTTCTACTCCTAGAGGTGGGGACATTGGCACACACTAAGATATTCCGAGCTCAAAAGTATGTAATGGATTAATTTCTTAGAACCTTTCCTTGTGGAATTCTTATGGCTCCCACAAAGCTTCATTTGTCCTTTAACTCACTTGTGGCCAGTTCTGCTTACATTGCAGGAAACTTCCACTGGACGGTAGATGATGTTGCCAAATCAATTGTTTGCATGATGATGTCTGGCCCGTGTCTCACTGGCTATACGCAGGTGCGTATATCACAGATGTGAAAAGTAATCACTGCTTTGATATTTAGAGCATCTAAAAGGTTTTTGCTTTCACCTTTCTAGACACTCAATGATTGGTACGATAGAGATATCGATGCTATTAATGAACCTTATCGTCCTATTCCTTCTGGGGCAATATCTGAGAATGAGGTATGTAAGCTTATCAATCTGTTCCTCGTCGTTTATTTCTTAAAGATATAGAGTGTTGTATCTTGGAAATTCTTCCTTTCAGGTGATTACCCAAATCTGGGTGCTGCTTCTAGGAGGCCTTGGGTTGGCTGGTTTATTGGATTTGTGGGTGGGTCTTTCGAATCAGTGGCCCAGTTTATTTCCCTTAAAATTCTTAAGATGTGTTTCAGTCCCTGAATGGTTGTCCTTTACAGGCAGGGCATGATTTTCCGATACTTTTTTACCTTGCTATAGGTGGGTCTTTGCTATCTTACATTTACTCAGCTCCACCTTTAAAGGTGATCCTCAATTATTCCTTTCGTCTTCATACGTTCCATATATGTAATGTTGAAGAGGAGAATTTGCCTAAGCACTGTTAGCCTTACCTTCTTGCAGCTCAAACAGAATGGATGGATTGGAAATTTCGCTCTAGGAGCAAGTTATATAAGTTTGCCGTGGTATAATATCTTAGTTCACGTGCTTTTTGTGAAATCTCCTAAATCCATCAGTAGACTTATATATGTCCTTTGGTACCGAATTAAAATGCCATGGGTTCAATTTGTTTCTTCAAGAAAGTAATATGGATCTTGGATCGACTGCATTACTTGTCGTGCTTGATTTTTTTTTTTTAACTACAGGTGGGCTGGTCAAGCTTTGTTTGGAACCCTGACACCTGACATAATTGTCCTCACACTCTTGTACAGCATAGCTGGGGTTTGTATTTCGTTGAACCATTTTTGTCAGACATATCAACTACCAAGACATGAGCTAGTTGATACTAATGAACTTTTCCTTTGATATTTTAGCTTGGTATTGCAATTGTAAATGACTTTAAAAGTGTTGAAGGAGATAGAGCACTGGGACTTCAGGTTTACACTATTCTTTGTAAAATGCTGTTGTCAATCCTTTTACTGTTGGTAAATAAATTATCATTCCCCTTGGTATGTTCTAACCTTTCGGTGGACATGCCATTTGACCAGTCCCTTCCTGTGGCTTTTGGTGCTGAGACTGCTAAATGGATTTGCGTTGGTGCTATTGACATTACTCAGTTATCTGTGGCTGGTACGTGAAATTTCATCTATATGATCATAGCTGTTATCATATCAGTGCCTTTGTTATAGCTGTGTTGTTGCTAGACTTTATTTTACTTTGGATAACTGTCTTTACAGATTTTTTAGGAATCTCAATGGCTTTTGCATGCAAATTTATATATTTTCTGGTACTTGATTTTTTGCTTAAATTAGGATTAGTGATTAGTCACGGCAATGTGAAAGCACAATTTGTGGTTCAAATACACAAGTATCCAAAAGATATGGTGTTTAGTCGCAGCAATGTTTTTTGTTACAGTGATCACTTATGACCTTTATAATAAGATGGCTATGGGATGTAGTGGGTGCTTGATCCTTTTACAGAATTTGGATATGTTTAGAAAGAACTTTCTAGTTCACTCTGAAAGAAAGGATGGTTGCCTGCCCAAAAGCAATTTTTATGGTGCCAAGTGTATTTTGTACACCTTTTTCTCAAATAATTTTAAGAAAAATGAGATAACAGCTGAATCTTATGAATGGTCGAATTTCTAGTACAGATCCAGATTTCCTTATTCACCTTGCCCTCTGAAGATCAAAGCTGGAAATTGTATGCCACTAGGGGTCATAACAAAATAATGAACCCGGAGGCCGGAATTGTAATTAAATTTTTTTTTCTATTTTTTCTTGTTGCAGGTTATCTTCTAGTGTCTGGTAAACCATATTATGCCCTCGCCCTTCTTGCTTTAATACTTCCACAAGTCTTTTTCCAGGTAAATACCGCTTAGACCACTGAGGTAGTCTTTGCGTTAAATTATTGCACCACTCTGTTTCATGATAACACAACTTCACGATGATACAGGCAAGAGGCCCTAGTCGATAGTTTGGATCCCGTTTCTGGTGTTGTGTTACTTGTGTACATTTTTTGGATCTGCACATTTGGACATGGAAAAGTAGAACCGCATAAGTAGAGTACTTCATATATTGTTCCTTGATTTTGACCCCTTGCAGAACGAATTATGATAATATAGAAACTGAGAGAATCCAATGGCATAAAAAATTGATACTTGTCAGTATGAGTTTTTTAGCAACTATTGAAGGCATGAGTTGTGACAAACATTTCCCCCGAAGTTTTTGGTGTCAGCATTTTGAACAAAAAATCGGGATGAATTGATCAAGTACTTACCGATATCCGATTCAGCTGACTTATCAAGGGCTCAGATTATCTCTGGGCCTCCTGAGTGGGTCCTGCACATTACATCGGCACACTGTCTGTACCTTTCAATTGGTACCCGTATTCAAGTTGATAATGACTCCATTATGAAATATGGACTTCAAATTACCATCCCTTTTTCGAGTTTGATGGGATAGCAAAAATCACGGGGAAAGAACACCAATAAGAAAATTAACACAGTAAAAAAGTTGATTTTAGCTTTTTACCTGCATTTCAACATGTCATGCTCTGCTGCAGTTCAAGTACTTCCTCAAGGACCCAGTCAAATACGATGTCAAGTATCAGGTATGTCTTTCTTTACCCAATATCAAGATCTTGATTCCTTTCATGCACTGTATAGCTAAAGATGTTATCAGTGATCAGTCTATTGGGGAAATTGAACAGTTTTGATTTTCATATTTCAGGCTAGCGCCCAACCATTTCTGGTACTTGGCCTTCTGGTGACTGCTTTAGCAACTAGCCATTGATTCTCACTTGTTTAACCATCTGAAGCCTACAGAGGATCAATCTATACGAAGAAAGGAAATGAGAAGAAGTATTAAGCAGGGGGACAGGTGATGTTGCTAGACAAGCAAATAGCTCCTTCCAAATATATTTTGCGCCATAGTTTTTTTTTTTCCTCTTCTTTTTTTAATTATTATGTTTTTGTAACGATTGCCTAGCCTAGCACGAGTTTAACGTAGGCCGGGCCGGGCACTGTGTCATCTTCCTTTGGTGAAGCCCCTTGCCTTTGTCAACTGATTTATGTTGTAAAAGGTTTTGTTGTTCCTAGCTGTGTTTTCCTTTGCAGAATTCTCTATTTCAATTTTCTGTTTTCCAAGTTGTAATCGAAATATAGTCAGAATCTTGTTAACTTTTTTTAGATGAGTAGGATCTTGTTAACTTGCTTCCAAAAACATCAATGGGTTACAATTATGTAGACGACGACAAAGATTTGAAAGTGTCAATTAAACTGAAGGAAAGCAAGTTTGAATTGAAGACGGACCAAACAGTTGATCATGGTTGCTCTCAGCCAGGACTGGGGAACCTATAGAAGTTGAAATTTGGGCCTTTAGTTGCACAAGTATTTGGACGTGTTTTGTCACTTGCACGGTTGCGTATGTGGTGTTGGAATTTCTGAAGGAAGTTATGTCTCGAGTTTCAGTGTGTTTTCGTAAATCTGAAGTGACGTAATTTCCACACATTTTCGAGCATAGATCCGAAGAGATTTCTTGGTAACAGTCCTTATCTTGTCCGGAATTCCTAGTCTGGGACTCATAGATTCGGATCAAATTTTTATGATCCGAACTATCCAATGTATTTAAAACGTGTTTTAAAAGATCCCCGCGAGAAGGGTTTGATCCAAATAATTTTTCATAAAACTATATATGTACAGTTTTTGTGAAAAATTGTCCGGATTAAGTCCTTCCCGGTCGTTTTTTTTTTATATGATTTCTTGTAGGGACCATTAAAAACACGTTTTAAAAACATTGGACGGTTCGGATTATGCAAAAACACGTTTTAAAACCTTAAAAACACTTATTTTCCCTAATCCGAGATTCTTGACTAGATCATGGGTGTTTCCCGTGCATGAGTTTCCCATGCATGTTCGGATGAATGCATCTGTTCTGTATCCATAGTACTACTACGCTCTAATTCTCACTCTAGGGCCCGAACTTCGCTATTACATACAGTAATTCTCATGATTTTAGGAAGATTATGAGCGGAAAACTGCAGAGAGTAGGAAAGACCCCGAACCTTAATTCTCATGATTTTAGGAACATTATGAGCTAAAACCTGCACAAAGTAGGAGAGACCCCGAACCTTCTCGGAGCTAAATAACACCGAAAGAGGCCTCCACATATCTGATCTTACAAACTTGCAAAAAACAATACCAAAAACTGTACCACTACAACAAACGACTATAACTCCTAATCCACAACACTGTATTCACACTCGACCGACCGCCTCTTGGAGCATCTAGCGATCCCTTGTCTTGAACTTGGACTCGTCAATCTCGATCCCTTCTTCTTGAACTCTCTCTCCTCCAGACTTGTCCTTGGTGCTCAGCCCGC